>CM030849.1:4968132-5285632 GCA_018105865.1 Metaphire vulgaris
GATTGCGACGAAAACGACTAAATGGAGTGAGTAAGCTGATTTGCCGAGGAATTTCCGCTAACATGATAGCTCTATTAATAAAAGCGCATGAATTATGACATTGGAGACAGACAGACATACAGGCTGACAGACAGACAGACATATAGACAGATAGACAGATAGACAGACAGACTGACTGATTGACTGACAGGCAGACAGACAGACAGACAGACTGACTGACTGACTGACTGACTGACTGACTGACTGACTGACTGACTGCGACTGACTAATGGACAGACAGGCAGACAGACTGAAAGACAGACAAAGAGACAGACAAAGAGACAGACAAAGAGACAGACAAAGAGACAAACAAAGAGACAAACAGACTGACTGACTGACAGACGGACTGAAAGACAAACAAACAGATATACATACAGGCAGATAGACAGACAAACAAAGAGACAGACAGATAAAGAGAAAGACAGATAAAGAGAAAGACAGATAAACAGACAGAAAGACAAAGAGACAGACAAACAAAGAGAAAGACAGACAAAGAGACAGATAGACAGACAAAGAGCCAGATAGACAGACAGGCAGGCAGACAGACAGACAGACAGACAGACAGACTGACTGACTGACTCTGACTGACTGACTGTGACTGACTGATGCAAATTTGTTGACACGAGTGAATATGTATTAAAGCATTAGCGCGTGTACAGTGTGCCTCTCATAAGCTTATACCTATTGCCGACACCGACCGCTCCAAGGAATGTACGTTTTTTCCTCAAAATCAGAATTTTCGACCTGCAGCGTCAAGAGGGTGGTGCGCGGCGGAGCAGTGGCTAGCGCACTGGTCTGCCAATCTTGAGGTCCGTGGTTCAACTCCCGGCCGCGGCAGAAACTTTTTGGTTGTTCCTGTCCCAAGCGCCCCCCCCCCCCCCAGTCGACTCTTAACATCGGGTGTTAACTCGGTGGAAGGAAAGGCGGCTAGGGAAAGCCCTGCAATCTCTCTCTCTCTCTCTCTCTCTCTCTCTCTCTCTCTCTCTCTCTCTCTCTCTCTCTCTCTCTCTCTCTCTCTCTCTGTCTCTCTCTCTCTGTCTCTCTCTCTCTCTCTCTCTCTCTCTCTCTCTCTCTCTCTCTCTGTCGTTGCGGGATAAAACTCTAACCCCTTGGTTCTCTGTCGACGGGATTATCTGTCCGGGTCTAAATGTCTCGGTATTAATTGTCACAAATGTCACATTACATTACATTACATTTGCAGCAGATTATGTTTTTAAGATTGCGGGTAATGGTGGTGGTTGGTGGTTGTATTTTGAAAAGGTATAATCAAGTAACTATGTCGCGGGATTAAGCGTCATGGATTCTGTTAATGCTATAGAATGCGCGGCGGAGCAGTTGTTAGCGCCGCACTGGACTCGCGCTGTAATCTTGAGATCCGTGGTTCAAGTCCAAGCAGCGGCAGAACTTTAGGGAGCGAAATATGGCAGAGTGGATTATATGCTGGAGCGGTATAGGCTGACGGAGCGGGTTCAAGCCTCGTTAGCGCCCCTAGTGGCTTTCACACGGACAATAATACCACCTAAGCCATTTTAAATCACTCTGCATTTTAATCAGCGCACTAAAGGGCTATGCAGTTCATAATCAGGCAGTGGCGGTTCCAGGATTTCTTGGTGGGGGGGGATGAATGAAGTCATAGGAAGTTGGTGGGACTGGGTTGAAAAGAGAAGGAAAGAAATCAATAAACTTTGCCGAAAAAAACTGACAAAAGGGAAGTTTTCCCCTCTAATTTTACTACATATTACCGAAAAATAGGTTGCCAAGCAAAAAAACGGTCATCCGCAGTTTTCCCCGTAGTTTGACTAGACGTTTACCCAAAAATAGGTTTCACAAGCGAGAAAAGTCCGGAAGCCCGGTGGGAGGATGCATCCCCACTCTGCCACTCATCCCCACGTGAACCGCCACTGCATATATATATATATATATATATATATATATATATATATATATATATATATATGTTATATGTTTTCAAACCGGTGGAGATGTGAATACCAGAGCTAAGCAGACGTTCTGCCATATAAACCATCGAAGAGGTAAAACATCACAGATTATATACACACACATAAACTCTGACTTTGCACCTTCAAGCCATCAGCAGATCATCTGCGGATAAAAGGAAATTCTGAATTGGATGGTCTATATACAGTAGAGTGCAAAGATATCTACGTGCAATTTGGGCCCATAAGTTATCTTTACATCTCAAGTGATGTCGCTATTGGCAGTTCGAGCTCTCATGGTTTGGAGAGAAATTTCGTCGACCTACAGGCGCCGTAAATTCAAGTGGTTTAAGTTCTTTAGGTCGTAAACAGCATTAAAGTCAACTCCGTTGACAACGGAAACGCACATCTAACTGAGCTTTAATCTGAAATTCGAATAATACTAATGATTATGCACTTTTTCTGTAGCACCATTTCTAAATACCCAAAGGTATCAATCGATGGTACTTCAATTCCATCCGCCAAAACACCAGGTCACAGAGATGTCCATGGGTTGAGTTAACCCATGGGTTGAGTTGGGTTGGATTGGGTTGGGTTGGGACTTTCCATATTAATGGTGGGTTGTGTCAGAAAATAAGTCATGGTTTAAGAAACTATAATGTACTACAGTGGGTTGGATTGGGTCAAGTAAACCTATTATCGGCATGGGTTGGGTTTGGGTTGAGTTTGAGATTTGATGGGTTGGGTTGGATTGGGTTCTAAAAATGGACCCATGGACCTCTCTGCCCGGCCATTCTCCCGTAGACGCATTTTTCTATAATAACGCTGACAGAAGCATTTTAGAAATAAATGAACCACATCGATCTCATACAGTAGAAATTCTATCAAATCTGTACCAGTAACCGTGGCGTAACCAGAGTCAGTGGCATAGCCATGGGGTTTGCGGGGTTAAAACCCCCTTCGCCACCGACTAAAAAAATTTTTATGATGTTTTTTTTCATATTTGTCAGATGAAAAAAGAGGACACGCAAATCTGACTAATATTATGTGCAGGAGCATCGAGAGAAATTCAGGGCACCTGGGCAGATAAGTCACGGGACCATTGAAAGTTTCTGACAGACAGAGTGTTGGTAACGTTTTTTCGTTTGTCAGATTTTTCTGATAATTGTAATGTGGTCACTGGTCAAGAGTGAAAAACTGGTGACCATTTTTTCATTGTCAGACTTTTCAGGGTGCTAATACATAGCAATCCATCTCATGTGCTAAATGTTTTTACCGGCCTGCCCGCCGAGCCCCAACAGATCGCCGGGCCCCTGGACATTTAGCCCCTGCCCGGGGCGGAGAAAACCCCGGACAATAGCCCTTCTTGTGGAACTCCACCCTGACGCCCGGACAGGAGCAAAAAGAGGACTTGTCCGGGGAAACCCGGGCGCATGGTAACCCTAAATCAAACCACCTTCCTACAAAATGGTCAAGTGTTGAACCCCGGTACTTTGCGACCATTCTTTGCCTTATTTGATCGGAGCTTGTACGTGACGAAACCCGTCCGACCTGTTTTTATATATTCAGCCTTCGGGCGCTTTACGTTAAGACTAACAAGGCTGTTGACATTTCTTCAGCAACGTCGTAGTCATAAAAAACTGATTAGAAGCAGATCTCGAGTCCCTTATATACTTGGGAATTGAGACAACTGGATAAATATTAGTCGAGGGTTTTTTAGTTATTTTCAAAGGAGGTTCAATTCGTGTTAACTAAGTCGTGTTGCCACTGAATCTTTTGGAAAAAACGTAGAGTAGAATCGCATTTAATAAGTAAGATCACAGCTTGATTTAAAGTAGCTTAGGAGGCATTACTGCCTGTGCAAAAGCCACTAGGGGCGCTAACGGGGGTTTGAACCTCGCTCCGTCGGCCTGTGGCTCCATCGCGTAACCCACTCTGCCGTCTTCCGACGCACAACGATAGCTAAATTCGTTGTTTTATTGAAACGGAATGTCAATGAATCAATAATTCTGTCATTGATTCACTCGTTGAATCACTGAAAAACCAATACAGGATGCGAAACTTAACTTTGGGGGTTTCTCTCAAAATTACTTGAATAGAAAGGTTAGGTATAAAGGAACCCGAAACAAGAATTAAGATATTCACGATATACTTCCCAGCAACATATCATAAGAATAAGCATACTTACAAAAAAATCATCAAAACAGTGATGACATCATGAAGATACTGACAATGTCAGTTGACATATTAGCAAAGTATTACTAATGCAACCCATGGGCTCATTTGCACTTAGGTAAAGGTAAAGGTAGGTCCCGTACTCGAGTCCGAGCGTTGGGTTCCGGCGCTTATCTCCGGTCTTACACAATCAGCGACGTAGGTGGTATAAGCCACTAGTCTGGTGTAGGTTGCCATTACTTTCCCTAAACACACGTTTTACCTTCGCAACTTAACGCTGCTCCTCAGTTTACCACCGCCCCTCTCGCGAGTAAGGCTGAGTCGACCTTAGGGCTCTTGCGGGGATCGAACCCGCGATCTTCTGCTCCATAGTCAAACCCTGATACCACTCTGCTAACTTTCCGCCCTTGAATAGACATCATGCTATTAGATAGGTCTATTCGCCAGGTGGAGATAGCGAGGCTTAACAAAGGACGGAGAGTGCAAATAACGCACAAGGTAAACATACACTGTATCTGGACTTTTTCTAACTTCAACGTCTATTTTTGTATTATAGGCTGGCATTATTGCCAAATCAAACAAAGCAATGGAGACTCCCATAAACTCATAGATCCATATCATCATCAACATCGTCATCATCATCATCATCATCATCAACTTCATCACTATCATCATCATCATCGTGGTCGTCGTAGTCATCAGTATCAGTATCATTATCATCATCGTTATCATCGTCATCATTATCATCATCATTACCATAATCATCATCATAATCATCACATCATCAACTTCGTCATCATTATCGTCATCGTCATCATCGTCATCATCATCATCGCCATCATCTTCATTATCGTAGTCGTCAGCATCATCATCACCATCATCGTCGCCATCATCATCATCATCATCATCATCATCATCATCATCATCATCATCATCATCATCATCATCATCATCATCAATGATCATGGGCTCAGCACTCGCTGGTGTATGAAGCCATCCACGCAGCCTGTTCGCAGTTCATCTTATTTATTTTAGAGTTGTGCGACCGAGTTCTTGCACGCTGGGTTCAACGCCATTCCATAATGTCATCACAGCTTTCTCTGTGTGGCCTTCCTTTCTTGTTTAGAACCACGCCGTTATTTCTAACATCAGAGCTTTGATTATCCTGTCATCTTTCATTCGACAGATGTGTCCAAAGAGTAGCGCAGAGCTGATATTATCAGCCGTTCCAGATTTCACCGGGTATAATAGATGGTTTACCGTACGAGGCCTCGTGTCCAAACTGCCTTGCCTTTTTGATCTCAGCTTTGAATTTTTTAGACTGCTATTCAGAAGGTCTTAGAACATCTATAGCCATCGACTCAGTAAATATCTGGATAATCGTTTCCCTAAAGATTTGTCTTTTTATCTATTAAAATAAGTTAAAGTCTTTGCCTGAAAATAGATCGCTATTTTGAGGTTCGGCATGAATCGCACGCCGAAGTTTTTCCGATGTGGTGGTCACTGCATATAGTGGAATAAACGGCATATAATAACGTGCAGTGGCGTAGCCAGAGGGAGTTCGGGTTAAAACCCCTTTGCTGCCGACGAAAAAGTTTTTGTGTTTCCATACATTTTTGTTATTTTTGGACACGGTTTTGGTGGTCAACCCCTTGGCTGGTTGCTGACCCAAAATTTCTAAGTGCTATAGAATGTAAAGGTCTAAGGTGACGACCATTTTGCTTGTCAAGATTTTTCGAAGTTGGTTACGATCAAACCAAACACACCCCCTTCCGGAAATCCTGGCTACGCCACTGACTAATGAATTTCACACGAATCATCTTTATTGCTCCAAATGCCATGGCACATATTTATCTTACTTACAATTCAGTTATTAATTAATTAATTAATTAATTAATTAATTAATTAGACTCATTTTTGCTGTAGCGTTCTTGTTTGAATTTGGAATTAGGGGGCCCGTGCAATTGAGAGCCTGGCCCCCAGTGGCCCCCAGTTGGGACCCTATACTTAATGCTACATACATTAAACAACAAATGGTTGCCCCCATGATTAGAAGTCGCCACCCCAACGGCCCCCCACTTGCCAAATCCTAGAGCCGCCACTGTTTGAATTAGGCAATTACTATAACATACATTATGACGAGGTTCTCAAACAGGCAAACCCTCCCGAACCACTTTAAACCTTATTATTATTATTATAATTATTGTATTATTATAACTATCATTATCATCATTATCATCCATCATCATTTTCATTATTATTATTATTATTATTATTATTATTATTATTATTATTATTATTATTATTATTATTATTATTATTATTATTATTATTATTACATGAATTTGTGGACAGGTTTATGAAGATGTCGTCGTCAGTTAAATTGAACCCTTTGATTCGGTTCCCAATTGTGTCTCGGTACAAGTTTCCGAACCACCACGCAAACAATTTGAGTAGGATAGTCCTGGATTAGTAGCCAGCTGAGATGCCAGGTTCGTGGTTCAAATTCCGGACGATGAAATGTTTTGGTTGCTTCCTCTTCAGGCTCTCACTCAATAAACCCAATCTGAATGGATATGCATCGGATGTTAAGAAGAGGGACAAGGTATAGACGGGTCTATACACTGTTATACAGGCAACCGCCCTCGACTAGTCAATAATAATAATAATAATAATAATAATAATAATAATAATAATAATAATAATAATAATAATAATTTATAATATTAAGATTCTTGCTCTGTTTGTCCAGTTTGTCTGTTACCTTCGAGCGTTCTGATTGGTCACCAATCGACGTTGCGAAGTCGAATGCGTAACCTCTGTCCTGGGCTGTGCACGAGGCTGTTGCCATTGACAACCATTGTCTATTGTTTAATCAAAACTGTGTAACAATCGAATTGCGTAACCTCTGTCCTGGCTGTGCACGACGCTGTTGCCATTGACAACCATTGTCTATTAATCAAAACTGTATAATATAATCAACGGAGCGTTCGGAAGCGTCTTAATTGCTGTTCAAAACCCCGTTCCCTTTCCCTCTCCCCATCACTCTCTCAAACAAACCCTCTCTCCCCTCCCTTACCCTCCCCACCCTCTTTCCATCCCCCCCCCTCTCCCAACCTCCTTCCTCCCCTCCCAACCCCAAATCCTCTCCCAACCCCCTTCCTCCACCCCTCTTCCCAACCCCTTCCCTCCCAACCCTCTCCCAACCCCTTCCCTCCACCCCTCTCCCCATCCCTCTTCCACCCCTCTCCCCATCCATCTCCCAACCAACCATCCCTTTGGTTGAGCTTGGCTGTGTGCCTTCCGAATATACCCTCTTCCCCTCCTGAAATCTACCGCAATTTGACGCAAATGTGCAACGTCATGCCCTATAGATTAGCATTATGAGATGTTTGCATAGCTACGGAAATCTACCGCAATTTGACGAAAATGTGCAACGTCATTGACGAAAATGTGCAACGTCATGCCCTATAGATTAGCATTATGAGATTTTTGCATAGCTACGGAAATTTACCGCAATTTTATGAAAATGTGCAACGTCATGCCCTATAAATTAACATTATGAGATTTTTGCATAGCTACGGAAATCTACCGCAATTTGACGCAAATGTGCAACGTCATGCCCTATAGATTAGAATTATGAGTTTCAAATGTTCCGTTTAGTACTTTAAACTTTAAAGGTCCCTTTTTATAATTCCTTACGTTTCTATCGATTCCTGAAATTTTTATCCCCGGGTTTCTTGCAAAGGAATTAATTATTCATCGATTATTAGTTAAATTAAATGCATGTTTGTGCAGCGCCGAATGGTGAATAGGAGCTTCGCATAGCACCTATATCTCAGCGGTTATAAACGTTAGAAAGACGCTGTTACGCTTCGCTTAAAGCTAATTTAATAGAGCACATTAATTATTCATCGATTATTACGGTAGTTAAGTTAGAGGCATTTTTGTGCAGGGCCGAATGGTGAATAGGAGCTTCCTATAGCGCCTATATCTCAGCGGTTATAAACGTTAGAAAGACGCGGTTACGCTTCGCTTAAGGCTAATTTTATAGAGCACATTTAGGCCCGATTTGTGTAAGCAGTTGATGTTTAATTTGTTTGTTGGAATATTCGTTGCCTCGAACGAAGCGAGCCTGCACTACGAGCGAAGAGAGAAGCGAGTGCAAGCGAAGCGAGCGTTTTTTTAGTATAATATTAAGATCCTTGCTCTGTATGTCTGTTACCCTCAAGCGTTCTCATTGGTTGGTTGTGTGAACGTTCTCATGGGTTGGCTGTGTGACGTTCTCATTCGTTACCTTCAAGCGTTCTGATTGGTTGGCTGGGTGAGCGTTCTGATTGGTCGTTCTGGAATCTTTGGCTTCGCGAAGCGAAATGCGACGCGAAGCGAACGGCGACGCGAAGCGAAGCGAAGCGAACGGCGACACGAAGCGAACTGCCACGCGAAGCGTTTGACGAAGCGTACGTTGCAGCGTCATAGTGTGTAGGCCTACAACTCGCGAAGCGAACGGCGACGCGAAGCGAACGGCCACGCGAAGCGAACGGCCACGCGAAGCGAACGGCCACGCGAAGCGTTTGGCGAAGCGTACGTTGCAGCGTCAGAGCTTGGCTACTTGGCGTATGTACGTCATTGAAACGTTGTTCAGCAGCATGAATTCAATGATTGGGTTTTAGTATTATCCTGCACTGCGAGCGAAGCGAGCGCGAGCAACGAGCGCGAGCGAAGCGAGCATCTTTTAATAATAATAATAATAATAATAATAATAATAATAATAATAATAATAATAATAATAATAATAATAATAATAATAATAATAATAATAATAATAATAATAATAATAATAATAATAATAATGTGATTTTAAGTGGTTTGAGACTAAGTAAGCCTGTTGAAAACCACAGTAACTCCCGCATTCAATAACCTAGTTTTCCGAGATAGCCTTTGAATCCGTTTACTGTTTCAACTAACTCCCACCTCGTCCAAACTGTTCCATTTTCCCACAACCCTTGGACTAAAGAAAATCTCAATGAACATGCATCGGATGTTAAGAAGAGGGACAAGGTAAATACAGGCAACCGCCCTCGATCAGTCAATAATAATAATAATAATAATAATAATAATAATAATAATAATAATAATAATCATGGTGCGATTTGTGACCTGGAGCAGTGGAGGGGAATATGTCGAGCTTGGGGGATGTAGTTGTTGGAAACTGTAGCAGTGAGGGGATGTAGTGGTGGGGGATGTAGCAGTAGGTGGGATGCAGTTGGGCAGTGGGGGGAAGATCCCCCCCGCAAATCGCGCCCTGATAATAATAATAATAATAATAATAATAGTAATAATAATAATAATAATAATAATAATAATCATCATCATCATCATCGTCGTCGTCGTCATGAGCTGATTAGGGTGGCAAATCGTACAAGCACTGTTTGGATACCGAATGATATCATGAAAAATTGAAGGAGTAACTCTAATAATGTAATCTTGCAACTTTTGAGAAGACGCTGCGGAATCCGGGGTTTAAAATCAAGCACATTGGCCGCATATTTTTCAGGCAGACTTTGAACTCATTTCAATGGATACATTAAAAGAACGTAGACCATTCGCGGAATAGTTACCCGAATATTTTACTACGTCAATGGCATCCCAGATGTCCAAAAACAAAGAATTCCAAGGTGAAGCTCAGAAGTAGCACACCCGTCTCTGGCTTCGAACACCGCTCTCCTTCCTCCTCCCCCTAACCAGCCACCCGATAAAACGAATAGTAACAACTCTCAAGGGCCTGATCATAGGTCAGTGGGTCGCGAGTCTGTCTCTAAACTCCATCCGCGCATCATCATCATCATCATCATCATCATCATCATCATCATCATCATCATCATCATCATCATCATCATCATCATCATCAGCGGCTCAAAGTCCCCTCATGAACCGTCGAGACGTTCCACACATTCCTCGAAAAGCACAGAAGCGCGTCAAGAATGCGAACATTACTTTCGATCTAGATCGGACCGAAATATTATAATAATTGAATAATAATAATAATAATAATAATAATAATAATAATAATGTGATTTTAAGTGGTTTAGGAGGCCACGTAAGGCTGTGTGAAAACCACTGCTGTCAGGGTTATTTCTAGGATTATCAATTTAGGGGGACATTTAGAAATACACAAGTGTAAATGTGAATATCACTGTTTGTTCGGTTTGCTAGGCAGTTGGAGTTTTTTTGGCCTTTCATTGATCGAAGAAAAACCCCAATGGAAGTCGTGATTTTTGTTTTTTAGCCGACCGAACCATTGGCGTAAACCTGGATGAAAAAGTGGGGTCGAACCCATATACCTCTACCTTCACTATGGTATCCTCTCAAAAAGTGAGGCTCGAACCTAGATACCGAATAAAAGTTAACGCCTATGGTCCGAACTCTACCGGAGGTCGAGAATTACGGGGTTAGGGTACTTAGGACTTCGCGATCTCCCATTGCTTTTTGAATAATCGACCACTTCTGTGCGCGAATGTATATTTGAATGTGGGCCAGTGCACGGCCAGCTAGATCCAGTTGGCCGTGGCCACTGTGTGGTGTGTGGTGTGGTGTGTGCGCGTGTGTGTGTGTGGATATATGCATGCCATTCACTAAAAGTTTCAGCGTTGCTTATGCAAAGTTATCGACAGCATTTTAGTATACGAGAGCTAAAAAATACCTCGTGTAACATTAATGGAAATGAAATCATCGCAAGAGTTGTTTAAATGCTCAACTTTTCTATAGCGTTCGCTTGATAAGAGAACTTTTCTGCGTTTACCGTGAATAGAAGTCGAGTCTATTAGTTTTAAACATATTCCTTATTTTTACTACTACTACTACTACTACTACTACTACTACTACTACTACTACTACTACTACTACTACTACTACTACTACTACTATCGTCGCTGCGCTCCATCTGTTCCTCGCCCTCCTCTTCCTACCACTACTGCTGCTATTGCTGCTGATACTACTGCTGCAGCACATACTACTGCTGATGTTACTCAGGGCCGCCTACTACTAATTACTTCTACTGGTATTAATAGTAGTAGCAGCAGTAATGGTAATAGAAATAATAATAATAATAATAATAATAATAATAATAATAATAGTAGTAGTAGTAGTAGTAGTAGTAGTAGCAGGAGCAGCAGTAGCAGTAGTAGTAGTAGCAGCAGTAGCAGTAGCTGTTACAGCAGCAGTAGTAGTAGTAGTAGTAGTAGCAGTGCAGTAGTAGTAGCAGTAGTAGTAGTAGTAGTAGTAGTAGTAGTAGTAGTAGTAGTAGTAGTAGTAGTAGTAGTAGTTTGTACTGTTCCTACTCATGCTACTGTTACTGCTGCTCCTCTGTCTCTTCCTACAACTACCGTACTACTACCGGTACTTCTGCTACTTTTACTGCTGCTGTAATAATAGTAGCAATAGTAAAAGTAAAGTTGTTTTTCTTAATTCTGAAAAGGCCACGTTCTTCCAGTTGTAGCATAGTTGCGACGTTCGAACTTTATGAAAGTCATAATTAAGGTTTTAAAATTCATATATTTCATGCGGAGAGTTACTTCAGTGGTTTTCACGCAGGCTTACTAAGCCTCCTAAGCCGATTAAAATCACTTTATTATTATTATTTTTTAAAAATATTATTATTATTATTATTATTATTATTATTATGTTTTATTATCTATGCTAATTTTGTAAAAGTGCGCTATTAAAGATGGCCTTTGAGTTAAAACGTACTGTAGAAGTTACTACACGTAGCAGTGAAATTGACAGACCGCCAAGTTACAGCACTCAAAAACACAATTTTTTTAGTAATTTATGACAACTACGACGTTCCATACTAGTACAAGTCAAACTTAGTTCCTTTTCTTAATTAAAGTGCAAATCTATGCTCAAATTAAATCTAAGTAAAAATTGCAAATTCGAACTTTTATGAACTCTAAAAATATTTCGAACTTCGCAACAATATAATTGGATCCATGCAGAGACGCATCACTTGAACGATAAATACCCCTCTAAGCCGGGCACGCCTCGCTTCCTGCTTTCTTTGATCATAATAATTGTCCTATATGACGGCAAACAGTATTTACATTACTGTACCTAATACCGAAGTCTACGACAATAATTAATATGTGGGAAAGACTTCCTCGCGTAAGTTCAAAAATTACTCAAACTGTGCAACCTTTTGCTCTTTTATGATCTCCCGTAAAGCAGTTTGTCAGTTGAGCAACTTACTCCTAGATATACAGTGTATGGACGAGAAAAGGAAGTTCAAGAGACATCGCTAAGATGCGTCTCAGATTTATCGATTAAAAATTAAAAATCCACCGTTGAGTCTGGGGCCGACATTGGTATCATTAGCCGAACAGTGCGGGAGGGAACGTCCATTTTCGCGGAGACGTTGAATACCCCCATATTTCGGAACCTGCTGCCCCATCTATAATTATCTGGGGCAAGGCGATTTCGTCCTAAATTCTTCAAAGACTACTTCAATGTTCAGTGCTTTCATGTATACGATAATAAATGCTTCATGTCTAAAAAGTTGATCCAAGATGAACTGTCTATACCTATTTATCATTATCGAACAGTGCGTGACTGTGAGAACGTCCATTTTCGCTGGTTGGAGACTTTTAGTCGATCGATGTACCACCCCTATTTCGGAACCATTGCTGCGCCACTGGCTGATTATAATTATCTTAAGTGGAACTTTGCCAAGGCTTTGGATTTCGTCCTAAATTCTTCAAAGACTACTTCAATGTTCAGTGCTTTCATGTATACGATAATAAATGCTTCATGTCTAAAAAGTAGGCATTTCGATGCATTGATAGACCGTATACGCAAGCTCCATTTATCTAAAGAATTTGTAGCGTTAATCTTACTTCCAAGATGAACTGTTATTACCTTCGATTTATATGTCAAAAAGTTATTTTTCACCGACTTTCGTTGCGATTTTCCGACTCACTTTAGGCAGATTGACCATTGGAATAGTCGGTACTGATTACTTAGCTTGCAATGAAGCGCAGCACTATGCTCTACCCAAGAACAGTGCCATGTGCCCAAGCTAACATGTCCTATCTTGGGCACTGAACCAAGTTCGACCTTTATACATTTTTATATTTTCATAGACGATCAACTGTCTTACTTGCAAAAAACAAGAATGAGAACACTATTCACGAAACAACTAATAGCCAGAAAAACAAGATTGCCTGTGGCAATAGCATCTATTATTGACAACTATCCATTTGAGCTTACCAAATATTGTTGAGAGCCGTTTCTTTGGAATTACAATGATGGATTTACAGAGACTTGCATTCCAGTTAGCCAGGAATGAATTAAATCACCAATTCAATAAGAATAAACCAGGAAAGGAAATGAAGAACTAAAGTATAATGCATTAAATAAACGTGAAATGTGCAAAAAAACTGTGCCAAAAACAGTACAGCAACAACACAGTAAAGTATTTGCCAAAGGGGAAAAATTTGCCAAAAACACATACCAGAGAAAAATGTTGAATTTGATTTTTATGGATCATGCCCCAAACCAAAACACAAGAAAGTGGCTGCCCAAAATTTGCCGAAAAATAGAGAAACCAGCTTGTCTACTTTTAGATCAATTACAAGGAATTGTTTGGATTATGCCACAAATTATCTCTTGAAACCTCATACAACTCAGAAAATGTGTGAAATGACAGCCACTGTTGAAGTCATCCAGGCAGAACATTCACAGAATATCAAGTTTTAATGTGAAACTTTTAAATATTTGAATTGTGGTTTAACAGCCTCAGTAGACAACACAATTTCAATTTACTTTTTAATAGGAAGTATAACATTTCAAATGCAAAATTTTAATCGAGTTTTTTGAAGCTTGAAATGTTTCATTATTTCATTTTATTTGTCTGGTTACATTAAGTGAACATAACAATAAAGCTTTTAATGGACTGTCAAACGGATCATCATCATTTGTAGGGCAGAATTGCATTTAATATAGTCCGATGTTTTTTCTCACTCCAGTCTCAGATCCACCATGAAAGCATCAGTAGAACTGAATATTTTAATATACTAGTAGAGTTTCTGTGGACAAAGTGACATAATTTAAACAATTAAGTAACCTAATGATGGAAATGCCAACTTTGTGCTTATCGTAAACTGGCGTGTTTATTCGAGTTCAATTCCATCTTTCAACAGAACTGCACGAGTTGCAGGAGTTACTAACATTTCGCTAAAACATTTTTATGGTATAACCACCGGGCACTCAGTTTTCGCCCTGTTTTAGATCACGTTCGAAAGATAAAGAGAACCATAAAGCCACAACCCGCAGGGTATCATGAAATCGTTAGAACATCTTACCACGTCATTTCAAAGTGGTTCACAAAAACGCATCGGTACGCACTTCTACACAAAGCAAACAGTACTGGCAGTACCGGTGGATTAACTTTTTTGAGGCCTGGCGCAAACAACGCAACAGAACTTTTAAAGGCCCTCATTTTTAGCTCCAGGTTTGAAATTTCAAACCTTTTCCAAAAATTACGAAATTAATTTTAAAATATAAAAAAACTTCCTTCAATATTTAGTACTGTGGTTTTATTAAAATTCATTGTTAGTGATTTAATATAATATTTTTATTTCAAAAAATAATAATAATTGAAAAACTTTTTTGGGCCTGGCAAACAAGTGAACTTTTAAAGGCACTTTTTTAGCCCAGGAGAGAGAGAGAGAGAGAGAGAGAGAGAGAGAGAGAGAGAGAGAGAGATAGAGAGAGAGAGAGAGACCGAAATAAGACGGTTGGGACCCACCCATTATAATATGCCGCGCAGAAAAACACAATAGCGACGAGATACGCACTCGATAACTCCCTCTACCTGATGAAACCCCAGCCAGCCAGCCAGCCAGCCAGCCAGGCAACGGTACAGACACGAACAACTGGAACTAACTATTCCGCTTCGTCCAGTTGTTTTGCAGACGGCTCGAATCCTGGTTCGTGTAAATAGCTTTGTTCTGTGTGTACGAAATTGAAATGATTTCAAATAATTGTCGGTCTGTCTTGCGAACGACAAGCGGTTAATTATACAAATGTGTTTGCCCTTAGAGGTATTTGTCTTGCGGAGTTGTTGAACCAATTAATTTTGCGATGGCCTTCTAACAGCAATTGACGCATGAGCGTATTAATTGAAAATGCAGCGAATCATATCAGACCGTGTCAGACATTTTACGGTCTGACATAAAATAACTAAAGTTAATCAGGACAAAATAGTAGTAAACCTATCGGATATGCCTAATAGGCAGTCATACTGTATATTAATATATGTCAGAAAATGTATTATTATCATGTTAAAATCCTTAGTTAGGCCTACTTATTCTACGAGGATTCAGAGATCTTTGTTATGAAACTATGACGAAAACCTGATTAGTTTAACGTTTTTCCGGACTCAATAGAGTGCCCCTTTTCCGGATAATTTGAGCAGAAGAAATTACCAGTTAAATAATAATAATAATAATAATAATAATAATAATATAATACTACTACTACTACTACTACTACTACTACTACTACTACTACTACTACTACTACTACTACTACTACTACTACTACTACTACTACTACTACTACTAATAATAATAATAATAATAATAATAATAATAATAATAATAATAATAATAATAATAACTATTTTAATCACTGACTTAGTCACGCGGAATGAAAGGGGGTGAGCCCGGTCGTAGAATTTTTGGATAACCGTTAAGTAGTTGGGAGGGAGGTAGTATGAGAAATGTGAGAATGAACGAAAGAAGCAAAAGGCGTCGGATATTGACACCACTTTTTTTCTTCGCCAACATTTATTTCACCCGAACGCCTCAAAATGTCGACTCCCCCCCTCCCCCGACCCATTCCGGAATCGCCATTTGTTATGGGTGTGATCTACTTACTTACTATATACATGTAGATTTGTAGTCTATGGTTTAGATGCAGTGACGTAGCAATATGCTCGGGGGTCCTTGGCGAAAAACGGGCAGGGGGCCCTTTCCAGAGACGATCTGACAAGTTTGCGAAAATGTTGCGACCTCCTTTTTTGCGTGTCGGTCTTTTTTCGTTTTTTTCGATCTGACAACTTGACAACTTTGCGAGAAAAAAATTGTCTCGGGTCGGGGGCCCTTTGCAGGTCGGGGGCCCTTGGCATTTGGCCAGGTTGTCCATATGGCTGCTGCGCCTCTGTTTAGATGTTTTCCTCTTTCGTTGATATTTTGGACTGTTATGCTACTAAAGAATATACTTTTATACAAAATCAACCGAAATCTCATTTATTTTACAACATTGCGCTCCGAGCCTCCAACACACTGAACTATAACAAGTATAATAACAGTATCTATGCATTGAATATTCACATATTCATCTATTCATGCTCAAATATTAACAATCTGCGGACGAATCCAATCAACCAGTCCATCAATCCATCAATCAATCAAATCAATCAATCAGCCTGTATTTTTTGCTAAGTCTCAATCAATCAAATCAATCAACCTGTATTTTTTGCTAAGTCTGTCTGCCAGTCAGTCTAATCGGCCACGTAAAACAAGTCAATCAGCTAGACTGTTAATCTGCCTGCTGGCGTTAACATCTCGAGTGTCCATATATTCATCGCTATCCGTATATATCAATCCGCTGGATAGATTAGCGCTATTTCTCTGGACCTAACTGTCTGGTTATCAATCTAAGAAGAACCAACGAAAACATTCATCTTATCCATAAACAGTGGCAAAGCCAAAGAGGGTTTGGGGGTCGACCTCTTTGGCTGTTCTCAGCGTAGCCAATGAGGCAGGTTTGGGGGTTAAAACTCCCTTGGCTGTTCAACCAAAAATTTAAAATTGTTATTACCCATATAGTTGTACGCATTCATATACCTATATAATTCACGTATCGAAGCAAAAAATTTGGTTATCAGGTCAAAATTAAATTATCCGAAGTTGGGAATCATGTGGATGGAAACCATAACCCCTCCCCCCCTTCAGAAAATCCTGGTTACGCCACTGCCTATAAACAATTACAACAGAACTTCGCTATGGAGTATTTAGCGGATCTGTAAAATTAGTACGTTATATGGAAGGTACGTTACACCCAATACCTTCAAATACCGTAGGACTGTAATTTGCGGTACGTTATAAACGAGTATGCGCGCTATAACTGAGTCCGCTATAATAAAGCTCTGCTTGTTCTAATCTGCTGCCTTTTCCTCTTGTTTTGTGCTTCCACCCTTGCAGTTAAAACCAGCGGCGGCACCAGATCCGAGCTAGGAAGTGACTTAGCTCTCACAAATAGAATGCTGCAGTTCCTTCAAAAGTCAAAACTGTAGGGCCGTCCTGAAGTCGAGTTTCTACCTTGGTCCCGTTCCAAAATTTCAGGGACTGTTTTACGAACAAATTATTATCACTGCACTAAACTCAGAAAAATTGTGGACATTCGCGCAAAAAAAAAGCAAAAATGGTCGTCCGGAAATTTATCACTGCAAAAAGCACGGAAAATAATTGCATTTTAGCACTGCACAGTTTCATTTTATCACTGCACATTTTGTGTATCACTGCACGTTAAAACAGACCCTGCAAAAATCTTGGCACAGTTACTGGTTAAACCGCCATGATTTTTAGTATAATTTCTTAGTAAGTTAGTTAGCTAACAAGTCAATTTCTATAGCGCAAAAACATGGTAGAAGGCCAAATTCAGGAGCGCTTTATAATTATTCATACGATGTCTTATGATGGTCTATGCTTTCCTAGGCTTTCCTTTCATTATCAATTAACTGCATCACTGTTTAGTGCAGGGTTTCCCAGACTTTATGGACAGGCGACACACTTCAGCGGGTTTTTGATGTGCAACGTCCCTGCAAACGTTGTGTCAGCTAAACGTGAATAAAAACACTAATCCTTTCAACATAGGCTTTGGATGGATTTCAAGCACGTAAATTTCTTAAAATAAAACCCACTTGCAACTTGTTTAAGCAGAGGTTGGGTCCAAAAAAGAAAAATTTCTTTAGTGCAAGGGTTGTGGGAAAATGGAACAGTTTGGACGAGGTGGGAGTGGTAGTTGAAACAGTAAACGGATTCAAAGGCTATCTCGTAAAACTCGGGGTATTGAATGCGGAGAGTTACTACAGTAGTTTTCACACAGGCTTACTTAGTCTCCGAAACCACTTAAAATCACATTATTATTATTATTATTATTATTATTATTATTATTATTATTATTATTATTATTATTATTATTAGCTTTGCCAAAGCTAGTGACTTTACGGTGTTGGTTAGAAAATGACACTTTTAAATCTAATTTCACATTACTCCGCGATCCATTGGACTGAGCCCTGCGACCCACTTTGGGTTTCGGAAACACTGGCTTAGTGGACTTAATTTCTTCCAAACTCACCCAATCTTATTTCGAAAACTTCAGATCCGAAGCGGTTTGTTTAAAATATTGAACACACGAGTAGCATAGAACTAATTTTCATCATCATCATCATCATCATCATCATCATCATCATCATCATCATCATCAGGCCCGTCGTTACGTGTTAAAACTCGGGCACAGAGCCCGGGACTCCGCTCACCTCAGGAGGCCCGCGCAAAATTCGATGACTTTTTGTTTTTTTGGCTTGTCAACATTGAAAACGTTTGGATATTACCTTTTCTTCGCTTGTCAACATCTGATCTTCAGCAAGGGCCCCCAGGCCGCCAGCTGCCCGGGGCCTCACAAAGATATGAGACCTGCCTCATCATCATCATCATCATCATCATCATCATCATCATCATCATCATCATCATCATCATCATCATCATCACACATTTGACATTTTACAAGATACAATCATTAACATAATATATATATATGTCATAAGATACAGAGAATATAATTACGAAAAGTTAATAACTTGTAACTAATACTTAACTAATAAGACATATAATATGAGTTAACAGCATACATAATGTATGATTTACTATTTTCATTGCAATCACCAGGCACTGCTGTTTGTGTGTTATTTATTATTGTCCTGTTATTGTCAACGTTATTTGATTATTTCTTGCTACTTTTTCTGGACGATGTTATCATGTAGTCATTCATGCTAAGTAATGCTAAAATATTTTGACGTGACTGCTTCAACTAGTACTCGAAAACTTGATTGGTTTTCTAGTTTGTTTACGCCATCCGGCGCCTTTTTAAGGAATTAAAATTTCGCGTAGACTTTGAAACAGCTTATATATAAGGCGATTCGACCAAAGAGATAAAGATAACACAGCTTAGAAGGTGACAAGTATTTCGACAAGAGGTCTTGTTAGCAGTCAATGTTCTAACCCGTGCAAACACATCGACGCCAAAGGTCAAATTCAAAAACAACAGCAACAATTGAAACGACACCGTAAAATAATAGCCAAGACCGAGATTAAAGCACGCAACACAAATGAATGATTAAGTGGAGAAAATTTAGCTCCAAAGAAAGCGACAAGACCAATGTTTAATCTAGACTCCTGGACTCCTGGGGAGGGGGAAACTGACAAAGCTGGGGGAAGTCATCTAGGAGGCTGCTGTTAGTTGATGTAGTATGCCAACATTTCCAGGAGGGGAATTTGAAATTTCTGGGGGGAAAGGGCAATTCCCCCCGGAAACGGCCTAGATTAAACCCTGGAGAAGACTGGTGTGTGTGTGCTTGTTGTTGTGAGATCCTCTCTAGGAACGGATTTGGATTCTCTTTTAGTACTTACATGTACTTTTTAATGTGTGTGTTAATTTCTATCCGTTGCTTAATTTTGTACTTACTTATTTTGTGCTTGGAATCGATAGGGGGCGTTCTTCCGATTTTGGTGTCTTGAAGTGACGTGTGAATTAAATATTTTATTAAAATCTATTTAATTTTATCTCGTTTCACGACATCGCGCCGCGAGCCTTCAACAGTGTGTGTGTGTGTGTTTGTGTATTGTCGCTGACGAAGTTGTGCTGGTCATCCGATACGTTTGGTCCAGGGGTGTAGCGACGGGGGATATATCGGTACATATACCCAGGCCCGTCTTATAGGCTACCTGAGTGAGGCCCCGGGCACCTGACGGCCTGCGGGGACCTAGATGTGAAGATCAAATGTTGACAAGCAAAAGAAAGGTAATCGTACGTTTTTCAATGTTCGCAAGCAAGCAAGCAAAAAGTTTGCGCGCGGCGCGGGGCCCCTAAGATGCGCGGGGCCTCGGGCACTGTGCCCGATGTTTAATATTATAAGACGGGCCTGTATAAACCTTAAAATCAGACTACCTTAAATTTTTATGTGTTCTTAAGATTTGCAAAGTTATTTAAGATTCATAACCCGCAAATCACATTATACCACACAAATCAAATTCCTGGCTACGCCCCTGGTTTGGTCTAATAAGCAAATAATGCATTGAATTCAAAAACAAATGAATCTGAAATTGAGACAGTTTTCTAACAACATGTTTGCCTGCGTATGCATATCCACATCTAATTGTCCCAATGCCGACAAGGTTAGCCCCCCATCACTAAGTCGATCGGTCGCCACGATGAAACGATGCAGTTGTCTGTGGGAACAAAAAAATATGGATTCAAAAATGCCAATAGTGAAGTGCTGGCCTCGTCTGATTGATCGACCTGTCTTAATTGTTTATATTTTGCGCACGTAAATACTATAGGCAGATTTCAAGAATGACGTTGCGTATACAAAGCGAAGTGAAGTATGTGTATTGAAGAGTACGGGCTTAACTTTAACATCATACCGACGTTTGAAAGCTTGGACGCGGAACTAGTATGCGGTCCACATTGCATTTTAAGAAGTGGAGCATTGCCAAAAACTAATGTCTCACAGCTCAGCCCCGCACTGTTGTTCGTCTGCACTGTTGTTGTTATTATTAGTTGTCTTGTCTGATCGATTGTCTGGACTCATTTGTTTATATTTTGAGCATATAAATATCGCAAGCAGATTTCAACAGTGATAGTCCGTAAACAAAGCACACGTGAATTCCACCGCCACTCCGCGGACAGGGGTTAATTTTCACCGTGAACACGTTTCGGTAGCTTTGGCCGCAAGATATATTAATGCGTTTAAGGTAAACGTTATTATTGCAACATTCTTTGTATAGGAACTTTATATAAATTCGACGTCTGTTGTTCGGTCTATTGATCTATCGGCCGCTTTTGATACCGTTGACCAAACCATTCTTCTTCATCGTCTTGACCAATGGTTTGGACTTTCAAACGATGCTCTACTCCGCTTTGGCTTACCACCTCCCCGCAAATCGCAACCACAATGTGCCTTTCAAATGCATGATTACTAACACCAAAACCACGTATAGATAATAAGGGGTCGTCCATAAATTACGTAACGCGGTTAGGGGGAGTCCGACCACTTGTTGCGAAGTGTGACGACGGGGGTTCCGTAAATGTGACGTAACGCCCAAAAACTTTTGACCCCCGCCCCCAAGATCAATGACAGGTCCCAATAACAAGGTTATTATTTTTTGTGGTGATGACCATTTTTCTCTGTTTTGCTCATCGAATGTCAAAATGTGGTGGTGATGACCTTTTTTGCCATGCTTTTTTCATTGTAATAAGTAGTATTCTATGAAATTTCCTATTTTTGATTATTTGTAAAAAGTGAAATTGTTGACGTCAACTTCTCTTGACCCCTCCCCCTGTCACCAACTGTCAAACTTTTTCAAACCCTTCCCCCTAAATTGTTGACGTAATTAATGGACAGACCCTTGGTAAAATTTTCATCAAAATCCTCCTATATTCTTTGTATAGAAACTTTAAAACTTCAGATCTGGAGCAGTTTGTTTAAAATATTGAACTTACGAGTAACGTAGAACTAATTTTCATTAAAATCACCACGTGCTGCTGTTTGTGTGTTTTTGTTTATTATTGTCGTGCTATTGTCGACGTTAAAACCGAAAAGTTACAAACCAAAATACAAATGGATCAAGATTTCACGAAACACCGTGTATACAATTCTCATAAGTCTTTATACAATTAAAGGCCTGGAGGAATTATGAAAAACGTATGTGTTTATGGGTAAGCCCTTCGCGAATCGTTTCCACGAGCAAACTGTCATCCTATAAGACCAAACCTTTGGAACTGTACTCCAGATCCCTTAAACGATACACATATATTCTTGACATTTCCAAATACTCGCGCCGCCCAAGATATATCAACGGCTCGTTCTAAGCGAACAGGTTTCATGTGTCACGTGCAGCACGTATATCTGCCCGAGGCGAGCAACAAAAACAAGATGGAACTTATACTTGCCTGGAGCAGCCATAAAGGTGGAATTGCGGTATACAGGTATGTCGGAGAACTACGCCTTTTACAAATATATCCTGAAAAAGGTCCACGTAAATAGGCCATATTGGTGTATCCCATTTTCAGGACGACACAGTCGCAGTGTTGCATACAGGCTGGATGGGGTGGGGGTGGGTGGGTGGGCGGAGGGGGAATGCTCCCCTTCAAACTCTTAGATTTCGCCCCAAAACGTGCAATAAATTAGAAGCTGGGGTAATTTCTAACAAAGCCACTCCCAAGAATGCCATAAACCCCCCATGGCAGATGTGAAAGTGTATGCAAGTAAGCAAGTAAGTAAGTAAAGTCTCGTGTATTTATATAGCGCTTTGGAAAGCAGTACAGTAGTACAGCTGTGTGAAAAAGTCCTGCACGTTTCACGTTTCACGCTCCTCACACAATTTTTTTGTGAGGATCCATAAGACAATCACACAATAATTAGTAAATTCTTTACCAAAAACATCAATACCCGTTAAAATATATTGAGATATGCATATCCTAAATCATTAATGGTTATTCAGATATTCATAAAAAACAAAAATCCCAAAATCCTATAAACGTGCAGGACTTTTTCACACAACTGTAGCTGCTCTTGCTTATGCGCTTAATCTTTCTTGAAATAGCTTAGAGGCAAACGCCGTCTTTAATAACTGTAGTCGTACAGATGGCTATTCGTTGAATATTTCGCTTGTATAGAGCCTATGTTAACTCCGCCATAGCCGATGGCAAAAACGAATGAGAAAATTAGGAGCCGGACACGCCCATCGTCTTTTGACGGAGCGCGTCTTTGAATAGACTCGACAAAGAAAAGAAAAAACTGACTGTGATACGCGCAGTTGTCTGTCTTGCCGGTTTCAATATGATCTACAGTTGGAATCTGTCTGATCTGGCTCGGATGAATTTCGGTGTTATCGGTACCAAGGTACCATTGGCACGGTGCCGATGGTACCCTCGATTATAGTCTCGTATATTTATATAGCGCTTTGGAGAGTAGTACAGTAGTAGCTGCTTTTTCTTTCTTGAAATAGCTAGAGGCAAACACCGTCTTTAATAACTGTAGTCATACAACTATTCTACAAGCAAAATATTCGTTGAATATTTCGCTTGTAGTGCCTATGATAATTCCGCCATAGCCGATGGCAAAAACGAATGAGAAAATAACTGGTGCTATGACATCGCATAGTAATGCATATAAATAGTAATGAATTTCTTGCCATATGGGAACCCTATCGGTGAGGGAAAGATCCAGTTCGAAAATCTAATAATTAATAATTGTAATTCAATAAATCTAACTTAAATATGTTTATATTCAAAGAGTTCTACGTGATCAACCATCACCAACATCACCACCACCACCATCATCATCATCATCATCATCTTCATCAACAACAACAACAACAGTATCACCACCCACCACAACTATCGTCATTATCAATGTATCGTCATTATCAATTTATCATCGTTCGACGGTCGTCGTCATCATCATCATCATAATCATCATCATCGTCATCACCACCATCATCATCATCATCACCACCACCATCATCATCATCATCATCATCATCGTCATCACCACTACCAATTCATCACTATCATCATCATCATCATATCTTTTACATATAATCGTTGGGCAAAGGTCTACCTGAGGATGGACTTTGTATGACAGTGTCGTCACTTAGTATACGCTAAATGGGCATAAAGATCACGTCCGTTATAAACAAATCACATGAAAGTCAAACGAAGATCATATCGGATAACTGATAACTCTTGCAGGACTAATGCATCGACCGAACCCTAGGCCGGGAGAGGTTTAAAATGGGTGGGGATGGCACCCTCTCCTGTCCTGCGAAGTTGCATTCGTGCCGTAGAGGTATCGGAGGAAGATAACGATAAACAACGAGATATCTAATGTGTACTCAAGCTTCTTTTAAGCATTAAGTTCTGTCGACAAGAAAAGAAAACGTGGAAGTAAGTATTTTTGCAAAATCGACTACGCCTCGGTTGTAAAAAAGAAGAAGAAGAAGAAGAAGAAGAAGAAGAAGAAGAAGAAGAAGAAGAAGAAGAAGAAGAAGAAGAAGAAAACGAGCAGATAATTGATCGACGACAGAATAAAGGCACATGGGTTTGGTTTATAACGAGGTCGATTATCCATTGCACAATGTCGTTCGCAAACTACAGTGGGCTTCGAAAATCGAAATGCAAAATTCGAAGTTCCGAAGAAGAAGATTCGATCGATGTTAATCTTGAAGACCGTATAAATCAACGTCAACACCAGGGCACTGCAAAGTGTAAACAGGGGCGTATCCAGGATTTTGACTTGGAGGAGTATAAATATGGAGGGTATATATTGTTATTTAGATATTACTTCTTTATTATTATTATTATTATTATTATTATTATTATTATTATTATTATTATTATTATTATTATTATTATTATTATTATTATTATTATTATTATTATTATTATTATCTGATTTGATTTGGGAGTATAAATTTTGGAGCATATATTGTTATAATATATTACATATATAATATATATGATATATACATTATACATAGTATACATATTATTATATTATTATATATTATATATTATATATTATATATTGTATATTGTATATTATATATTATATATTATATATTATATATTATATATATGTGTTATAGAAGCTATACTGTATTATATGTACAGTACACTGGTTTTGGAGGTACATATACCGATATACCTCCTTCGCTACGCCCCTGCTTTGGCCAAAACTATTATGTCTATTAAGGTGAATTTGAAGTGCCAACGAATACCGCCTAAGTGACATTTCGATGGCGCTTTTAATTTATAGTAATTAGCTCATTGATGGATGCTTCCGTGACAAGACAGAGAGCGTCTGTCGAACCTGCTCACATTAGCACAGGTTTACTAGGACCCGGTACTACTCGACTTTATCTCGCTAAAAGCCCTGCTTCCCATCCCAATACATTATATCAGCCCTGAAACACGAGAGAAGTTGACCAACAGCCAGCAAAGCACTGGTTCTACCCACCCACCCACCACTCCCCTCCCGCTACCTGTGCTGATTTAGTTGCCTCGGCCCAGGCAGATTTTCAACAATTTTGGTCAATTTCGGAATGCCAGCTACCACCAATCCTGACTAGAAGTCCAGCTTCGATAAACTTCGGCCTAAGTGCTCATATGGTTCGCCTACTGTATATACACTCAAGGAATCCTAGAAGCTCCATGCGCTGCTATAATATGGCAAATATTATATAAATATATAAAATAAAATAAAATATATATATATATATATTGCGGTTCGCAACTGACATGAGCGCATTTGCTGCTTTGCGATTATTTGCGCTATAGAAATGTTCGTAATAATAATAATAATAATAATAATAATAATAATAATAATAATAATAAATATGCTTCTAACTTTTTCTATTCTAAATAATTAACCCACCGTCTCGGCCACAGAGATGTCCACGGGTCCATTTTTTAGAACCCGATCCAACCCAACCCATCAAATCTCCCACCAAATCCATGCCGATAACAGGTTTACTTGACACAACCCAACCCAACCCACTGTAATACATTACAGTTTCTTAAACCATGACTTATTTTCTGACCCAACCCAACCCACCATTAATATGGAAAAGTCTGACCAACCCAACCCAACCAACCCATGGGTTAACCCAACCCACGGACATCTCTGCTCGGCCAATCGAACAAAGCTGGGAGCCGAAAAAATATTGCAATAAAAATTGATTGCATTTTATCCGGCGCCTAATTTTTGGCGCTTCAATTAAGATCCGATGTTCAATGTTTATTCTAGCCACCTAGACATTGAGGGGAGAGGTAAACAAGTTTGGGGAAAACAAAGTCTTGACAAACAGAAAAAAATCACCCTTGTTTTTCTCTTTCCATATATCCTGACAAACAAAAAGGCCATCCATATATTTTCCCCTCTCCAACCCCTTCATCGCCCTTCGTAATATAATGCCTAAATTTGGGGGGAAATCCCCTTCCGCCCCAAGCCAAAATATCAAAAAGATTTGGAGGGAAATTTTAAACTTTGGGGTGGGGAATTCCCCCAGGGAAGGCCTAGAATAAACACTGTCTGATGCTGACGTTTTAAAATGATTATTTCCTACCACTGAGAGACTGGTGCCCTCGAGGTGAGATTACATCAGGTTATAAAAGCCCGCAAACGGATAACGCGGCTATAGCCTCCTATCAATGGCAACTCCCGCTAGCAATCAACTTCAGATAAACTGACTTTTAATTCCTCTTAACTCGTGCAAAACGGTGAGATAATAATAATGATAGGCTTACATTTTTTTGCGATATTTATGTTGACGGATGCCACCGCCTTTCCCGATGTTGTATTAAAAAATCTATTGGACTGATGGGAAAAGGGCAAGTAGATGATGAGTTTCGCTCGGAATTCGCCTTTAAAAACTAGGCAAAATTCTCTCAGTTTTCAGAAAATGCTCTAACGATATCTGGCTGTTAGGCAAACAGGTCGAAACGTTTTCAACTAAGAAAACCATTCTGCGCATTCCAAAATAAACTGCCAACAGAAAAGAAAAAACTTGCTGAAAAGCCAGAGGTAAATAGGTGAAATTGCCTTAAGTCATGCAGTGCTCCCGAGTTTTTTTAAATAGTACCGAAACAGCCGTTTATTGGTACGCGCCTAGGATGGCACATTAAAAAATACAGTGGATCCCACTAGATCGCATACCGCTTAATTGCATAACCCGCATAATCGCATAACAACATAAAAACCCGAACCAGTGTTTTGTGTATCAGACGTCCCGGCTATTTGCACAGCCCAGTTAATCGCATAAGCAAGGCTTGCACGGCACCTATGCAATTAAGCGGGTTTCACTGTAGTATCGAACGTAAATCTTGAGTAGGCAACCAAACCACACTGAACAAACAAAAGTAGGCATATTTCGTTTAAAGAATAACCAAACTTGCCAGTTAGTGCAAAAGATTAGTAGTCTATACATCCACGCAAATTCGCCACAACTGTGCCTTGCTTATAACGATATTGTCTTACAGGCACACCATAAATGCATTAACGTCGGCTGTAAATTAAGGTAGGAAGATAGGGGAACAAATGGAATGGAAAACTATGCGTTGCGTATGATTTATCAGTGTGCAGAATGAGGTGTCCATTAAGATAGCAATAAACATAATATTCTGCGCCGGTCTGGCGGAAAATGATTTAAAGATAATGTTTCTCTCGGAAATTAATACTGGATCAGACTTTTTAATAGGTTTTGCTATGTAGGCCTTTATGCATATATGCTCTACATGGTAAGGCCTCGCCCGTGAAAAACAGTATAGGGTCTCTTTCCATGGGTCAAGGTGGCACAGGGACAATGTTTACATATAACGCGGTGAAAAACCAGGCTAAAGAAAAGTATGTTACACAATCAGTGATATTTTGGCTTTGCAAATGATTATTTTAGTTGTAATTTTTATTTTGTTTTGGAGCTATTATTTTAGTTTTATTCAGTTTTCATTTTGTAAATAATTTTAGTTTTAGTTTGTTTCAGGTAAAAAATTAAAACTATTTTAGCTTTTAGTTTTATTTCGTTAACTAATATTTCACCTGCTACAATCCTATGCGTATAATTAATAACATGAACCATATGTCCATGCTTCAGTATGAAAATTTGTTTGGAGGACGACTTATCACACTTTGATTTGTCCTATTTCAGTTTGTTCAAGTTTTTCAAAAATGTGGGGACTTGGGGAACTAATAGGCCTACCGCCTGAAACTCTTGAACCTACAACGGGGTGCCGAAAAACCAAGCACCACTAATGTTGGCCTCCATCCAAGGGTTGACCAGACAAGATAAAAATCGCAAGGACAGTCAACCGATCGTCAAAGTTAATTTTTAAAATAGTTTAGAAAATATTAATTGGAGATATAAATTACGGAAGTATAGTTAATCATAGAAACTGAAGATATTTTAGATTCGAGTCAATTAGATTACATTGAAAATTAGCAGCGACACATTGCACCTGTAAAATGAATTAGAAGACGCAAACTGAATGTAATAAAAATTTTCAGAACTTTTCTTTTACCACAGTTTTGTTCACTGGGGACTCACTCACCTCACCACCCAATCACTGAACCTACAACTCACAAGCACCTCAATCAATCAATCATTCAAGGGTTCACCAGACTCAGATAACCACTCACTCACCACTCACGTCACCAATTTTAAACCACTCACCACTCACTCACCATCACCACCACTCACCACTCACCACTCACTCACCACCACCACCACCATTCTCACTCACCACTCACTCACCATTAGCACCCACCCACCCACCCACCCACCCACCCACCCACCCACCCACCCACCCATACACCACTCACTTCACTCACTCACTCACTCACTCACTAACTAACTCACTCACTCACCACCCACCCACCCACCCACTCACCCACTCACTCACTAACTAACTCACTCACTCACTCACCCACTCATCCATCCAACCATTCATCCGGCTACCCTGCTAACTATCGGTCCGTTCGTCCCTTCATCCATTCGGCCACTTTCTGATTTTCTGTCTGCAGTTTTCTATCTTTCTTTCATCCTAGGCGTGTCCTGCAAAGATGTATAACGCCCAGTCTAAGTCTGGATAGTAAAGAGCAGCTAGAGAAAGTGCTGGCTGGCTATTCGCATTAATAATGCCTATTCACTTTCCTGTCAGTCGAAGAGTTTTTAATTGGCGGCCGTCGTAAAGAACCCTTTATATCAGTTCAATGAACCGCTTGAAAGCGTGACTTCGTAATCGAATGCAGATTTCTAAACTCGAACTTTAAAAAAAATAAGTTTCACCAAGAGTATCACGTTATAATACTCCGCTACACAAACTCAGTGCTCTGAAAGTTGCTCG
Source organism: Metaphire vulgaris (assembly GCA_018105865.1). NCBI lineage: Eukaryota > Metazoa > Annelida > Clitellata > Crassiclitellata > Megascolecidae > Metaphire > Metaphire vulgaris. The sequence goes on from CM030849.1 coordinate 4,997,529, forward strand.
GTACTGAGTCTTTACGCGGAGTCATCCCCGTCCAAGTGTCGACGGGGATAGTATCACTAATATAATATTATTTTCTTATTATGTACTTATTTTCGGTTAATTGTCCAATCCTGGCCTCTAGAACAGCGGTTCCCAACCGGTGGTACATGTACCCTAGGGCCAGGGGTACATCAGCTGTTGCCAGGGGTACACTAAAATTGCTAAAATAGTAAACATTTTTTAGAATTTCGTTTAAAAAATGTTAAATATTGCCAACTCTACGGAAGCTCAATATAACGGCCGGCTGAATAACAGATAGCCGATGAGGCTACAAATGAAAGCGCTATAATAATACGCATGTCCTGATGCGTATTAATGATCAAATGTACAATTAATGACTTCCGTTTCTGATAGCACGTGTTAAGTGAACTAATAAACTTTAAAAAGTACCTAATATCTACAATTCTACATTAAACATATCAAATTTCGGAAGTTGATGAATATATTTTTTGAAAGAAATAACTGCAAAAGGTGACGTTTTTGGTCGGCCCTGGGTTGGAGTAGCGCAAGCGGCGAAAAAATTGTTGGCTGGGGTACAATTTTTAAAAAAGGTTGAGGACCCCTGCTCTAGAATGAATTCGTTGTCTAGGACTTAAAGGCGTGTTCTTTTGAGGAGACGCACAAGGATGAAAGCAATGCAGATGACTGGATGGGCGGAACTCCAATGATTGAGTACGCGGTCTATTTTCTCTCTCTGGTGAGGAAAACAACGATTCCGAATACAGTAACGCCGGGTTAATGTCATACTCTGCAAGGTCGCGTTCTTCATAATACAGCGTTTTGAACAACAATAACAACGATAACAATAATAATAGGTCTACTAGCAACAGCTGTCTTTATAATTAATCGCTTAGTCCGCTTTGCTTTGCAAGTCAATGGTTGCTCGTGCATTATGCAGTGCATACTTTAATCAAATACCCCTCACCCATGCAACATGTGTATGGCAATATACAAAATATCATTCTCAAAGTGACCCTGTGATCCTGGAGACAATTGGAGAGAAGGTAAATCACAATTATTACCGGTATTAGCTATTAAAGGTAGTATTAGTTATTAGTATTAGTATTAGTATTAGCAGCAGCAGCAGCAGCAGCAGCAGTAGTAGTAGTAGTAGTAGTAGTAGTAGTAGTAGTAGTAGTAGTAGTAGTAGTAGTAGTAGTAGTAGTAGTAGTAGTAGTAGTAGTAGCAGTAGTAGTAGTAGCACGAATATTTATAGCATAGCACTAATTCTATTACTCGGAAAATATCAATCGATGTTACACAAACCCATTCGCAATAATAATAATAATAATAATAATAATAATAATAATAATAATAATTATTATTATTATTATTATTATTATTATTCTAATAAGAAAATTATGGATTGGAAAATCTAATCATATCAGGAGAAATAGAGGGGTAAAGAGCAAGAGATAGACAAAGAATAAGGTAGAATAATAATAATTTTAAAAAATAATCATAACGTGATTTTAAGTGGTTTGGTAAGTTGAGTTGAATATTTTCTTCTTGACGAGTAAAAACGACGTCGATGCAACCATTACAATGACTGAGCATTGGACAGCTCAACACGTGACTGACTGGGTACCAGTGTTTAATCTAGGCCGTTTCCGGGGGGAAAATTGCCATTTCCCCCGGAAATTTCAAATTTCTCCCGGAAATTTTGGAATACTACATGGACTAACAGCGGCCCCTAGCAGCATTCCCCCCGGCTTTGTCAGTTCCCCCCGGTTTTTTCAGTTCTCTCCCCCCGGAGTCCAGGAGTCTAGATTAAACACTGCTGGGTATGACCCCAATAAGCCAGAATCCTTTGGTGTTTAACCTTCTGATCCTCTCCCACTGGAAAGCGAAAATTAACGGGATTTGAATAATCCGATCCAGGCCCTCCGTGAAAAATCGATTTCTGAGATCGACCCCTCCCCCACTGACCTTGGAAATATCAGAACCTCCTTTTGACCCTAACTTCTTTCGGTTACGACTCGGGCGCGCAATCAGTAGAGTCAAAACACCTGGCGGCTGGAGCTAAGCGACAGAAAAACTGAAATTGGCATCTGTGGAATCCTCTTGGACAGACAGTCGCTTCAGTCTTTGATCTGTCGAAAGTCTAGTTAGTAATTAATGAATTACGCAGTTCATCGCTAGGTGGCAGACGGGTGCAGACTGAGGTGCAAAAAATCTCATAAATAAATAAAGAACAGGTCTGCGGACAGACAGGCAAACAGATAGGCAGACAGATGCACAGGAAGACAGATAGATTGACAAACAGACAGGCAGACATGCAGACAGACAGTCACGTTTAGACAGTCACACTGGCAGACTGGCAGACAGATAAATAGACAGACAGACAGACATATAGGCAGACAGACAGACATAGGCGGATAGACAGACAGGCAGGCAGGCAGACAGATAGACAGTCACATAGACAGTCACACTGGCAGACAGACAGACAGATACATAGGCAGACAGACAGACACATAGGCAGGCAGACAGACATACATAAAGCAGGCGAACACACTTTCACACAGCTATACCGACAAACAGACAGTAAGAAAAACAGACAAAGAAGTTGAAATGAGACAGGTAGGTAGACAGATAAAGATCCTTCAAGTAGGCAGACAGAAAGACAGACACAAGTCGACGCAAACCGAAAACCAGATGGGAATTTAAAAGCAGGCAAAAAACGTCAAACATTCAGCGAAAGAAAGAAAAAGACCTCCGTATGCCTAAAAGCTATTGTTTGTCTTTGTGGAGACTGCAACTTCTGTGCTCAGCCTATTCTTTCGAAATAGCAGCAGCACTGCTTCCGTCATTTCCATGGGCGCAGCCAGGATCCAAAAATAGGGAACACACTCAAGGCAGACGCGCGCATCCCCAAACAGTGGCGGCTCCATGATTTGGCAAGTGGGGGGTGGGGGCGTTGATTGGGGTGGCAAATTCTCTAAGCAGTGTTGCTTGCAACTATTTTTCATAAACCTGGACTAGGCATGCAATAGGGGTACGGGCTCGTTCGGGGCCGCCTGTGCAACCGCCTTTGTTTTGAGCCAACCGGGGAATAGTCTTGAGGTCCCGCGTCGGGGCCTGGATCTCAAAAAGAATTTTGAGTAATATATATTAGAGTCAAACCGTGAGCTCTGTCTGACTCTAAGATAATTGAAATTTACTATAGAATGGTCAAATGCTGTATTACAAATAGTTTTATCAATTCCATAGAAACATTGTTCCATACACCTCCCTCTGCCATGGAGGGGGTTATGGCAGTTCGGGTGGGGGTTGGTGAAAATTTTTCATCGTATTACATAATTATATGCTTGTCTTAACCTTAGCATTGCCGTCATTAACTTATCACTCCTAAATTATTGCAGAGTTTTTGAGGAAAATCTAAGATTTGGGGTGAGGGAGAATCCCCCTGTCCGGCCTGTATGCAGTACTGAGCAGAATTCAAGCCTGCCCACTTCTTGTTAGAGTTTCTCACCGTTTTCAGTACGACTTCCACGTCTGGTTCTAATCCAACGGGGGCCCGCGTCTAGTAAAACTACGGTGGAAAAACTGCGTATGACCCTTTTTTGCTTGTCAACCTATTTTTCGTTAAAAGTGTAGTAAAATTAGAGAAAAACCCCTTTTGTCAGCCTTTTTTGGGCAAAGTTGATCAAAGTCTATTGATTTACCCTTCTCTTTTCACCCTCCCCCCACTCCCACCACCAACTTCCTATGAATTCATTTCATCTCCCCCACCAAGACATCCTGGAACCGCCACCGATACATTTCGCAACATCCAGAGAAGGTGACTTTTTTACGTCACAATCAACACAGCACGTGTTAGAATAACAGTTGTGGTTATAGTGAAAAGGTGGAGCTGCTGCTTACCAGTTACAGCAAACGTGATGAAAAACACGGCTAAAAGGAAACGGCCGATCACAGCATTCGGGCATCCAGTTCTTTTCTCCAGAAATAAATCTGCGTCAAACAGATACAGTGATAATATAACATTAATTGAGATATATATCTATAATATTAAAATCCTTATCTGTATGTCTCTCTGTCTGTTACCTTCAAGCGTTCTGATTGGTTGACTATTGGTAGACGGTTTAGACCGTTTAGTCCTTACGTCGCGATGCGTTACGTCGCGATGCGTTGGTGGGCGAGCGTTGACTATTGGTAGACGGTTTAAACGTCGCGATGCGTTGGTGGACGAAAACGACGTTGCTATTGGTAACAATTGTTCGTAGAACCGGTTTAGTCGAGTCATTGCAGCGTCAGGGCTTGCGACGACGTTGCTATTGGTAACAATTGTTCGCAGCCTGAGGTAGTTTCTCAATTTTAACGTACAAAAAAATACGTGTACAGCGTCACAAATGGTCACAGTTGCGTGATTTTAACGTACATAGGCCTAATTATTACGTATAAGCATGGCTAGGTGGCGTATGTACATCATTGAAACGTTGTTCAGCATGAATTCAATGATTGGGTTTTAGTATTATCCTGCACCGCGAGCGAAGCGAGCGAAGCGAGCATCTTTCTAGTAATATAATATAATATAATAGAACAAGTATTTAGCCTATATTATATGCTAAATACTTGTTCTAGAAATCAGCTGAAAATTATCACGGAACATAGGCGTACCGGGCAGGGGTGTAGCGACGGTGGTTATATCGGTATATATACCCCCCTCAATCAGTCTACCTTAAAGTTTTTTATGTGATCTACATGTGTTTATATGTGGTTTATATGGTTTATGTGGTTTATAGTTAAGATTTATACCCACCCAAAAGATATGCATACCCTCCCAAATCAAATTCCTGGCGGAGCCCCTGGTACCGGGGTCCCAAATGGTGACAGGGTGCATTTCCAGTCCCCACCCCGAGGTTAAGTAAAACTGTATTTGCCCCGCCTCCCTCCCCCCAGCCAGCCTCACGCATATATTTGCTGCGTTAGTAACTTGTCACTTGTTTTGTCTGTTGAAATGCATCAAAACTGGACCACAGTTCAATATTATATTAATGTTCGATTTTCCAGAACTTTATTTGTCTAATCCTTCAGAAATTGAGAACAGTCGATATTGGAGATCGAAAACTGGTTTTTCGTCCTCAAACGCACTGTGAGGTACGTGTAGAGTATTTTGGGGTGGGAGTAGTTGGGACGCTAACTTCCCTCCCATGACTGACCGGTACATCTCGCCGGTAACTTTTTCGAAACGCATAACGCCTAAGAATAAGTAAATACTATACGATCATCATCATCACCATCATCATCGTCATCACCATCACCATCAACATCACCATCAACATCACCATCATCATCATCATCGTCGTCGTCGTCATCATCATCATCATCATCATCACCATCATCTATCATCAGTCTTCTGTCTAATCAAATGCGTCAAAACTGAACCAACCAATAATTATCAGTAAATCAAATCGTCGTCATCATCATCATCATCATCATCATCATCATCATCATCATCATCATCATCACCTCAGAAATCAGTCCTTTCTTCAGCCTGTCTTTCAGCTTCTGCGATGTTGATTTGTTTGGATTCGAGGTCCTCCTTGTTGCCGTAAATCCACCGTTTTTTTTTGTTTTCCTTATCTTTTCCTTCCCGGTACAGTATATCTTCGCGTGTACCGTATAAGAGTCTTGCGTTCTTTGTATATTCAGATCATAATGCATTCTAGTCTAATCATATCTAATCTTAAACTTCTATAGCGCCATTTCATAATGCACAGAAGCATCAGCCCCGATGGCACGTCAAATCAAATCATTAACGATCCAGATTAAATGCATTGTATTCTAGATAGTATACGGTAATAGGCCTGCATGCCTGCAGAAGCACTATGTAAATTCACAGAATTTTGCTTTATCCTTCTTGAAAATTGCCCACTGCCCGAAAGGGACAGGGCGGGGCGAGGGGCGGAGGCTGTGACCCGGAGAAGAGAAAGATTCTCACTGCCTAATCTTGATTGACAGAGATAATAATTATTATCCGCGCTCAGCTAACAGATCATATAAATAGTTAATGATGGCGTCTCTCCTTTTATTTGCCTTGACGCGACTCAGAGGTGCCAGCCGTACTTCGGGTTAAGCGTCGTTTTTCGTAATGACCAGCCACAGTGTGTCTCGTGTGGAAAAAACCCACAGAAAATGATATTATATAACACGCTCATCCTCGAGTGGCCGTGTGTAAATCAGTCTTGGCACTCGCGGATGATTAAAACCAGTGAAGGATCTCTCGATCTGTCGCTGACTGAATAGCTGCTGCATGCCGGAGGAATTATGACGTATAGGTCATGAGTTGGGTTAACACATGAGTTGAGTTAGGTTGGGTTGGGTGAGATTTTTCCATATTAAATGGTGGGCTGGATTGGGTTGGGTGAGAAAAGTCATGCAATGTGTTGCGGTTGGTTGGGTTCGGTCAAATAACCCAATTGCCGGCATGGGTTGGGTTGGGTTGGAGATTTGATAGGAAGAGTTGGGTACAAGAGATGGACCCATGGCCATCTCTGGAATGCATTGACGTAACGGACTACAAAATCGGGCGTGGCCGGACAAAATATCCGCGAACAAAATGTCACGGTTTAGCGTTAGGGTTAGGGTTACATTTTGTCGGTTGACGTTTAGCCGGCGAACATTTTGTCCTAGCACCAAATTGGGTCGTGAAAATCGCGGGTCTCCAGTTGATTTCCTGATAATTACTGGTTGGTTCAGTTTTGACGCATTTGAATAGACAGACTGATGTAAATTACGACTAATTACAAAACAGTATGCATAGCATATGCACGCAATTTATGGGATCATAGAGTAAGTCTACCGGTATTTACAGTAGAACTTCGTTATAATGTTCTCAGCTAAGCGGGCCTGTCAAATTCCGTAGGCTATCTATATCCGAGGTACGTTACATACAATATAATCCAATACGGTAGTGCTTCACACGAGATCGTGCATTGCGGTGCTGTATAACCGAGTATACTGCTATCGCCAAGTCCGTTATAATGAAGTTTTACTGTATCTACTTTTCAGACGTCGACAACATACAAAATGCGTGCAAAACATACAAGTTAAATATACAAAAGCTTTTTAACACAAGCTTGAATGACATGGACCCCAGGTTAACATGTTTCACGAACCATTTCATTGGAAATGGAAGAGACACATTTAGTAGTAGTTGCAGCAGTAGCAGCAGCTGTGGTGGTAGTAGTAGTAGTAGTAGTAGTAGTAGTAGTAGCAGCATCAGTAGTAGTAGTAGTAGTAGTAGTAGTAGTAGTAGTAGTAGTAGTAGTAGTAGTAGTAGTAGTAGTAGTAGTAGTAGTAGTAAGAGTAGTAGTAGTAGTAGTAGTAGTAGTAGTAGTAGTAGTAGTAGTAGTAGTAGTAGTAGTAGTAGTAGTAGTAGTAGTAGTAGTAGTAGTAAATTTTGTTGTGAACTATAGGGTTAACGCGTATACTTTCTGCCAGCGTTGTTCCTCCTAATGTCCGTGCTAAAGGTGTTATTCTGCTTCGGAGTAAATTGGCACAATCTCGCTTTGTCAAAAGCAAGTGACTTTCCATCTTTTTCAAGAATGGACGACATTTTGACAACGTCGTCGAACGCAGTTTCCTTGCGACTGGATGAATCATTATAAGAAAACGTTGTTTACTGGCTGTTTCACACTTTCACGAATCGTCGGTTTGAAGGTCAAGACTTAACGCACGATGACTGCATTATGTCTACTATTGCTGTTCAAGCATTTAGCTATATGGATCTCTAGACAGCACTAATTGGTTTTATTCTTTGCAAAACAAATCACGGACTAAAGAAGACTTAAATTCGGTCGTTGCTACGACCAATGGCGTAGCTAGGGTTCCAAAGTGGGGAAGGGTGATATGAGTTATACAGGTCAATTTGGTCAAATGTTAAGGAAATACTAGATTCGAATCTTGATTATTGGAGTGTATTTTTTAGATTTACCCGGTAAGTGGCATGACGCAGAGATAAAATGGAAATAATGGAGCCCTGAACATTTCTTAGGAGAGGGAGCATAATGATGATGATGATGATTATGATGGTGATGATGATGATGATGATGATGATGATGACAGCATATCGACAATCACACCATCCCACGAACAGATTCAGTGGCGGCTCCAGCATTAGGCAAGCGGGGGGCCGTTGGGGTGGCAACTTCTAAGCATGGGGCCAACCATATTTGCTGATAGGTATGTACACGGTAGTATAAATATTAGGGTCCCAACAGAGGGGACCCCTGGGGACAGGCATTCAATAGGGGAGCACGTGACCGCCCAGGCCTCCTATGTGAAACCGCCATGCACTGAACAGAGCACATTTTCTCATCGGTTGTGCACAAATAGGGCGTGCATGCGGTCTTCTGTGCCTATACCCCGTGACTGTGCAACTGCTGGCTATATAGATAAGACAATAAACGATAAATGCAAAACTAATCAGCTATTTAACCAAGAAACACAGGCATAACGCATCACATACGATGATTACATTCTATTGGTATAAAAGTTTACAAACTCAACTAGCTGGACAGTGAATGGAGGTTTGAATGTCTTGATAGGTCAGTATACCAGGGTTTCATCTAGGCCATTTTCGGGGGGAATTTCTTTCCCGGAAATTTCAAATTCCCCCCGGAAATTTTGGCATACTGCATCAACTAACAGCAGCCCTCTAGCTGACTCCCCCCGACATTTTCAGTTCCCCCCGGAGACCAGGAGTCTAGATTAAACACTGGTCAGTACCTCTGTCATTAACCTTTATCTTTTTTGCTGTAAATTTCTTAACAATTCAAGTATAAGACGCTGCTTGCTTGTGCCATTTTGTTTGCACAGGCCTGTGCCCCTATTGAATGTCTGCCCCCAGTGTCCCCAGCACCCCCCCACGAGCTGGGACCCTATACTTGTTACTACATACCTATAAACAAATGGTTGGGCTCCGTGCTTAGAAGGTGCCACCACAACGGCCCCCACTTGCCAAATCCTGGAGCCGCCACTGTCTCCAGTCAGTTGCAAATGCTTAGAACTCCTTCGAACAGGTCTCCCAAAAGCCGCGTCAGTTTTTTAGTCCAGACTATAATAATTACTTCCAGAAGTTCTTGGTCCATCCCCATGCATCCAATTTACGAGAGAAATTGGAGTTCTCTTATGGAAACTGCTGTATGCTCTGCAAGATATTTCGTCCCCCCAAGTATAAGATTCACATGCAATGTATACGAACAAGATCACTCTTAGCAGGGTCCCCGGGGGAACGCGTGAAACTTGATCCGGTCTGTGGATAGCGCGTCCAAGTCACCTGCGACCCGGAAATCCTCGCCCAAAATTGTATGTTTCACCCTCCCTTACCCCCAGCCTAGAACATCTGTTGCGCCATGCCAGAAACCCGTCAGACTCATCTCCAGGTTCATTAATTTCAGAAACAAGCATATGGCACTAACACATTTCGATGGCAGACTGTATTGTCAACCAAGGGACGCTAAAACGTGGCATTAATAATAACAATACTATCGCGCAATCGATCTAAATGGATTTTCCGACGCGTATAGACAATGAATTCTGCGAAAAAGATTAACCACAGAGGAACCCCATTACGTCCGCGCATTGTTACCGTCACGGGATCCATTAGATAACACTGCGGAAGGAGGTCAAAAGTCACAATAAGACAAAGTGCATTGAAAAACCGCTTGGAAAATAGATGACATCTCCAGGCATCATAGCACACGGTAAACTTCTATTAATCATTTAGGCTCGAGCCACCCTCATTAACTTTTTGAGAGGATACCGTAGTGAAGGGGAGGCATATGGGGCTGTTTCTCCCACTTGATGATGATGATGATTATGATGATGATTGTTATTATGATGATTATGATGATGATGTTGCTGATGATGATGCTGTTTGTGATGATGTCGATGACGATGTCGATGATGATGACGATAATGATGATGGTAATGATGATGATAATGATGATTACCATGATGATAATGATGATGATTATGATGATGGTTATGGTGATTACCATGATGATGATGGTGATGATGACGATGGTGATGATGAAGATGATGATGATGATGATGATGATGATGATGATGATGATGATGATGATGATGATGATGATGATGATGATGATACAGTGGTGTCCAGTGGTTAGCGAACCGGAGATACGCGAGGTCTTGGGTTTCCCTTCGGCCGCGACTGAATTGTTTCGTTAGTTCGACTCGGCTATACACAGAGGCGGATCTAGGATGGTGCAGGGGGTAAAGATGTCCCCGGGCGCCGAGGTAGGGGGGGCGCCAAAATTGGTTTAAGGTAGGGAGTTCCGCTACGGGTGATGACTTTTTTGCTTGTCAGGGTATACGTGAAGTTGAATAAAGGGGTGCAAAATAGGCAGGGCGGTGCTCTCTTTTGGCTTCTTAGGATTTTCGTCAAGTTGAGGGGGGCTCCACCAGTATATTTTGTCCCCGGGCACCGGACACCATAGCTCCGCCCCTGGCTATATAGACGCATTTTGTGCAAATTCCGTCGAGGAAAAACACGGCCAGAGAAGGTAGGCTGGGAACAGAAATTAAAAATCTAAAAGTGAAGGTTATTTAGGCGTAAACGATGTTGATTCAACCGCTAACACCTAACCCTTTCTCTAGCACAGTCTCTCAAAAAGTGGGCGGGTCTAACCCTTCGTTTTTTCTATACGATATATACTGTATAGATACTGTTTAAATTTTAAACCAAGCATAGTAGGCACACGTAGGCCATATCGAGTTGAATACACATAACGAAAAAAGAGATACTTTCTGATATGCTATACCTCGCCTCTGTTATATTAACCCCGCGCGAAAGAGTTCTGATGGGCCATGGTACATCTGGTCGTATCAGTTTATCTTAACGGCACCGCCCTTGCAAAACCAACAAGGGGCAGAAGTCATAACCCCAACTGGAAAACTACACGAAACTGTCGCCTTTGGGCTTTATTTCAAATGCATATAGAAGCTCGATAATTGAATAACATATACATAGTTCTATTGCTGCTGTCTCAATAGGAAAAAATCACATATATATAGGCCTACCATTTATAAAGTGAAATGTGTACCATACCATGCATAGGCCTATACCATTTATATAGTAAAAAGCATATAGAACCATCTTGTGAATCCCTTGGGCAAACTATCAAACCCAATTTAGACATAGACAAGTGGATATATATATATATATATATATATATATATATATATATATATATATATATATTGTAAATATATATATATATATATATAGTTGCAACGGTTTAGTACCATCCTTGCAATATATATATTGCAAGGGTGGTACGACGTTGATGTTGTAATATATATGTTTGCAATATATATATATTGCAATACATATATATTAGGGCTGGTAATGATTAAATTTTTTTTGTTCGATTAATCGGAAAAATTTTTTAATCGATTAATCGATTAATCTCGATTAATTAGGGTTAGGGTTAGGGTTAGTTAAAATAAAATATTTTTTCAATTTTCCGCTTAAATTTTTGACACCGTCGCTCTTATTACTCGCCATTTTGTTTAAACCATAGATTTAAATTAAAATCTATGCTATTAACGTTTTCCGATAGAATAATAATACTGGGGAAAAGTACGTACGTGTAGAAGAAGCTAAAAACTATTAATAATTACTCCAACTATTAACAATTTTTTTAAAAATAGAAAATATAAAAATATTAAATTTTAATCGAAAATTTAATCGATTAAAGAAAATTTAATCGATTAAAAATTTTAACTATTAATCGGTAGATTAATAGTTAATTTCCACAACCCTAATATATATATATATAATATATAATATATATAATATATATATATATATATAATGTCATCTCCACAGGAAACTGTGGAAATGCATTATACACCAACGGGCGTTGAGTCATCTAGATGTCTATGGTTGAGACCACGGTTAATGATGATGATGATATATATATATATAATATATGATGATGATATATAATATATATATATATATGTAAAAGAGAATATATGTAAGAGAGGGAGAGAGAGAGAAGAAATTTGTATGTTTATTGACTGATGGAATTGGCATATTTCATTAGGAATGCTCCTTACTTTTATATCACACATTTTTTCATATAAAAATACATACCAGATGCGGCATGCGAGTATTTAAAGTATGTGTCCTGACCTAGGATCTCCGTTATCAGTTCCGACTACGGGGTTACGACTGGGGGCGGGGGTAGTCGAAGGGCGTGAGGGGTTTTGATCGCGTAATTTGGCAGGTGCCATTTAGACAAAGTGGGCAAAATGACAGGGAAATTGATCGACGGAAATACATGCGCGATTTGTCTAATCTGTCGCGCGTTCCGGAATGATGGATATCATCAGACGTAGCAGAGAGGGTGCGCGGGGAGGGGGTTGTCTGAGAAAGATTAATCAGCTTGTTTAGGTGTCGAAGGTCGTTAACGCACGGCGGATAGATGACTATTATCGAAGGAGAGCATTCAAAAATGAAAAGAGCAAAGTATTCGTGTAGTCAGAATTGGGGCGGGGTGGGTGGTGGGGGGTGGGGTGGGAGAGGGTCCGAACTTTTGCCCCACATTTGGCGATAATTTCAGCATGCTCGTTAACCCATAATTTCACGCCGTGGAAATTCATTATAACGGTCTCTCCTATAAACAGTGGCGGCTCTACACGAGGAGATCTGGGGTCGTGCCCCTCCTATTGGCCCCCCTGTTGGGTCCATATGCTTACTACTACATACCTATCAACAAATGGTTGGCCCCCATGCTTAGCCCATTCTTAGGAGCTGCCACCCCAACGGCCCCACTAGCCAAATCCTGGAGTCATCACTGCCTTTAACGTATACTCGGTAAAGGGGCGGAAGGTGACAGAGTGGCAGTGTTTATTCTAGGCCTTCTCTGGGGGAATCCCCCCCGAAAGCTTTAAAATTCTTCCCTAAAATTTCTATATGTTGCATTTTGAGATGGGAATTTTCCCCAAAAGTGTGACGAGTGAGGGTTTTCTTTTAAGAGGGGGAAACTATAAGGATTATCATTTATTTGCTCGTTGGAGCATTGGAGAAGGATATGAAATATAAGTAAAATGACCTTCTTTTGCTTGTCACCACATCCAGGAAAGAAAGAATATTAAAATGTAAGGGTGACGACCTTTTTTGCCTGTCAAGGTTTTTAGGAAGACAAGGACAGGACAGGACAGGACAGGGCAGGAGAAGTGACGGGCTTATTACTGTGGATTCTGAGATTGTAGGACCTCACATATCTCATAGCAACATCGGTGACTGCAAACAACGTGAGAAACATAATCCATGGCAGTGGTTCTCAGACTCCTTTGCCTCGCGGACCATTTTTGAAGTTCAAAAATGCCTCGCGGACCACCTGATATCTACTGAGCAGTCGTCTGCTTCTAAAAAGCGGTGATGTCATTTCTTCTTTGTCACCATTTTTAACGTTCAAGTGCAAAAATACACAAAAAGTGCTGATGACCTTTTTCATGGAAAATATATATGTCTAATTATTTTATTGGCGTTTTCTCAGACTTCGCAGCGGACCACTAGACCCCCTCTCGCGGCGGACCACGGGCTGAGAACCACTGATCTATGGAAATGAATACATTACGTATATTAGAATAATTAGATCGTTTAACAATATGCGTCACAGTATAGTTTCGCGATGTGGCCCAAGGCTCTGGAATTCATTGCCAAAGTCAGTTCGCGAAGCCAACACATTAGTATTCTAGATCCTGTCCAAAAAACATGTTTCTTTGATTTGTCGTAGATTTGCCTCCAGCGATCGAATTTGGTGTCCATAGGTTGGCGCTTTTTATGCACGACTGTGGTGGCACCATTGAAGTTGGCGAATGAATGAATGATTGACTGATTGATTGATTGATTGATTGATTGATAGCTGTCTCGCAAAACCTCCCACATCTGTTCCGAACGATTTTAAAGTGCAATTGCTTATATAAGACCTGGCCTAGGCGATGTTGGTGGAAATATGGAAAAAATGACAACGTGAAAACAATTGGAATACAGCAGAACTTCGTTATAACGTACTTAGCGGGTCTGTAAAACTAAGTATGCATTATCTTCAAAAATCTTCAAAAACTATCTTTTGGGCATCGATTTTTGCCCCCACCTCGGAACCAAAGGGCGGTTACCCCTGCCTCCGTCGCTACGCCACTGCCTATGTACGTTATATCCAATACCATCCAATAATGTAGCGCATCATGCACACGGGACCGTAAATTGCGGTACGTTATAACCGAGTCCATGGACGCCCAGATAAATGTTTCCACGAGGGGCAAAACACATTTAACACAATGGTCGCGGTTAATATTTTAGCAAGGTTTTCACATTTCAATGTGAAATATTGGTATTTGCATTTGTCAGTGTTTGGCAAGTGCCTCTTTTGCCCTAATGCAGTGGTTCTTGAGCCTTTTATGATTATGTACCCCTAAAACAAGTATAAGAGAACAAAGTATCCCTACTTGCCTACCTTATCCCATGACAATAAGTGTGCAATATATTGAGTATAAATTATAAACTGAACATTTATTTAAAATTTATTTAAAATTATCTGAAATCTTTAGAACTTCTAATTCAATACATTTTTTACAGTATTTGTATACAGTATACCGGGTAAATTGTAGTAAAAGTCTTTAAACAGACTTTATTTTCGGATTATTCAATACCCCACAACGTCCTTCAAGTACCCCCAAGGGGTACAAGTACCCGCGGTTAAGAACCATTGCCATAAGGTTGGGGCGCCCATGACTGAGTCCGTTATAAAAAAGTTATACTGTATGCGCGTTCATGTCCTTTTTTAAATCTATGGAATGGGTCCAGGTTGCCGATTAGAAACCGTAGAATTAGCGATAACGCGTCAATTACAGTAGACGGATAAATCTAAATATAGCGACTCATGTTGATGACTGATGTTAGGTCTAATATGAGAAACAGAAGTTCAAGAGTCAACCGAAGAAGGCATTATTTTAGCCGGCGGTGTAAGACAAGTAAGAAAGTTTTTCGCGCTATCCTCACCCATGCCGCTAGGTGGAGCTCTGGACGATGTCGCAGATAAAACCTCGAGTCTGCCAAGACGATTTGAAATCGATGCGCCGTTCCTCCTAAGTGGCCCGTTCAGATTTCGCCTCTTGAGTCTTCTCTTACTCGATACCGGCAGAACGTTGTTGCTCTGAGCTAATTTTCGAGAACCGGTTTGTCGTTCGTCCGAACCGATAATCGTGGAAATACTGTACTCGTTACTCGAACTAAAAAGCACGGTAATCAGAATATAGACGTGGTCGATTTCTGGTTTACAAGAAGACTTAACGTCTTCTCTTGTTGTCGTTCGCTACAACGCCTTTGGTTGAACCCTCTTGAGGTAGTAGTCTAACGCTACTCAGATCAACGCTGAATTTTTTTAGCGTCAACGACGATTAATTATAAGAATTTCCACCCCAAAGGTTCCCTTAATCTGCGTGCTTTTGAGTTTTTGCTCTCGCCGATAACTCGTTCTGTTAATGGTTGGCCCACTATGACGACCTCACCGGCCTTAGCGTGAAGCACTTGATTAGTGATTACCCACGGCAGTTTCGAAAATCACCGGTCGTTGCTTTCTGCTGGCGGTGATGATGATGGTGGCGGAGTATAGGCCTATAATTATATCAGGCGGTGTCGTCAAGCGGAGATCCTCGTCGAATTCCTTCTTCCCTTTCCTCCTCAGCGCGCATAATCCTTCGGCAGGATTTCTGGGATCCGGTGACACACGCTGTAGGCTACCTCCGCGTCCCGTCTACCAGACAACCATCGAGTATCGGCGGCGAGACATAACTGAGAAACTGACGCACGCCGGGCCCGAAACACCGACTATTTAACGGGGCCTCAGCTACGACCCGGCTGCTCCGCTGCCAGCTGCCAGCAGCCGCTGCAGCCACGCGCAGCTGCCGCCCAGCTGAGGGTCCCATGTAGAGCCACTTAGAGAGCAGAGAGAGAGAGACTGAACTGAAATCCGCCTGAACCACTCTTATTTGTTTTGAGGCGTATTAATGTCTAGAAATATGCAACGAATCCGAATCGGACAGACGAAGCTGCAGCTAAGTGCCTCTCTTCTCCCTCGACCCACTCAAACTTCTCTGTTCTAAGTTTCGCCAATCTTGACGCCCCTTCTCGTCTACAGAAGCCTTCGCGCGACCCAAGGGGCAATACCAGTGGTTAAAGTGGTCTGTTGGAGGTGCCCGGGGCCATACGCTGTGAAAACCCTGGGCCCGGGATATATTTGCCGGGGCCGATCAATGAGGTGCCGGGGCCCATAACAGAGGTGCCGGGTCGGGGCCCCGGCCCGCTTTAACCTCTGGGCAGTACTGTACATTTTTGTAAAATAAGTTTCACCAGTCAACATTTAGTTCGACTTCAGAAACCGAGTTGTCATTTGATGCATACATTTTTTTCGATTACCCAATAAATGTAGAACAGTAATAAAGATAAGCACGAAAACAAATGGCGATCTTATTAGTCACGAAGAAAAGCTTTGGCAAAACGAGGGAGGCCTGCGAAGTTCATTTCCTGGGAAAATTAGGCGTCTAGCCCCTCCTCCACTGGTCAATGACGAACATCAGTGGGGTCGAATATTCTGTAGTAGTAGTAGTAGTAGTAGTAGTAGTAGTAGTAGTAGTAGTAGTAGTAGTAGTAGTAGTAGTAGTAGTAGTAGTAGTAGTAGTAGTAGTAGTAGTAGTAGTAGTAGTAGTAGCAGGGCTTTTTTAGTAGTGGTAGTGGGGAAGTAGTAGCAGTTTTAGCCAGACTGTAGTAATTATGGTAGTAGTAAGTTTGGGAAGTAGTAGTAGTAGCAGTAGTAGTGAGCAAAAAGATAGTTCCCAAACATTTTTCCAGAAAAAGCCCAGCAGCGTGGAAGTAGCAGTATATACTATAGTAATATCATTAGCGGAAGTGGCAGTAGTTGTTGTAGACTGTAGTATCGGAAGTAGTTGTTGCTGTAGTTGTAGTAATATTTACATAGTTCTACAATACAATCCCTTATGCTGCTCTGCATGGGAAACTGGAAAAGGCAGAAATTATTGCAGGGGGCATCCAAAAGTGAATCAGTTGTTTGTACAACGATCCACTGTTTATACCGACACACGCGGTCAAGGAATAAAGAATGAGGATGGGAGAGGCGGTAGAAGGTGGATAGGTGGATTACGAACAGTAATTTGTCTCCGTGTCTGTTCTGCGTTGATACGTACTTGGAGTTGGTTCCCTGCCCCTCTTATCACCGAGTCTTACAACCTAAGCGGGGCAGACTAAGTATCACAGACAAAGTAGACGTTATTTATATCTTATCACGTGATCTCAGAGGCGGCCATATATTTTTTTTACACACACACACACACACACACACACACACACACACACACATATCACAAGCACAAATGTTTTTTTTTTTTTATATATATATATATATATATATATATATATATATATAAGAAAAAAACTATATATATATCCGTTTCTGAATAGGATGTACTTTGATGCATATATATATATATATATATATTTTTTATATATATATAGATACATATACATATGTATATATGTATGCATACACACCCATACATATATATATATATATATATATATATATATATATGCATCAAAGTACATCCTATTAGTCATAAGACTTTGTTTACTAACTAATGCAAGATTCGGGGTAGAAAAATTAGGTCAATTTCAGCCAAGATATCTATTTGTGACTTCTTCTTGAATCAGGGCTGCAGGGCTAAGTGGTTAAACTTCAGGCAATAATATATATATTAGTAGATCGGCCTATTTGGCGTTGTTCGACAGGTTCGAGAAGTTAAGCAACGTTGAGCGCGGTTAGTACTTGGATGGGTGACCATCCCGGGATCTAGTCGTGCTGGGCCGGCGGCCAATCAAGCCGGTCATCGCTTATTAAGCGTCAATAAATCGGCGGCAGAACGTAAAATGCGGGTCGGCATTTTGCAATTTTGCTATTCGTGGCAATGTTTTTTTAAAACGTCGCGACCCACAATTTGGGAAACGCTGATCTACAGAATGGCCTTAAAGTTTAAGCCACCTGCGTCTTTGCTTGCCTGGTATGTGGACTACCTTTACTGTACATTTACCTTAGCATTGGTATGGACGCCATTTCTCAGAGTTGAAAGTTCATCGATTTCTTTTTACCCACAAGGTGCGTTGGAGTGGTTTCCATTATGCCTGGGCCAGTGTGTGACTAGGGGTCTACGCCCCTGCCCTGGTCGAGTGGAGGTAAAAAACATTCACTGCAGGTCAATTTTTTCTATTTTTAGATCTAGCTGTCTAATAACTTTTGTTGAAAATATTTGAATGCAAAGACATTCGGGGAATATTGCTAATGTTTTGAGTATATATTCAATGAATTTGCTCCCTCTCTATTTCCCTACCTCCATCCCTCCTTCTCTCTCTCTCTCTCTCTCTCTCTCTCTCTCTCTCTCTCTCTCTCTATATATATATATATATATATATATATATATAATATATATATAATTATATATATATATATATATCCTCTCCTCACTACTCGCTGTCTATCTGTCTCTATGTCTCGATCTTTGTGTCTGCTCCTGTCTCTCTGTTTCTGTCTCGGCCTATCTCTCTACATACATATTATATATATATATATATATATATCCTTTCTCTCTCCTCTCTGTCTATCTGTCTCTCTGTCTCGGCCTTAGTCTCTGTTTCTGTCTATCTGTCTCTGTCTCTCTCACCCTCTTGACTTTTAAGATAAATACCGTAAATACCGTACCGTTTAGTTCCATTTGAAAATGCATGATTGCATACTGAATAGACTTACAGAATCAACTGCCGATATGCGCCGTTGTGTTGTTCCTTCGTTTTTTTTGAAAGGCGGAGCATATATTATGTATAGCGCATACCAGTGTATATCTAAGCATTGCTGTTTTTCTTGCACGTGTAATGTACACTCTATATGCTATCATACGCAGAGGTCGATAGGCCAACACATTGAAATTTGGTCTTGAATTATCTGATGACTAGAAATGCTTACAATTCACTTTGCTTCTTATGTTATTTCTATATAGACCTACAAGGCCTATGCAACTAGTGGTCGACAGAGAGACAGGGCCGCCGAGAGAAATTCCGAGCCGAGGAACAAAAAAATTGTCAGGCCCTTAAGAAAAAAATTCAAGTCTCCGAAAAACCTGACAAGCAAAAACCTTATAAACTCTCAAGAACAGTCTAACTAGCAAAAAACGCTATCAACTCTCCTAAAACAGCCTGACAAGCAAAAAAAACCTTATCGTCACCGGATCCGGTCCCCTGAAAACTCCATGGGGCCCGGGACAATGTACTGGCTGCACCCTCCCCTCTCCTCAGGCCTGCATATATATATATATATATATATATATATATATATATATATGCCTACATTCATCTAATTACAGACATATAAAAATAAATAAATATATACATGGACAGATGGATACTTTACACACATATATTGATATATGATATATATATACGTATATATATATGCATATATACGTATATAATTGTAGGCCTATATAATATACAATTGGTAGGGTATATATATATATATATATATATATATATATATATATATATATATATATAAAGATCGAGTTATATAGCAAATGTTGATAGGTTTTGTTGATTGTTCTAAAAGTAATCGCTTGCTAATTCTCCAATTTCACAGTCAGTGGCATTTGCAATGGCGTGCGCTCCGGCTCTCCTGGGTGTCAATTACCGTCGGACACCTGTTGCTGCTGCTGCAGGAGCTATTGATGCGGAATTTCGTAATAGCGCCATCTGTTGTTATGCGAAGGCGCACGTTCAGAGCGGGCAAGTGAGGCTTGGGGGCCCGGCCCAGTGCATTCAGATGCAGCTCTGTGATCCGATTTCAAGACGATGATCGTAAGGTCTGCTTGAATAGCGAGCATCTGTTTGGAAATCTTGCCATAATCGTTCTCTGCGTACCGCGGTTCAATCTTTTCCTTGATTTCACTTCTGGAATATCAAGTAAAAGATGTGCAACAGGTGCCTCGCTTGCAAGTTTTTAACTTTCCAGGACACTAATAATAATAATAATAATAATAATAATAATAATAATAATAATAATAACAACAACAACAACCATAACAACTGTAATCTGTTCTGTTCTTGCAAGTTTTTAAATTTCCAGGGCAATAATAATAATAATAATAATAATAATAATAATAATAATAATAATAATAATAATAATAATAATAATAATAATAATAATAATAATAATAATAACAACAACAACCACAACAACAGTAATCTGTTCTGTTCTGTTCTGTTCTTAGCCATCCTCGATCTGAGGTTGGGCCACACTATGAAACACCATCTTCCACTTCTGTTTATCTTCTGTCTCCCGTAATAACTTTTGCAACGGCAGTCCCGTCCAGGATGCTACCTTTTCCAGCCAAGACGTTCTCGGTCTACTGCGTGTTCTTCCTCTTGATAGTGTCCCTTGTATTAATTCTTTTTCCATACATGAGTCTTTTTCTCATAATGTGTCCAAAGTAACTTATTTTCCTATTCTTTGTGTTGCTCAGTAAACTTCTTGCTTTTCCTGCCTGTTCTGTCCATGAGACTCTTAGGATTTTGAGAAATTCCTTCATTATTTAGACTAATAATACTAAAAAATAAATGAAATAATATCTTTTTAAATTAGAGGAATAATAATAACAATAATAACAATAACAATGTATACCGTGGTTCAGTAGGATCTGCCTGTTTGAGAATCACTATGTTTTTCACCCATCCATTCATTGGCATTATGGTCCTATTATGTAATCTCATTCTTTGCTCTCTTATCTTCTAATAGATTCCTGAATTCTTCTGCGTCTTTGAGTTTGCAAATAACAACAAAACGTTGCAGTGTACAATGTCATTGATCCCCCTCCACTCAGTTACTGAATCAGAGTAGATTGACGCATTAAAGAAATAACTTGTTTTGGAACTCTTGTACTTAAAACGTGTTCCGGATAAGATGAACGATAAGCCATTGGAATGAATTACTTATTCTTACTAGATCAACAGCCACAAGTGATTCCTGGAGAAAGATGTCAAGTTATTTGGGAAGGGCCTTCAACGAATGAACGTGTTAGAATCTGTTTCAAAATTCAGAAGCCTAAATGCAGGTTTGTTTGGTCATCCCATTGTGATCATCATCATCATCATCACCACCACCATCATCACTATCATCACCATCATCATTATCGTTGTCATCATCATCATCATCATCATCATCATCGTCGTCATCATCGTCGTCGCCACCACCATCATCGTCATCGTCATGATCATCATCATCATCATCATCATCATCACCATAATCGTCATCATCATCATCACCATCATCGTCATCATCATCATCATCGTCCTCGTCGTCATAATCATCATCGTCAGTGGCGTGACCAAGATTCTAAAATAGGGGCATCATCACTAATGTACCCGACCGTGGTCTGATCGGACAAGAATTTTTTTTTTTGGGGGGGGAGTTCCCTTGTCGTGGTCTGGGATGAAGCTCGAGGCACAGATGTAATATGAGAATGGGTCACTCAAAATGACCAATTGACCCCCCCCCGCTCCCGAGACGCTGATCGACCCAAAGTTTAGTCTAGTACCTTTTGTTTGTCATCAGTATGCTAAAAAGAGCTACTTGACATCTGCATCATACCGGATAACCCTTACTTCCAGCAACGCGAAAATTCTACATTATTATGCATTGTTTCCTACAGCACGGTGAATGCCAACATGAAGTCATCAGCATAGGCCAGATTCTCTCGATTCTTAGCCGGTGAAACTGTCGATAACAGAGGGCGTTTTATAAACTCGTAATCTTTAATAACCAACGGGTGACTTCGCGGTGATATCAACACTGCGTAGGCGGTTCGACAATGGAGTCGAGTATGATAGGAAAGATGAATGAACCGTGCGTAGACCCACTGAGATAAGAGAACATTTCTATAATTATGCTGTCTATACTGGTCCACGCTGTCTCAAATTCAGAATATCCGAGCAGGAAATAACTCCGAAATGTCGTGAGAAATTCCCGAAGTAGACAAGCAAGTAAGTAACCGTCCTAAATCCTGCTTTACGACAGCTGGCATTATTATTAGACAACGCGCTATTCTATAACAAAAAATATTGCAGCGCAATATCCAGTGTCGGGTCCACGTGGGAGACAGTGGCGGCTCCACAGGGAGGGCCGGGGGGGCGTGCCTCCTATTGAGTGCCCCTCCCCAAGTTGCCCCCTGTTGGGACCTATATTTAATACTGCATACCTAACAACAAATGGTTGGCCCCATGATTAGAAGTGCCACCCCAACGGCCCCCCCACTTGCCAAATCCTGGAGCCGCCACTGGTGGGAGATGAGTTGGGATGTACCCTCACCGGACTTTTCTTATTTGCTTGTCAAACTATTTTTGCGTAAAAGTCAATTAAATTGATGGGGAGTTGGGGACAACTGCGGGTGACCATTATTTTGCTTGTCAACCTATTTCTCAGCAAAAGTCTAGTAAAACTCGGGGAAATTTGCCTTTTTTGCTTGTCAGCCTTTTTCTTTTTCGGCAAAGTTTATTGATTTTCCGCTCTCTTTTCATCCGCCACCAACTTCCTATGAATTCATTTCATCCCTCCACCGAGAAATCCTGGAACCGCCAACATCTTTCAGTTATAAGGATCCACAGATCTATTTAGACCTAAACTTGTTTCGTTATTTGCTCAGACATTCAATTATTTGCAGATAAAACCGGTAATATCACGTGTCAGACGAGTGGGCTATCGTATTCGTGCAAGATACCGCAAGAGAGTAGAGTCAATAGAGTTCGTTTTTCATTTTAAAACAATCTTTTTAAATTTTCAGCCGACATTCAAGGCGTATCCCAATTTTGTTTTCAGTTGGAAGTCTGTGTTGGATGTTGGATTGGCTTGCAGATGTTCTTCACGATGAGCGGGTGTCGGCTTACTTGCGTTTGTTTAGGCCCAACGCAATGAAAGGTTTGTTGGTTTGGCAGCCCAGTCCAATAATAACTAAGCAGGCGAATGTTGAGAAGAGGGTTAAAGGGTGAAACGGCGGTACAAAGGACAGGGATAAAGGGAAATAAAATAGAGCGAGCGGTGAGAGCAACTGAAGACTGAAGATACGATTTAAAAATCGGAGAGAGAATATCCTATCCTATCTAATTATATCATATAATAGGCCTATCCTCCTATCCCATCCTATACCAAAGGTTCAATGATACAGCTCAAATGCGGTAGATTTTAGCTTAAAGCTAAATGCAGAGGATTTGAAATACACACTTCTCTTATTACAGATGGATTTAGATATTTACTACACAGCGCACGGGAAAATGGCCTTCTAAGCATATTGCAATAACAACCTTGGCCTGCACCGAAGCCTCCGACTTGAACAAAAGTCTAAAAACATAAAAAGCATATATTTGTGTCAGTGCAAAAAATTCATTAGAATTCTTTGACTCGTTAAAGAGGTTTGCAATTTTCGGCTGTGACAGATTACATTCACTGCTTTCCAGCAGAAGTAGGCAGCAGCAGTACAGTATATCAGTGCAGTAGTAGTAGTAGTAGTAGTAGTAGTAGTAGTAGTAGTAGTAGTTGTAGTACCTGTAATAGTAGTAGTAGCCTACGATGTAATAGCACACTCTAGTAGTACGCTGTAGTAGTAGTAGTTGTTGTTGTAGCAGTGGTATCAGTAGTAATAGTAACAATATTAGTATTAGTATTAATACAGTAGTAGTAGCAAGAATAGTAGTAGTAGTAGCACAGTAGTAGTAGTAGTAGTAGTGTAGTGGTAGTAGTAGTAATAATAGCAGTAGCAAGAGCAGTTGTAGTAGTTGTAGTAGTTGCAGTACTAGTACTAGTCTAGTGGTATCACGATTATGGTCACCATTATCATATATATATATAGTGTATATATATATATATATATCCTTCTGTACATATAAAATGAATTAAGAAAACAGATAAAGAAACTAAAGAAAAGATTAACCAGATATAAGAATAACATGTTGGAAGAGATACAGTAGCAAATTAAGTGGAAGATGCTTAGAAAAGAGGAGCTAGCAAAACACTCTTTGCAGATGTCAACAAACTAAGTGGAGGCACAATCACGAAGATAAACATTGAACCAGTTAAAGATAGAAATGGAGAAATATTAACGGTGAAGGAAAGGATCATGGCCAGATGGAAACAGCATTTTGATGAGGTACTAAACCGAGAAGACCCTTACAACACAGAAGAAACATTTAATGAAATCGATCAATCAGAGGATAGATGTAAATTAGAGGATAAGTTAGGGGAAGAAGACGATATCACAATGGAAGAGATAGAAAGGGCAGTGAAACAGATGAGAAAAAAACAAAGCCCCAGGACTCTGCAATATTACAGTACAGCAGAAATGCTCCTAAACACTGGTGTGTATGCAATCAGATGGCTACATCGGGTCATAGCAGCAGTATGGATAACCGAGAAAACACCACTTCACTGGAGAAAAGCAATTATAAAACGAATAGACAAGAAAGAATGCTGCTCCTCCCACTTATGAGTATTACATAATTTCTATGACATCTAAATAAAAGACCTTTACATTTTATTTAATTCTAATGCTAAGACTGTTATTTTCATTTAAAAGACATTCTCGGCATTTCACAAGAAAGGAGACAGAAAGGAATGCAACAACGTCAGAGGAATCAGACTCTCAAGTGTACCAGGAAAAGTTTTCACCAGAGTCATGTTAAACGGAATAAAGGATATAGTGGATGAAACTCTCAGGGAAAACCAGTGCGGATTCAGAAAGGGAAGAGGATTTTCTGACCAAATTTTTGTCCTTCGAAAACTCATTGAGAAAAAAACTAACTAGAATTTAATGAAGATTTGGCCTTGTGCTTCAACGATTTTGTCCAAGCTCCAAGCTTATGAATCTATCTGGAGAGAAGGTGCGTGGTAACTCCTGGAGAAATATGGCAATCATCATGAATCATGCCAAAATAATTAAGGATAATATTGAAACTTTATACAGCACAGTTTTAGCATGTATCAGAATACACGGAGAAGAAGAGATTGAATGGTTCAAAATCAAAACAGGATTTAGACAAGGATGTATCTTATATCTCCAATACTCTTCAGCATTATATTATATTACATCTTGAGATGGATTGAAAATACGAATGGACTGTCATGTCTCTTGAAAATGTCGGTATGTAGCCTGTTGAATGTAGATCATGCCATTGCTATATAGGCCTACTTCCTTTGATCTGAACAAAAACTAGAAAACAATATATACAATATTTAAAGGGTTATGCATATGTATGTGTCCCCTTGATTACGGTATGCGCTATGGCATCAGGCTACAGGCTTTGTACTGGATTCCTGCTAGGTTTGTTGTGTGTATATATATATATATATAATTTTTTGAACATTCATGTCAAAATTCATATGAACACTGCAACTTAAAACAGTACACTTTAGCATATGCAGTTTAGTTAGTAAGTAATTATAAATGTCTATATATATATATATATATATATATATATATATATATATATATATATATATATATATATTATAAGTGTATGTATGTGTGTGTTTGTGTAGTTGTGTGTGACTCTCTTGTCAGACATTCAGACATCTTCTGTAGCGGCCATTCTCGGTAAGCTGCTATCTCTAGCCGCTTTAATTAACAAAACACAAGCCTGGTGATCGGCACCGCTTATCCACATAGGCACGCAAGGCAGACAGATGACCGTTAATATAGCGCCACGGTTTATATCCATTCCTTGCACTGCTGATTTCACGGCACGTCGTCCGCCGTGGTACAGAATCCAAATCTATTTACGGGATGTCAAAACAGTGTTCCTTATACTACTATAGCTATTTCAAGAAAGATTAAGCGCATAAGAATAAGCAGCTACTGCTGTGCTGCTTTCCGGGCCGCTGTAGAAGTTTACGAGATTTTACTTTACTTTACTTACGTCTGTTGATCGCTTACACATTGAAAGATCAGACGAAACCTAAAATCCATCGAGCGAAGGGGCAGCGGGCTTTGATGTGCGGCTTCTTCTGGACGTGTGTATAAACATGGCGAACACGGAACCATCGTCAGTGTAGAGTTGGTTCTTTCAAAACCGTTTACCTTCAAGCCAGCGTAACGGTGGCTTTGGTGCCACCATAATTCACTCGAATGCGATCGAGGCTCGGGTTTTTTGCAGTCGTCACTTAAAAGCAATCGTCTGGCCCTAGCTGCTGGATACAATGGAACGGGGCTTGTTTTAACGTGCTGTGATACACATTTAAATGTGCAGTGATAAAAGGAAAATGTGCAGTGGTAAAATGCAATTGTCTGTGCTTTGTGCCGCGATAAATTTTCTGGACGACCTTTTTTGCTTGTGTTTTTTTTGCGCGGATGTCCACATATTTTCTGAGTTTAGTGCATTGGTAAATTTTTCTTAAAACAGTCCCTGCAATGGAATACGATACAAGGTCTTCTTCTTCTTCCCCTTCTTCTTCTTTTTTTCTTCTTTTTCTTCTTTTCTTTCTTTTTTTCTTCTTTTCTTCTTCTTCTTCTTCTTCCTCCTCTTCTTCTTCTTCCTCTTCTTCTGTTTCTTCTTGTTCTTCTTCTTCTTCTTCTTCTTCTTCTTCCGTTTCTTCTTCTCTTCTTCTTCTTCTTCTTCTTCTTCTTCTTCTTCTTCTTCTTCTTCTCTTCTTCTTCTTAGCATGCCCACTGTGGAGCGCTGCTTTTTCCAGAGTCCGGAGCCCTAATCCTCTGTCCTGCGCCCGCTTCCATGCCGTGGCAAGGTCAAAGTTGCGTGGGAGAGCTAGGTCTTTCTCAATTGTTCTTGGCCAGGTTGTTTTGGGCAAGATCGCTTTATTAAATCCACATTGGCAAAACGTAAGGTCAAAACCTAGTACATAATAATACAGAATACATACCGTACGTATCAAAACAGATTTTGATTTGAGACACTAGAGCAGGAGTATTCAAATGACGACCCGTGAACCAGTTCCGGTCCGCCGAGGGGCTGTGAAATGGCCCGCGAAGATATTAAAACGAAAAACTGATTTTTTTCTAAGTAAATAAGTAAGTAAGCAAAATCTTGTTAATTTCTATAGCGCTTTCAAAAGCAGCACCGAAGTAGCTTCTTATTCCTAGGCGCTTTCTAGTACTTACGAAATATTTTTAAATGTCACCTGCTTTCTATTCCTTATTAGGCCTAACTTATTTTTAAAAGTAAAAATGCTTGACCTGGCACTTGGGCACCAGTCATGCAAAATTGCGAACCTTCATAAAATTTAATTGAATGCCTCTGCACTTGAGTAAATTTAGATGTAAAAGTTGGGAGACAAACCCCATCTATGCCCTTTCTATATGGTAGCCCCTCAAAAATTTGCGACTCGAGCCTAGAAGACTAAAGCAAGTTTATGCCTATGATTTGAGACATGAATTTTTACCCGACATTCTGAATTCAGAAGAGAGGTAGTAAGTAATAAAATGCGGAAAACAGTAAATAATCAAAGAACTTGAAAGAAGCAAGCGTTTATGTAAATACGGTAAACAGGCAGGTATTCAAGTAACAGTGGTTAACGACTTCGATTTGTTTTTCGACGTAGACGTATTGTGGAAGATCTGAAACAGAGTTCCGGCAAATTAGTGCCAGGGGCGTAGCGACGGGGGGGGGGTATATCGGTATAATTTGGGGAGAGGTCTTTCACCCGGGGGAATCCCCTCCTCCTCTGGAATTGCTTTTGACTAACGCGACTAGTCTAGAAATGTTTGCTACCAGACTAAAGACGCACTTGTTTAACATCTCATTTAAGTGCAATCTGTAAAGCGCTCTTGATCTTGGCCTGCTGTGACTATAGCGCTATATAAGTTGGCACATTAAATAACTAACTAACTAACATAACCCCAAAATCAGTCGACCTTAAAGTTTGTTATGTGTTTTTATGATTTTCAACGTCTTTTAAGATTTATACCCCCCGAATCACATCATACCTACAAATCAAATTCCTGGCTACGCCCCCGATTTGTGCTGTCCTTATGGTGCTCAAGTTAAACTTCAATAAATTTAATCGTAACATTCATATCGACTGAGAATGAACGAGTTAGTGATTAAATTAAATTCTGCATTAATTAAGTTATATTCCATTTAAGTCAACAACAAAGAACTTTAAAATAATAAACAGTACCGACAAAATACAATCTAGAAACTCGTAAATAGGTCTATCGAAAACACGTTAGAACAAGGAACTCAACCAGCGAAGTTTGTTTTTATTAGCGCCGCTAAGAAAATTTGTAAGAAAATTTAGTAATTAGTAAATTGTTTGCGTGTATATTACAGTAGATAGAGAGCAAATATTAATTGTATATAGGCGCCAATGAAACCGGATCAGTCGCTCTGGAAATCTATTTTATGCCATTCACGTTACAAACATTTCTTGCATTCACCAGGTGGCTACAGCCAGACGTTAGAATCTGAGGTTCGATACCTAACAGTCAAATCCTCTCATTATTCTAAATTTCTTGTGAGACATTATTTGCTTCACGCTAAACTAAGCCTAACGTTTTTCCGGATAATGTCGTGTCCGCTTAATATCTCGCATTTAGAGGTCACTCTAACTTAATAGAGCTCGCTGGTGATATCATGATGTTTCTAATGAATAGAAAGGCTAAAACACTGTGGGTTGACGATCTTGGAAAAAAGAGAACGAGAGGGAATTTAATTGAGACATGCAAAATACTAACAAAGTGGAAATGCCAAGAGAAAGTTTTATTACAATGAGGAGTATGATGGAACCAGAGGACACAACATGAAACTGTTTAAGAAACGGGCTGGAACTTGGAAGATGCAGACAACACTTTTTTTAGTGCAAGAGTGGCAGAGCCGTAGCTAGGAAGCAGGGGGGGCATATGCTCCCGGGGGCCGAGGTGAGGAGGCGCCAAAATTGAGTATTTTGGTAAGTAAAATACATAATAAAGAAGAAGAAACATGTGTGACGACCTTTTTTGCTCGTCAGCACTACAAGAAGAGGGGCGCTGTAAGACTTGAGGGGCGCCGAAAACAATGTGCCGACCTTTTTTTTGTTCGTCAGGATTCAGAAGTGGCGTCAACGGTACACTTTGCCCCCGGGCGCCGGATACCCTAGCTACGGCTCTGAAGAGTGGTTATTATTATTATTATTATTATTATTATTATTATTATTATTATTATTATTATTATTGTTGTTGTTGTTGTTGTTATTGCAAATTTACCCATATTAAACAAATTTAGTGTGCCTATTGTGTTTATCTACACTCAGATAGATACAAAACATGAAATTATACGCACGAGAATGTATTCTGCTGTAAACCTATTACAACATTCTTTGCGAGAATCTTCAACTTCTGTGTTCAATATCATTTTGGTTAGGGGTTCAAAATATATCTGAATTATCAAACAATCAATCAACTGTTTAATCAAAGAACAGTTCCTAAGCAGTCATCCAGACCTATATGCCCACATAAATAATTCACGTGACTAAGGATTGGGTCAACACTTAGAGACCTCTTAATAATGGAAATTTTAACAGAGTGTGTCTCAAACTAGGCTTACATGGATGATATAATTTGTCACAGTAATAGATTGTATACAACCCATTTGAGTACGGCGCATCGCATTATAAGATTCCACTTAATAACGTAAGAGTCATTGATCAAAATGAAAGAGGTAAGAATAAGAACCGCTTCGGAATATTTACTTTAAGCTCTAACCGGACAAGACCAAGTCCAACATTAAGAACAGATGGCGTGTTAGACGTTGCTGTCTTTAATTTGACATTAAAATGTCGGATAAGTAAGTAAGCAGGATCTGTTAATTACAATACGCCTTCAAAAGCAGCACCGAAGTAGCTCCTTATTCCTAGGCGCTTAATCTCAGAATGAAGTAGCGATAGCCAAAGGTGGGGTCATTCATGCAGGGTCAGTTAATCCAAAGGGCCAGCGGTTGGGACGTTACATCTATGGAGCAAATGATTTTTTTTGAACAAATAACGTCGCACCTCGCGATAAAAATGAGCTGAAACTTACCTTCTGCTGCTGGAGGACTATTCCGGATTTTCACTTTCACAAAAGGGACGTCGCTAATAAAGAAAGATATAGTTTAAACAGTTCAAACAGTTTATTTTCAATTTCAAACAAAGATGTTTTTCTTTTCGCTTTCAGTGATCTATAGGCGCAGCAAATCCAAGAATTTGTCCGAGCTATGTGGCCTATTGATATATAATTAATTAATCATGTATAGTTGTATACTAAAAAAATAAAGACTAGATGCATGAATACTGACTAACTGTGATTCATAGGCATTTAACTTTATGCATAAAAGCAAATTTGATCCGCAAATACTAATCTGAAAGCAGTTTTTCAAAAGACCGTCATCAAAAGTAAAATATCTTTCTTTCGCCGTTTTTAAAAACTATAACTGGTTTAGAGAAGCGAGTCCTGCGGTTGAATTTCCTCACCTGTTCTGATAGAAACTTTGCCACAACCGTAGTTCGTATAGTACTACTGATTATGGGAGAGACCATGAAAGATTTAGAGTTAAGTCTAACAGTAGGCCTACTGCGTTGGTGGCAAAGTCTATTTTAATCAGTTTCTCTTCTGTTTTGTCATTCGTCCTGCATTTGTACAATGTCGACTATACTGAGAAGTTTCTAAAGAATAAATTCCTTACATGTTTGAGCCAATCTTGTATTCGCATATGCAGTAATGACGAACGACATCTTAACGGTAAGTGCTTGTTCGTACGCGATACGCATGCAATAGTGAGGCTTCTTAACGGTAGGCTAAGTGCTGGTTTTTGTGCGATTAAATAATGACGACACCGCAAATATACAGTAAGTGCTTGTTCTGACACAATATGCGATACGAAATTAAAGTGTTAAGCAAATCAAAAAAATGCAAGAAACCACTTCGTATTAAATAATTAATTATTATCAAAAATGCATTAATTCTTTGAAGGGTCTCAGGTTTATCATGTTTGGACTTTTTCTGGAGAGATTGTTGCCATCGAGCTAATATCAGTACGCAGTCGTAATAACATTTCGTGTCGTTGCGCAGGACAATTGATGATTATAGTTAAGTTGTGTCATCATTTTGATTTCATATATCTTCAGTAACACAGCGAGAATCAAGAGTCAATGGCTTCGGTTGAAGATAATTTTTCCTTTATCAATGATATAGGCTAGTGAAGTAATATATATATATATATATATATATATATATATATATATATATATATATATATATATTCATTCATTCATTCATTTGCTTTGAAATAGCCAAATCAACTTCCAATCTGGACTAGGAACGTCTACGCACTTTGTAGCTGCAACTCGATCGCAAATGCAGGATTAACCCCAGCAGCAGAAGGTAAGTTTCAGCTCATTTTTATCGCGAGGTGCGACGTTATTTATTAATTGTATTCTCATAAGAGATCCGTATTTTCATTAATATCAGTTCGTGGCATTAGCGAATTACTTAAAAGCTAATTTATTTTATTTATTTATTATTTTATTTATTGACAATTTATATAGCGCAGTAGCCAAGGCTAAGGCCTACAACAAGAGCGCTTAACACAGTTCGTATCCAATATTAAATAAATGTGTCTTCAAATTTCTAATGAAAAGTCCAGCTGAGACTGCTCCAGTCACATTGTCTGGAAGAGAGTTCCACAGGGCGGGATTCCCCCGCGCGAATGATCTTTCCCCAAACTTAGGGGTCTTGGACGGGGGAGGGACCAACAACTGCACTCTCCGACTGGACCTGAGAACCGATCTCCTCTCGATCACAGTCGATCTTCGTACAAGCACAGATACTTAATATCAAATTTACTGGAGCAATGCCTTTTTTATACAATCATATTTAGCAAGGACGATGTGGGGACTGGAACATGAGAATCCTTGCCCAACTCCTCTCACTCTCAAAGCAACAATATAGGATCAATTATTGCTTGCCTGATTGCTGTATTGAGCATTTCTTCGATAAAAAAAATCAATAATTATTGCTTTTCAGTCAGACTTAAATTCTGCAACAAAGAAGCAAAGAAGTGAATTGAAGATGCAAATCGCGAGAATATGTCTCTTGTCTGTAGTCGCCATTGCATCTCTTAGTCAACGTAAGTAGATTTTCTTATGTCATTAAATACCAGAGAACAAAACATGATTGGAGACCACCAAATTTAAACTCTTAGCGAAACATGGCATTTCAATAGGCTAATGTTTTAATAGTTGCTTTAAATGAATTTTAAGTAATGCATTTGAGCATAGGGAAGGAAATCGATGTAAGATCTAATTTGTTTGAGAAATAAATAATTGAAGCAATATCAAACTCCTTTTCATGCTGTGTAAATTATGTGAATCTCAAAGCACGTTCATTGTCACGCTTTAAACGAAACCTTACAATACTAACTATAGGAGTGTTAGTGCTCTTTGTTGAAGCATCTAGGTTACATTAGACCTAAATATCAGAAACGAAAACATATTTGGATACCGTCAAATTTAGACTCCTAGCGAAACATGGGATTAAAAAATGCTACTAGATGCTTTAGTCGATTGTTAAGTTACGCATAGAAAAGGAAATCGCTGCATGATCTAATTTATTTTGCAAATGGATAATTTGAGTAATGTCAAAACGGAGTGAAGATAAAGGCGAAAGGTAAAAATAATCACAATGCGAGTGTAAGGGCGACGTTGACATCTATGCAGAGCTTATTTAGCAACTGTTAGTATGGTATGGCGAATAAAAACTCCGGGAA
Organism: Metaphire vulgaris; assembly: GCA_018105865.1. Classification (NCBI taxonomy): domain Eukaryota; kingdom Metazoa; phylum Annelida; class Clitellata; order Crassiclitellata; family Megascolecidae; genus Metaphire; species Metaphire vulgaris. The sequence continues at coordinate 5,030,443 of CM030849.1, forward strand.
ACATCAAGCTGCTCATTTAGCCAAGCTCCGACTAAGGACAAGTCATTGGTCGGGCAAAAGTCAGTGTATCCATGAGGTGGCGGGCTGGACTGACTATAGTGTTTTTGATCGCCAATAATTAACCCCTTAACTGTGTATTTAACTGTAACTCAATGTAAAATGGACGTATATATCCGGGATCCCCAGTTAAGGGGTTAAATCATCATTATATTCATGTAGCGCATACAATACTTTTAATAGAGCAATCTACCGAAACAACGGTCACAAATACAACCGCTGTACGTACTTTCAATAGGGCCAACCGTGAATGCCTGGAATTGTTCTGGTGAGAATTTGGAGAACACTGTTGTTTACGAAGGCAATACAACAACAACTTTTCCAAGATTGAATAACGGTCAGTGGCAAGTCATTCCAGCGTCTTCATTTTACAATGCGATTATGAACATCACAGACAGTGACGGTGGTGATGATGAGTATTTGAATGTTGAGTTTTCTAGCACCTATGAATTGAGTCCATCTAATTTGAAAATCCTCAATTCTACACTCGCCCCTCAAGAAAGAATGCCACAGTCCACTGCTGGATTATACTTCTTGAAACGCTTTAATCCAAACTGCACAATGGCAGCAAACTTAATCGTCATTAGTAAGTCATGGAAGATTCTTTCTGAATATTTGCTATTTACAGTATATAGCTTTGTGATATCTATTTTCTACGCTGTCCGTTCTCTATCGTCTTCGGGCAACCTAATTGGCATAACACCGTTCCTTGTTCTTCTAAAAAAATTGCATTTACTTCCCTATCTTGTACATATTTTAATTTTGAATTTTGCCCGAATGCCGAAGATCTATCTGATCTACTGCACATTTGATCAATTACTTTTCTATACTCTACCCTGTCTTGTCTCACGTATTGCTAACTCACAGCTCAAAATTCCATCAAATGAATAGTTCCAACTCTTTCAACTGATAGTTACCAGTGTTCAGCTGTGTTCACAATTGAACTAGTGCATTCGATACAGAAAAATGCCACGCACAATATTTTTATAGACATTTACTTGCAATCACTTAAAACAATAAACGTGTCGCTATTAAATGTTTCCGTCTTTTGTAGCATTAGCTAAAAGTCAATTAATTATCGATCGTTGCGTGATATTGATAAAAAATATTTAAATCGAAACAGCACATTGTAAAAGAAGTTATGTGGTAACAACGTAGAAGAGTGTAATGGAATTTTTCTTTTATATGATCAGGGAGCGGACCGGTGTGTGCTTACAATGCAACGAATCCAAACAGCGTGACACTCTCCTGTAGCGTCATATTTGCCCAATCCTCCAAACAGCCAAACAATCCAGTCTTCGCGTGGATAAAGAGCGACGGAGTCCATGTGAAACAGCACCAACCGATTCCCAGGCAGATTGATCGCTACACTAAAAAGTCAATGTCTCAACTGTCAATTGCCAGCAACGATACAACATCGTACGAATGTCAGTTGACCTTCAGCCGCACTCCTAAGGCTCCATTGGCCTACATTAACATGAATGCACCCAGATTCATGGCGTCATGTTCTGTGTCGCGCGTTTGAGGCAGCAATATGATTAATATATCCTAGCTAGAAAACTTTGCCGCCTGCATTTGGTCAGTAATTTAATGCTATCGGTTTAGGAACTATCAAACCATTTACGGGATTACTTATTTTTGACTCTCTGTTTTCGTGCTTTGGAACTTTGGTGGTGGGATGTACGCTTCGAAATGTAACTGGCAAAATAATTACGTGTCGTGCGAGACAGCGACATGATTAAGAAAGGCTGAACGCCTAAGAATAAGCAGCTACTGTTGTGCTGCTTGCCAAGGCGCTATAGAAATCTACTAGATTTTACTTACTTACTTACTTACTTACTTAAACTCCATAGAGACAGCTTCTTATCTACAGCAACTAATGTGTAGCTGTTAGTTAAGAGTTGTGTTTAATCTAGATTCCTGGACTCCGGGGGGAGGAAACTGAAAAAGCCGGAGGGGAACCGAAAAAGCCGGGGGGAATTCTGCTAGGGGCCGCTGTTAGTCCATATAGTATTCCAAAATTTACCGGAAGGAATTTGAAATTTCCGGGGGAAGGGCAACCGAAAAAGCCGAGGGAATTCTGCTAGGGGCCGCTGTTAGTCCATATAGTATTCCAAAATTTCCCGGAGGGAATTTGAAATTTCCGGGGGGAGGGCAATTCTCCCCGGAAGCGGCCTAGATTAAACACTGTCGGCTGGGCGGGGGCGGGGGGTTGCCGCCGGAGTCTATGTCAACGGAGCAGTGTAGAATCTGGTGCGGTGGTGTGGTATGTGGTATGTGGTGTGGTGCAAACGGGTCACGCATTCAAAGAGTGTTGGTCGACGCATGCGGACATGGGCGCCCACAGACATTTTTCCAGGAGGGTCAAAACACATTTTAACACAATGGTCATGGTTATGGTTATGGTTATGGTTAAAAGAACATCGCTGAAACAAGTGGAAGAAACAAAGATCTACATGGACAGAGACGCGTGGAAAGGTTACTTCGCAGACAGACCACAAGTCTAACTGCATCGGTGTACAAGGTACAAGATACAATATCATGGTTAATATGCTAGCAAGGTTTCAAATTTCAATGTGAAATATTTTATATTTGTATTTTCCATGGGGACAAGTGCCCCCTCATGCCCTACTGTACGGGAGCCCATGTATGCGGATATAGCGGAGGAGAGGCGGAAGTCCGGCTTGGAGAAGGATGTCGGCGTAAGTGACATGGTGTACCAGCAGATCCCGAAGATGAGATACATACACTCTTTGCGTGGGAAGCCTTCACGCGTTTTGCCATCTGGTCACAACAGGGTCCAAGTCTCGACGGCGAATAGTACAACGGACAAGACGAGCGATCGATCGATGGATGCGAACTTTGAAAGCCAAGGGGTAGGCGCTTGCACCAAAACACTGCAGCATGCGAGCGCGTGGGCGGAGAGTTGTCGTCCAGACTTATCTATGCCTATTGTTGAAGGGCCGAAGCGTAAAACGATATACTAAAGGAGATTTAAGTCGATTTATTATTATTATTATTATTATTATTAGAGTGACGACTTTTATAGCGCTATCTTAAAGCTCGGGCGGTAGTCGAGAGCACTTTACAGACGAGTTCCATAAGACGTACTAAAATTTTGTAGAGAATTATAATTTATTAAACGGATAGTCCAAAACATTCAACCGGAAGCTATAGTAGTAGTAGTAGTAGTAGTAGTAGTAGTAGTAGTAGTAGTAGTAGTAGTAGTAGTAGTAGTAGTAGTAGTAGTAGTAGTAGTAGTAGTAGTAGTAGTAGTAGTAGACTTCTTTAGCGCCATTGTAGTAGTACATCAGCACCAGTCGATGGTCGCTTCAGTGAATAATCGTAGTCGTGATCTTGTCCATGGTGAATCGGGGTTGTAATCCAAAGGTCAGTCCGTACTATTAATTACAACCAAAGACACTGAATCTAATCCTAAAAGTCAGTAAGTACTAGGGCCTACAACGTCTCACAACACTATACGCGCTCGCATGCTCCAGTGCTTTGGTGCATGACTTCTATCAGGCGTAGTAGGAAATCAAGTGTGCTCTTAAAACTCAGAACCTTCCGTTACTCTGTATTACAAATTGATTAAATGACTGCGGCGAAGTCAACTGTATCGAAGTTCACAACACTGAGGCAGTGGCGGCTCCAGGATTTGACAAGTGGGGGACCGTTGGGGTGGCAATTTCTAATCATGGGGGCCATCCATTTGTTGTTATGTATGTAGCATTAAGTATAGGGTCCCAACAGGGGGCACTGAGGGGCAGGCACTCAATAGGGGCACGGGCCCCCGGGCACCCCCCCTCTGTGGAGCCGCCACTTCACTGAGGCTACATCGATGACTACGTGGCAAAATCACATCTCACAGGTGTTGCAAATATCACGACACGTGCACACGAATCTTCGAAAAATATGGCATGCAGCTTGATTTGTTTTGGCTGTCAAAGGTGACGGAGAGTGCAGTTGAATAGATTTCCAAATCACGAATCGCCAGTAAATCTTACGGGACTCTTTGTCGATAAATAATAGTTATGATTGAGAGCCAGTTGTATCTGAAACAGCAGCGTTAAGCACGAACGTGTATGCGAGATGTCGTTAGAGATGTTGTTGTTAGCAACTATCGCAGCTGACAATCTTCAATATCACTATTGTTCTCAAAGATTCTATGAACTATTCTACTGATGGCTCACACACCTTAAGACATTTCAATACAAACGAAGCAGTGGCGGCTCCACAGAGGTGTCTCGGGGGGTCCGTGACCCCGCCCCACCCCTATTGAGTGCCTGGACCCCAGTGGTCCCCTGTTGGGACCCTATGTGTTATACTTAATACTACATACCTAACAGCAAATGGTTGGCCCCCATGATTAGAAGTTGCCACCCGAACGCCCCCCCCCACTTGCCAAATCCTGGAGCCGCCACTGCAACGAAGGAAAGTTTAATCGTCATGAGTAAATAAACAAAAATATTGATTTATCTTTCATTGTATCAGTCTCTCTGGCAAGAGAATATAAGCCAAGGTTACTCTTCAGTGCACACATTTTTCTAACGCTCGGTAATCTCATCGTCTCTGGTGAGGAAATTGTCAAAGGTCAGAGAATTCTAATGTATGAAATTCATATCATATAATATGAGTTGACATCATACAAAGTGTAGGATTAACTATTTGAAATTGAACACAAAATGTTTTCTAGTTGTATAAAAATATTTTCAAATTGAAAGTCCGTTAGTTTGGTAATTATTAAGACGAGAAATTAACATATTTAAGTCAAAAATCCTGCGAAAGACATTCATTAGGCCTAAATGAAAGAATTCCAGTGGACAGCACACTGCCGGACGAGACGCGATTAACATGACTATGTATTTCTCGACTGCTCCAACTCTCTAACATTACAATCAGAACAATTGCTTGCTTGCTGTTTTGAGCATTTCTACAACAAAAGATTCCATTGCTTTTCAGTCAATCTTTAGATTAAATTCTGCAAGGAAGAAGAAACCAAGAAGTGAATTGAAGATGCAAATGGCGAGAAGATGTCTGCTGTTTGTGGTGGCCATTGCTTCTCTAAGTCAACGTAAGTAGATTTCAGATGTCATTAATTATATTATCAAAAACCTAAACAATTTTGGCGACCATCATAATTAAACTCCTAGTGAAAAATCGGCCATCTATAGGAAACCTCTGTAGGATCTAATTTCAGTGAAAGGAAATGTTTTGCTTCACAAATGAAATAAGAATCTTAAATGCTTTTGAATAATCATATTGTTCGTTATAAACCGCAGCCAATAAACCTACCGAGTATATGCCATGTCGAAGTTGATCCACTAATTAGCAAGTGTTTTCGGCGTGACCCGTCAAATGCGCCACCGACGTTTGCGCGCCGCCGACATTTGCGCGATGTTCGTTGATATAATAGGTGCTTTTGTCGGTCGAGCATTTGTCGATTTTACATTAGCGCATTTGTCGTTGCGCAAATGTCGCGCGCGCAAATATCGGGGTACCGTTTTCGGTAGATCTGTCCTCAATGGTTGGTTGTGCACATGAGTGTTTAATCTAGGCCGTTTCCGGGTGGGAAATTTGCTCTTTCCCCCCAGGAAATTTCAAATTCTCCCCCGGAAATTTTGGAATACTACATGGACTAACAGCGGCCCCTAGCAGAATTCCCCCCGGCTTTGTCAGTTACCCTCCCCCCCATCCCCGGCTTTTTCACTTCCCCCCGGAGTCCAGGAGTCTAGATTAAACACTGCTGCACATGCACCTGCACGGTAGGTATGACGAATGCGACAACCTTCTCGAATTCATCACTTTCAAGCACAATCAAACCAGAGGCGTAGCTAAGGAGGGTAGTGCTGGGCAGGAGGCAGTGACCCCTCTCCCTCCCCCGGGCGCCTAGGTGGGAAGCGCAAAAATCGGGTTTTGAGTCAGTATAACGGAAGAAGAAGGAAACAGAGAAATGTAAAAATCAATCGATTCACAGTGAAATAAATATGTGACGACTTAATTTTTGCTCGTCAGGAATTTTTGGAAGTTGAAGGGGACGCCATCAGTATGTTTTGCCCCCGGGCGCCGGATACCCTATCTACGCCTCTGGATAAGCCATCTTGAACAGTGTATCTCTTGCTTTCAAACAAACCAGTTCATTAATGAGGCCAATCCATGTCGTAATTCCGTTTTAAAAGCGTAGCATAATCAATAATATGTAGTCCTATGGCCAAACTTAAAGTGTTGCTTCTACTAGAAAATTATAATATGGCGTTATTTTCACTACCCATATACCTATAAGGCTGTCATCGAACTGTTTATAGTGCGGATGCTGATGTTGTTGAGTTGTTGAGTTGATCTGGTTCGTAGTTAAGCAGCAAGACATTCGGTTTCAAACTTCTTTATTGCTCGAGACAGCTACCACGTTACAAAGTTAGTTAGTTAACTCCCACAACTCCCAAACCATGGGTTTATATCAGCGTTTTTCCCATTGCAACTGAGTGGCAGATATTTGCATGTCCGTTATTATAAATTGCGCCTTCTATCATACAAAATAATTAAAGCAATTATTCCAGAGTGCAAACCAAGTGAAACAATTATGTCAACATATAAAAAATAATTAAGGCAATTATTCTAGAGTAGAAACTAATTAAGAATTAAGGCAATTACATCGACATTCTTCTTTCGAGATATGAAGGGAGAGAGGGGTGTATCGTCAGGCCAGTACAACACCTGCGTCCTCATACGTTCAATTTCCTTATCCCCCCTTTATCAATCATTCTGGGACTAAGACCCACCCTACATATCTAGCGTACTTTATAAAGTTTGGGACAAATATAATATAAAATCTTGTATTGAATAAGTTTATATAATGAAAATTTAAATAAGTCAACGGTTCGGTAATATATCCATAGTTCCATACGCAATATCCAATACCAATATTGCTTTAGTAAGTATTTGGATAAAATTATTTTAACCGTATAAACTTTTCAATCTTTGACCAACATAACGTCAAAATTGTTAAATCTGTTATTTTTTTAGACAATAATAGTTAAAATTTTAATTTTCACTCAAGACTAGCATCTACATCCAAGAACCACGGAAACAATAAACCAAAAATAAAACGACGCTTTTATTACCAACCTTACTAAAGAACATTCCAGCCATATATATGAATTAATGCCACATATACAAACCAAAATCAATACCGATTTTATGATCTGGTAAAGCCTTTGTCTTCAATGCCAAATTAATCAGACCTGTCAAGCTGCGAATGAGTAGTAAGAATCGAAGTTTGACTTTGATAGATCACAATATGGCCAAATTGCATGCAGATGAGATGAAACTATAATGAAAGGTGGGGAAATATGTGCTGTACACGTATTGCGAATGTCATAGAAATATATTAGGAAATTTTTAACAAATCATAGTTTTCTGCTGGGGTTTCTCTTGAGACACCCTGTAGATGTACGTCCAAACTCAATAATTGTTGCCTCTAGCTCTAACTGACTGAGAAAATACTAGAATCAGGGTTTGATCTAGGCCGTTTCCGGGGGAAAATTGCTCTTCTCCTCCGGAAATTTCATATTCCCCGGAAATGTTGGCATACGACATCATCTGGTTCTGTCATTAATATTTTCTTGATACTAATAAACAGATTTGATTTGATTTGATCTAAAAACAACCCTCTTGCTGATTCCCCCCGGCTTTGTCAGTCCCCCCCCCCCCGAAGTCCGGAGTCTAGATTAAGCACTGACTAGAAGTGAATGTAATTCATAATATTTCGCGATAGTTTATGCAACATCTATTTTCATTTGTACATCTAAAACAACTACTGTCATAACCACGTCTATTCCTACTGCAATTCTAGAACAAGCGATAACTCCCTGGAACTGTTCCGGGGAAAATTTGGTGAATACTGTTGTTAAAGAAGGCGACACAACAACTTTTCCAAGATTGAATGACGGTCAATGGCAAGTCTTAGCAGCGTCTGTTTTTTACAATACGCTGAAGAACATCACAGACAGTAACGATGTCGTGAAACCAGAGTTGAACGGAACATACGCAGTGAGTCGATCTCATTTGACAATCTTGAATGCTACACTCATCCCTCAAGGATCAATGCCATATTCCACTGCTGGATTGTACGTCTTGAAAGACTCGAATTCAAATTGCTCAAAAGCAGCAAACTTAATCGTCATTAGTAAGTCAAAGAATAAATACTTTTTATGAGTTGTTATTTTTATAGCTTTGTAAAAAGGTAAAGATACACTCCATAGGCCATCGCGGACCCGTCGGGAATCGAAGGCTTAGTGTCTTCAGTTTTACACGGCAACGGCTGAATGAGGGCGGATTGCCAGCCTCTCCCTCGCCCCCATTTCTTCCACCGAGTTAATACCCGATGTACTCATTCAAAGATGAGTCGACTGGGGGCGCTTGGGACAGAAACAACCGAAAAGTTTCTGCCGCGGGCGGAGTTGAACTCATGTCCTGTCTTGTTTACGAATCAAGCTCACAGCTCATAACTCCATAAATGAAGCATCTAGTGTATTGTTCAAACCAGTGGCGTAGCCAAGAGGAGGTTGGGAGTTAAACCACCCTTGATTGTCCGACTAAAATTGTTATTGCGGGTTAATATAGTTGTATATAGTTGCACGCGCTCATATACCTATATAATTCCCTTAACGAAACAAAATAATAATTGACGACCTTACTGCTTGACAAACCAAATCTCAGTCATAACCTTTTAACCTTCTTTTTGCTTGTCAGAATTTTCCGAAGGTAGGAATCATAACACCTTCGGAAAATTCTGGCTACGCCATTGGTTCAAACTATCGACTTTCACACAGGCTTACTTAGCCCCTAAACCACTTAAAATCGCATTATTATTATTATTATTATTATTATTATTATTATTATTATTATTATTATTATTATTATTATTATTATTATTATTATAAAGAATCCGCGAATAGCAAGGTGTTCGATCACAGCGCCTCTCACGAAACTATTTCCAAATGTTACAACTATTTCTTATGTCTATTATAATTTAAATTAGTGCTCTTCGTCCAGAAACTGCACTGTACAATGTTTCTATACGCATTTCATAGCGATTACATAAAAACAGGTTTCTAGAAACGTGCTAGCAATTTCCGAACCATTTGTAGCGTTAACACAAAATCAATTATCGAGCACTGCGTGATTGCTAGTTAAACTAAAATCAAAACAGTACATTGCTACAGAGTTAGTCAGTGTTTTATCCAGACTCCAGGCCTTTGGGAGGAATTAAGGCTTTCGGGGGAATCGCCTTGGTTGGAGGCAAAAGACACAGTTCAAAGCAAAATTTGTGTAAGTGCTGGGATTTGGGGGGAGGGATTTTGAGGGTTTTTGGGGGGTGGGAATCTCCCCTTCTAACAGGCATGTATAAACACTGTAGATAGTATAATATAATAGCATAAATATCTGTAGCAGAAATATTCAGCACAATTATTATTGTTCTCTTGCGTGATTAGAAAGAGGACCAGTGTGTGACCGCAATGCAACCAATCCAAACAACGTGAAACTTTCCTGCAGCGTCATCTTTGGCGAATCCTCCGTGCAGCCAAACAATCCAGTCTTCACATGGAAAAAGAGCGACGGAGTCCTGGTGAAACAGGACCAACCGATTCCCAGGCTGATTGAACCTTCTACTAAAAGATCAATGTCTCAACTGTCAATTGCCAGCAGCGATGCAACAACGTACGAATGTCAGATGACCTTCAGCCGCCCTCCTAAGACTCCATTCGCCTACATTAATCTCAAGCCACCTAGTTTCAATGCGTCATGTTCAGTTTCGCGCGAGTGAGACAACGATGCTATCAATAATCTCTGGCTAGAAAACGTGCCAATATGTAATAAGTAATTTAATGGAATAGTGACTATAAACGTTAGACACCTTTACTGATTCGCAAACATTTAACGCTTTGTTTTGCTGCTTCGGAACTTTGGTGGCGGTAGCCTATATCGCTTTTGAAATGTAACTGATTAATTACCTGTCTTATTGAACCTTCTACTAAAATGTCACTGTCTCACCTGTCAATTGCCAGCAACGACACATTGACGTACGAATGCCAGATGACATACAGCATCCCTCCTAAATCGCCATTCAACTACATCAACCCGAATGCACCTAGTTTCAAGGCGTCATGCTCAGTGTCACGCGTGTGAGACAACGATGTTATCACCAATCTCTGGGTAGAAAACCTGCCAATATATAATAAGTCATTGAATGTAATAGTGGTTTAAAAACTTTAGACACCTTTACTGGTTTATAGCAAACATTTAACGCGTTGATTTGCTGCTTCGGAACTTTGGTGGCGGTGCCTGCTTAATGCTAATGTGTCTAACTCACAAAAAGGCAAATAACGAAATTTATGTTTGTTAGTTCAAAGCCTTATTTTATTGGATACTTTTGAAAGTCAATATATCGAGAAATCACCTTCAACCTTGTAATACCGACACTGACCAGTAAAAGGTAAAAGTACAACCCATAAGCCATCGCGGACCCGTCGGGAACCGAAGGGCTAGCGCCTTCAGTTATATACGGCAACGGCTGAATGAGGGCGGATTGCCAGCCAGTAACCAATGTCAAATAGGGATGCAGCCATGATTTTAGGTGTGGAGGCTGGAGCCCAAGATTCAATTTCCTCCCTTCCTTTTGAGCCCGCAATGCCATTTAGGTTTGAATTCTTTTTGGGGGCTATCCTCAGGCTTGGGGGACTTGAGTCCCAAGCCCATGCCTAGCTACGTTCCTGATGTCAAACCAAATGTGATTGTCATGGCTGTGACGCGGAGTAACATGTATAAACATTTATTAGTATATACATATATATACATATATATATATATATATATACACAAATGACATCAAATATGAGTATGATAGTAGGAAACAAATGGTCATTTTAATTAAAGCACACTTTGCAGGCAAATAGCTGTGAAATTATATTATGCAGCGGATCTAAAATACGAAAATGTTGAAATCGTTCAATTTCTATAGAAGGTCAAGTTTGATGGTCAACAACTTGTTCAAAACGAACAAAATTTACGGCATGAAATATTAGTTGCGAAGAGCTCTCAATACAGAAGCGAATGGTGTGAAGTAAAACTGACCTCTACGGGGGGCGGTAACCACCCACTCAGAAGAAGTGTCAACTATGGGGAGTGGGGGATAGATGGAGATAAGTTTAACAATGCCATAGTAGGCTTAAACCACCTGTAAAAGATTTTTAATTAATCGAAGCAATACAATAAATAAAACTAAATGACGGCTCCGGTATTGTGTTAACATCTGCGAATCAACATTTATGGCGGAAGAAACGTTCGAAAGATATTCTAATTTATTCGCATGTTATAACGATTTATCACATCTCTTTAAATTTCATTTCCTATTTGGTATTCGTGAATCAAATGTTCCTATCATCTTCTTTTGACGTAGCGACGATGTTTATAGTTTCAATTTAGTCGTCGTCGTCAAATATGCCATCATAATGACTTTAAGGTCCATTCATGCTTTCAGTTTGGAACCTTATGGCGGTTGACAGGTGTTTAATGAGAACTATAAAATCATTGAGATAATTCTGTAGACAATTTTGAAATTCTCAATTTCGCTGTGAACGTGAGAGAAGTACACGAGCTTATGGAAGGAATGGAAGTTGGTAACGTGAGGCACTAAACTTGGATACGGTCTAAATAGAATTGTCAAAAAATATTTGTTGAATATTAATGGATCGACTACTAAGTATTTAAATTTGTAAAATTTGTTCAAACATAATTTCTCTTCTACATTTTTCGATACTATTTTTGGATGCTTCTAAATAATGAATAATCTTAAGATTTACTCAGAGGGACACCGCCACAAATGAAGAAAATTGAGTCCCTAATCTCTTTTAAACTAGGAAACAAACTTTTGCACGAGAACGGAGTTGTGACTACTCTGTCTTTCAACAACGGAATTGAAAAATCATGACCTCTATTGCGTTGAAAATTATTTGATGAAACACAGTACTAATGCTTTTTCAAATAAATCAAAGTCTATTTACCTTGACTATTAAAATGTGCTTCTATTCAGCGTTTCAAAGCTTAGCTTGTATAAGGCTCACAACGTTTAAAATGATATTCTTTGGTATTATCTGTTTCTAAAATTCCCAATTGAATGCACAAAACTCCAGTTCCTAAGAGTCACCAATTGCTGCGTTTTAAGGACATGACTCATTTCAAAATCTGCCTTCTGGATTGGTAAATTCGACTCGATTATCATCTGCACAATTTCAATCGCTCTCCCGTAATCGATCAGTTCGTAGCCCCCTTTGATTTCTTAGTGACTGCTCCCAGGCAACGAAACGCTTTACATCAGTCGGTGCGTACTGCAAATTCTTTATCAAGTTTCAGATCCGAAATAAAAATACACCGCTTTCCTTAATAAGTATAAATAAAGTAAATAATTCTATTGTTTTGATATTCACCATGGACTTTCGTTCCGCTGCACAGCCTGATATCTTCGATTTAGACTGGCTTCTAACGTGATTAGTTTTGATGCGCCATTTGGCTGCTGCTCTTATAAATTATGAATTGTCGCTATAGAAGTGCACACTTGAAATGGATTATTGTTACTATTATTATTATTATTATTATTATTATTATTATTATTATTATTATTATTATTATTATTATTATTATTATTATTTATTGTATTATTTTTATTTAAGACGATCTATGAAGCGCAATAACTATAGCAAAGGCTAAAGTCAAGATTATTTTCCATATTAGTATGAACAGAATCAATGCCACAAATTTGTCTGATTTGTCTTGCCTGATTTGATTTGTCCGTAGCATTTGATGAATAGATCCGTATTTTGACTCATATCACATTATGAAAGAAATATATAATAGCTGGTTTAGCTAGCATATTTACTACATGTATAGTGTATAGTCTGCAAGCGTTCACCAGAGAATTTTGGTCGGTTTTCCTGATTTGCTCAATAATATTTATAAAGAGCGATCGGGACACTGGGTATATGTCAATACTTGTTCTACTGTTTTGATATTCAAAATCCACCATACGAACAATTGCTTGCTGTTTTGAGAAGTTCTACTACAACATATCCCATTGATTTGCAGTCACTTTTTAGATTAAATTCTGCAACTAAGAAGTCAAAAAGTGAATCGAAGATGCAAATTGCGAGAAAATATCTCTTGTTTGCAGTTTCCGTTGCATCTCTCTGTCAGCGTAAGTAGATTTCCAAATACCATTAAATATTAGAAACCAAAAATTGATTGGTGACAATCAAAATGAAACTCTTTTCGCAACATCGACCTTCAATAACATCTTCTAACCTCGACTAATTGCGTTTTTGATTTTAGACCCAGTTAATTGCTATAGAACCAAATGTATTTTGCAATTCTATAATTTAATTAAGCAATTAGTTTCTTGCATGAAAAACTTAACATGATTTAAAGTGGCTTAAAAGGCATTACTGCCTGTGTGAAAGCCACTACGGGCACTAACGGGGATTGAACCCGCTCCGTCAACCTGACGCTCCAGCACGTAACCCACTCTGCCATCTTCCGCCACCACAGCTTGACACCCGTTTAAAAAATCTATGCCGTGTGGCTTGTTGTTGCGTTTTGATTATAATTTCAATTTATTTTGTCGTTAATAGTAAAAGCAATTAATTAATTTATTATTACTATTAATGCTCCAAATGTGACAGGATGTTTAAGCCTTGACTGTTCAACACCCTTGAATAACAAAGCCGTTTATGAAGGAACTTCATCATCGTTTGAAAGAGAGTACAACGATGAAGTCGTTTTCTGGGATATCCTTCCAACTTATCCTACTTCTGCACAATTTCCTCTTCCTATGCAAATCACAGGAGAAGACGGGAAAGTGGTTGAAATGTTTATTCGCACATATGCATTGAATCAATCGCAGCTAACAATCTTCAAATCTACCATCGGTCCACAAGGATCCATGCCATATTCTACTGCAGGGATTTATCACTATTACGATAATTGGTTCTGCGGGACGGCAGCCTGTTTGGTTGTCATAAGTAAGCCAATTTTTAATTGTATTATCTGAATTAATAAACTTGATAACAAGAAAACAGTTCGTTTTGACAGTGTGAGTCAACTAATATTTTTAAACAATAGGGGCTCTATCACCAAATAGCTTATCAAACTCTTTACCAGTTCAATTGTGATCCGCGAATCAAATGTAAACAAGGTCATACCGTAAGAATGTCTTCTATATCGCAAAATAATAGATAGGTTCGCGTGACAAAAAGGTGTTACAATCATTTTTTAATGTCCCTCAAACACAGCCAACGTTCACACTGCGTGAGAATTTTAGGGCAAGACGATTGTGTTGGTGTGAATTGCGGCCAATTCTCGTAACTGTGACGTTATATTTCTGTTGTATTATTGTGCAGCTGTGTTTCACCAATATTGCAGAAGAATTATAATGGACTGAGCCCGCGACTCGGCGTATCTCTGAGGATTTTGACTGCGTGCGTATATAACGTCTTATATGACCCGGTCGCCCATCTCTTTGTGGAAGGACTGGATGATCTGAATATATCTGTTTTGACATCCAATATTCTGCAATATATTCCATAGACTTTCTTTATTTACAGTATCGAAGGCCTTCGTGAGGTCTATGAACATCATGTACAGATGGCGGTGCTGTTCCCTACACTTCTCCTGGATTTATTGTGCTGACACGATCATGTCTTTGGTACCTCTCGCTGCTCGGAATGCATGCTGGCTTTCCGGACGACTGTCGTGTTTGCATGCTTGCAGAGGCGATTGAGTAAAACGCGGTCAAGAATTTTGCAGGCATCTGGGAACAGGGAGATTCCACGATGGTCGTCGCAGCAAGTGCCATCGCCATTGCTTGTGTGGTTGTGGATTATGTAGGCATCGTTGAAGTCCTGTGGACAGATGTCCTGCTTCAGGTTTATGCTACCAGTTTGAAGAGATGTGGCAGCAAATGGGAGAGCCTTATTTCGAAGACTTCTGTGGGGATACCGTCGGTACCAGAGTCCCTTCATTTTACTTCTGATTGACAGCACGTTGATATCTTCTGAGGATAGAACCTCATCTAGGTATAGAAGCAAGCGGCCATTGCGGGATCTTATCCAACGCCTTCTCATCGACCTTTGTTTGTTGACTGACGACAGAGTCAAATTGCTCTGCCCACCTATCAATAGGGCCGCCGAGAGAATTTTCGGGCCCCGGTACAGAAAATAGTCACAGGCCCTGACCTGACAAGCAGTGGCGGCTCTATGATTTGGCAGCGTTGGGGCGGCAACTTCTAATCACGGGGGCCAACCATTTGTTGTTTAATGTATATAGCATTAAGTATAGGGTCCCAACTGGGGGGGGCACTGGGGGCCAGGCACTCAATAGGGGGCACCGGTCTTTTTGCCCCCCGGTGGAGCCGCCACTGCTGACAAGTATGTGAAAACGTTGATGAGCTTTTTTGCTTATCGATCTTTTTCAAAGCATAATTCCAGGGTCAAGTGCAAATGTGAAAAAGTGTTGATGCCTTTTTTGCCTGTCGGTCTGTAAAGCAGAATGCCAGGGTCCTCGTTTCGTTATCTTTCGTGACCTTTTTACCGTGTCAGTCATTGTTCGCACGCCTATTGATCGATACAAATTGACCGCTCAAAATTGATCGCGTGGTCAATCAATAAATTTTTACTTCTAAAGATTATGCAGGTTAAGCATACAAAATTAAATCATTTCTTACGATGTAACAAAACGAACATCATAATATGTAAAAAATATATCATTTTTTGCGAAATGGGTTGGCCAAAGGGTATATAACCCGCAAGACGGTAAACCTATTTGGTTTAGTGATTTATAAGTGACAGTACTAATTATAGAATTCCAAAAATTGAAGGTAAGAGTGTCTTGAGTTGTATTTATCTAAGGCACTTAACAGTGGTATAAATAATTATATAGAAAATTGTAGAAGCATAAGAAATGATTACGAGAATCTTAGGGATTTTAAATCAGCTAAGGTAGTTGATTCATTACTAAGTTATAATTTGGCTGAGACTTGGCTATTGAAAAGGAGCTTTTTAAAGAATTTTTAAAATGAAAGAGATTGTTAATAATTCTCAGTTCAATGGGCTGATTGAATGATGACCGATGATCTTTGGCCATACGGACGTGTCCTGACTCACTCGAGCATTGAAGTCTCCTATGAGGGACATACGATGCCCGTGAGGAACGGCGCGCAGCGTCGATCCCAGACAATGATAGAATATCTCCTTTTTTGCATCATCTACTGTCATCGTGAAAGCGTTGGTACTGAACAGGATGACGTTTCTTTCTTTCTACAATTTCAGCACCAGGGTCATTAGCGTTGCAGCGAGTGAACTTCTGATGGTAAATCCAACTCCTGCTTGCCGTGGGTGTCATTCTCGGTGTCCAAAGCAGACGAACATATCATCCGGATCGACCTCCTCAAGTTCTGTCTTTCCGGATAGTCTATTTTTCACGAGTGCCGCGGTTTCGATGTCGTTACGTTCCAACTCTTCCAACAATGGCGGTTTCCTGAATATTAACGGTTGAATGGTTTTATTTAGGTAGCGGACCTGTTTGTACATCGACTCTGGACACCCTGTTCTGCCAAGCAGACTTCATGGGGTGTGAATTTATGGATATAAAACCTATAATGACCTGGAAAGATGACAGTGGAACCATAGTCAAATCGGAAACACTGAGTCAGTCTTCTGCTGTCGATAGTGCTCCGCAACTTCAACGTTCGATTTCTGAGTTTCCAATCTCTGACAACGATAACAAATTATACGAATGTCAATTGACCTTCAGTAATCCATCGCCGGATATCTTCCCCGGTTTTGCAAACAATGCGCCGGATTTCTCGGCATCTTGCTATATAACCAGTAAGCAAGCTACTGATGTTCTAGCGTAATTTATATATATTATATACACTGTATAATGTACCAATGTGCTCGCTACTAATTATCGGATCCTGGCTTCTCTTCTACATGCAAAAATATACTTATGTCAATGGCGCAGCAACAGGTTCACAGATCCGACCCTATTCTGCTAGGAAATTCTAATAGGACGTTATTTTGACTCCACATATACCATGCATCCTTTTTAAAAGATTTCACAGGTAGCTTCAAAATCCTGCATTGAGCAAGTTTACATTTTGGAAAAAAATAATAGGACTATGGTTTGTAGACAGGTCCATGTTATTTGTACAATATCCAATATATCTAATGCAGTGGTAGTTTAGTGGTACATTGCATTCTGTATTAGTCTGTACATGTGCATATCATTTATATGATGACCATGAAATAACAGACTTGCAGAAGTGATATTTTGCAGACAGACGAAAGCACGCAACTGCACTTTTAACTATGACCAATAGCAAAAGTTTTGAATAGCCACAATATTTTTGGCGGCTTAAAGGCGACTACAAAATATTTTCAGCTCGGCGGCTTGGCGGCTCGGATTAGGGGTCTACCATCTAACACAACTACTGTCATAAAAATTTATATTTCTACTGCAATTCTAGAACAAGCGATAACTCTCTGGAACTGTTCCGGTGAAAATTTGGTGAATACTGTTGTCAAAGAAGGAGTTCCAGCAACTTTTCCAAGATTGAATAACGGTCAATGGCAAGTCTTTCCAGCGTCTGCTCTATACAATACGCTGAAGAACATCACAGACATTAACGATGTCGTGAAACCAGATTTGAAGGGAACATACACAGTGATTCGATCTCAGTTGACAATCCTGAATGCTACACTCACCCCGCAAGAATCAATGCCATATTCCACTGCTGGACTATACGTCTTGAAAGACTCGAATTCAAATTGCACAAAATCAGCAAATTTAATCGTCATCAGTTAGTCATAGAATACTCTTCATGAGTTGTTATTCATATAGAGTTTTAGCCTTCATTTCTCGGCATTCTGCTATCTTTGGGATTCAATGCCCCTATTGGCTCAATACCATACAACGTGCTAAATTTTTACTCTTCATGAGTTGCTATTCTTATAGAGTTTTAGCCTTCATTTTCTAAGCATTCTGCTATCTGTTGGCATTTCAACACAAGCCAATTGGCTCAAAACGTTCTAAATATCCGTTACTGTGCTGGCGAAACGTAGCTTCGGGAAATTCTGGCTACGCCATTGTTTCAAACTATTGACTGTAAAGATTCCGCGAAAAGCAAGGTGTTCGATCACAGCGCCTCTCACGAAAATATTTCCAAATGCTACAACTATTTCTTATGTCTAATATAATTTAAATTAGTGCTCTTCGTCCAGAAAATGCATATGCGGCACCTGAGCTTTGTACAGTGTTTCTCAAAGCCAAATAACAAACGCATTTCATAGCGATTACTTTATAAAAAACAGGTTTCTTTTAGAAACGTGCTATAGCAATTTGAGCCGAACCATTTGTAGCGTTAACACAAAATCAATTATCGAGCACTGCGTGATGGCTGGTTAAACTAAAATCAAAACAGTACATTGCTACAGAGTTAGTCAGTGTTTTATCCAGACTCCAGGCCTTTGGGAGGAATTAAGGCTTTCGAGGGAATCGCCTTGGTTGGAGGGGAAAAGACACAGTTCAAAGCAAAATTTGTGTAAGTGCTGAGATTTGGGGTAGAAAGTTTGAGGGTTTTTTGTAGGGGATCTTCCTTCCTAACAGGCCTGTATAAAACACTGGAGTTAGTATAATATTATAGTAGAAATATCTGTAGCAGAAAATATTCAGCACAATTATTATTGTTCTCTTGGTGATTAGAAAGTGGTCCAGTGTGTTCCTGCAATGCAACGAATCCAAACAACGTGACACTTTCCTGCAGCGTCTTCTATGCCGAATCCTCCGTGCAGCCAAACAATCCAGTCTTCACATGGAAAAAGAGCGATGGAGTACAAGTGAAACAGGACCAACCGATTCCCAGGCTGATTGAACCTTCTATTAAAAGATCAATGTCTCAACTGTCAATTGCCAGCAGCGATGCAACAATGTACGAATGTCAGATGACCTTCAGCCGCACTTCTAAGGCTCCATTCGCCTACATTAACATGAATGCACCCAGATTCAATGCGTCATGTTCAGTTTCGCGCGAGTGAGACAACGATGCTACCAAGAATCTCTGGCTAGAAAACGTGCCAATATTTAATAAGTCAATGAATGGAATAGTGGTTTAGGAACTTTAGACACCTTTACTGATTCGCAAACATTTAAACGCTTTGCTTTGAGGCTTCGGAACATTGGTGGCGGTATATCGCTTTTGAAATGTAACATACAAGTAATCATGCCTGCTCAATGCTATTGTGTCTAACTCATAAAAAGGTAAATAGCGAAATTTATGGTTGTTAGTTCAAAGTCTTATTTTATTGGATGCTTTTGAAAGTCAATATATCGAGAAATCATCTTCAACCTTGTAATACCGACAATGACCAGTGCAACGTAGCATTTCACAGACTATTATTATTCGGTGCTTTTTTACTAGGAAGAAGGTTTGGGAACTAATTTCACATGTTTTGTCGTTAAGAAATTATAACAGAATTTGTTCTATGAACATCATAATTTACACGATATTTAAAGAAATATACATCTTTTACAGGAAATCGAAAAAGTGTCAAAAAGTGAATATATCCTGACAAGTGTCCAGAGTCAAATTTTTGCAGAATACTGGTGTTAGACTATACATAGACTTTCCGAATATCGTGACAAAATATGTGGGAACGCCATTACCGTGCGTTTCCACTGAAAAAGCACTAAAAGTAGAATATTAAGCAATCATATCGGGTCTCCATAATAATTATCGGAGGCGCTCCCATTGAAACAATTATTATTATTATTATTATTATTATTATTATTATTATTATTATTATTATTATTATTATTATTATTATTATTATTATTATCATCATCATCATCATCATCATCATCATCATCATCGTCATCATTTGGACAAGTTTTATAGAGCAGCGGTCATGACCAATGGTCGTTAACTCAAGACTACAGTAGGATATACATAGGCCTACAAGAACCACTTAAACGATAAACCAAAAATAAGTTTACTCTTTTTCACCATTCATAATAAGAGATTCTAGTCATATAGGCCCTGTTGAATAATGCCACATGTTATCTTTTAAAAGGTTGAAAGAAGGACTTTACGTTCTGGTCATTTCGTTATTTCAGGACTCACATTGATTGGACTCTTCTTCTCAATAACAATAATTAATTTAATGGCGTCAACAGTGCATAATTATAGCTTCCTAATGTTTCTGTTTAAAGTTACGCCATCTTCATTGAACGAGGCACTGTTGCCATCTTAAAATCGTTGCCAAGCAGCGTAATTTAACACTGAGTGTAATGTAATGCAATTAGCTATTTATATTGTGCCTGTTCCATTAATGTTAACAAGCGTATTGGCGGTCGAAGAGATGTTAAGAGTGAGTCTCCTCTCATTATATATCCCATCCAGGTCTTTTGTCTTTTTCTTATTGTGTTGATCATCTCTGGACAGAACATCCTGTTTCACAAACTTCCTCGTTTGTCTTATGAAAAGTCCAGATGATCTTAAACTACATGAGGACAAAAGTCCAAGTGGTTCGGACATATGACATTAACCCTGTTAAAGGAAATAATAGAAGGACAACAAGAGGGGGAAAGACCGAAGAAAGACCGCGAGAGATGCTACTTGGATGGATGATGTAAAAGTACTATAAAGACTTAAAGAAGAAAGCTATGAATAGGAATGAATGGCGACATTGGAATACAAAACCTGCCTAAGGGCAGAATACTACAAAGAAGAAGTTTATGAGTGGCTTCACTGGCTTGGTTATTGATTTGTAGAATATTGTAAATGGAATTTATGACACTATATGCAACTTTCCAGCAGATTTAATGTGTAATCAAAATTAATTAATTATCATAGAACACCTGGCATCACGACACACAATCGCCAGTAGGCTTCTACATCGCCGTTTATGCAAGATATGTCAGTTATCTCATAACATCGGCAGAGAAGGGAGTCAAACGTTTGCGAACTACGGTTGTGGTGCCAGCTTGAAACTGAAAAAAATTGAAAAGTTTCTAATCGAACAGGTCAGAAAATATAACTCTTGAATTTGATTATCTAAACGAGTTAGAATTATTTAAAAATGGCAGTGGAAAGCATTGTTATTTTTGTTGATGCTCACCACATAATATGCCTTTCAGAAATTGCGTTCAGTTCAGTATTTGCTTATCGAATTTTCCTCTTTGCATGACGTTACCTGTCTATGAAACACAGCTTTGCTTTCAAGGGAATCCAAGGCTAAAATGGTACGATCATGTTACTAAATGCACCAACTACGCAGGTCCAGCGAACAACCACGAATGAGCGAAGATCACGACTCCGGTCGGGCCAACGAATGAGATTGATCGTTCCCCGCCATCGAAGACCCCCGTGTTCAGTGAGACAGTGTTTATTCTAGTCACCTTGACATTGGAAGGAGTTTGAAATGTTTGGGAGGAAGAAGGTTTGTCTCTCCATAAAGCTTGACAAGCAAAAAAGGTAATCAACGTCCTTCCTTATGTTCATATCCTTCTCCTTCTCCAATACTCTCTCTGACAAGCAAACTAAAGGTTCATCCTTATATTTTCCCCTCTCCGAAAATAAAAACCCTTCTCTCGTCGCGCTTTGGGAGAGGAGAATTTCCATCCCCAATGCAACATATAGAAATTTTGGAGGGGACTTTTTCAACTTTGAGGGAGAATTCCCCCTCCCAACAAGAAGGCCTATAATAAACACTGTCTGTGAGAGGTCCTTTTCCAAAGCTAACCCGATCCTATGGAACGAGTTACCTGATGTCGTGACCGATCAGCCTCAGATGAATCCTTCAGGAAAAACCTAAAAACATATTTTTTAAAGATAGGGTTTGACTTAACTTGTTAAGCGCTCTTGTCTTTGACCTTAGTCTTGTCTATTGCGCTGTAGAAATTGTCTCGTATTAATAATAATAATAATAATAATAATAATAATAATAATAATAATAATAATAATAATAATAATAATAATAATAATAATAATAATAATAATAATAATTGTGTTTTTCGTGGTATTTGGAACGCTCTAGACTTGAACTGAGGAAGAATATATTGACTGTTCTAGTATGGTTTGATGTAATGATGATGGGGGCACAAGAAAATGTTGATATTATTCGTTTCATCACTCCTCTGAATTTTTCATATCTATGGCTTACTGTAGGAATGCTCCTTATGAAGGCCAATGTCAAACAGGGTATCAATTTTATAATATTTTTGTGGTCTATAAATCCTGTGATACAAGAAACCAGCTACAGTATTTTAAGAACCCTCTATATCTCGATCGACTTTATAGACATTTGACAGAGAATAGATTTCTGTAAGACGTTGTGTTGTCTGTCCTGCCCTGCTCGGATTACCTGGCGGCGCTTATACATAGATCGAACCGGCCAGACTCGGCGAGGCAGCTGCGATCCAGCAAGCGAGTCCGCCTCCTGGTTCCGCCTCCATCCAAGACTGTCGTCCTGGGGCCTGGGCGAAAGATCGGTGACTCGTGTCAAGCCGCTACTGTGTAATGCCCTTGCGGACGAGACAACAGCGGCGACTTCTATTGAATCCTCCGCTTAAAAACTAAAAACGCACCTGTTTCGCAATTCTTACCGTGACTGATTGTGAATCGCTCTTTCCTATTGCCGTAGTCATGTTATAGCGTTGATAAATTAGCTGATAATAATAATAATAATAATAATGAGTGGACGATACCAATAGATTTCTCCTTCATTCCGTATAGGTATCTGCTTAGTTTCCTATCTATGAATCACATATGTTTTAATTTTGCTGCAGATTCGCGGATTCTACGACCATTTTAACGAATGTAAGATTTGAGTGTTTTTTCTTAATCATAGACCATTCAATGTGCTTAAACGTAACCATAGCTGTAGCATAGCAGTTCATCAATAAAGACAAATTGAATAAAGAAACAATCTCCACAAAACAAGCGCCAACTCAACGAGAGGATTCTGCGCGTATGGACCCATGACCAACAGATGGAAGATCATGCCGGGTCGATGATATTGCAGATGGCGGAACAGGCAGACTCGCCGTGAGAAATTCCGGGCTCCTGTGCAGAAGGGCATTCACGGGCCCCTAAAAATCTGTGAAAACTGATTATGGTAATTTTTTGCCTCCCAGTCTTTTTCAGGAGCTTAACCCATGACCGGCCCAGTCCCATGCAGGTCGCCAGCAGTTCGTGCATTGGCCTTTGGCCCCCTCTCAGAGGGCCTGGGAACAGGTAGCTGCTGTCGTTAACGTTCACGGCGTATGGACAAAGTAGGCCTACTCATTCAGCTCGAAGTACTGAATCAGTCCGACTTACCTGACTTTTTCGACGGTAGACACATAAACCGTTCATTAAAGGTGCACTTGAGCCACCGCGTCACTTTATTCTAGCCCTTTTACCGATGTAAATACAGAAATCAACTTAGTGAAAATAAATCCATAACAAATTGGTCAACACTGTCCTGTAAATAGGCATGGTGAAATGTTGCAGCCTTGCCAGACACCTTTCCTAATACACTGTAGTGAACCATCCAGACATTCCGCTTTCTGTTCTGATCACATCTCTTTGCATAAGAATCCATAACGGAAATTTGGTGCGTGGATTATGTGAATTAATTGCATTGGACAGTAAGCAATGTCAAATAGGGATGCAGCCAGGATTTTAGGTGTGGAGACTGGAGCCCAAGATTCACTTTCCTCCCTTTCTCTTGAGCCCGCAATGCCATTTAGGTTTGAATTCTTTTTTTGGGGAGGAGGGTATCTTCAGGCTTGGAGGACTTGAGCCCCAAGCCCATGCCTAGCTACGTTCCTGATGTCAAACGAAATGTCATTGTCATGGCTGTGACACGGAGTAACATTTATAAACATTTATATATATATATATATACATATATGACATCAAATATGAGTATAATAGTAGGAAACAAATGGTCATTGTAATTAAAGCATATTTTGCTGGCAAATAGCTGTGAAATTATATTATGCAGCGGATCTAAAATACGAAAATGTGAAAATCGTTCAATTTCTGTAGAAGGTCATGTTTGATGGTCAACAACTTGTTCAAAACGAACAAAATCTATGGCATGAAATATAAATTTTGAAGGGCACTCAATACAGAAACAAATGGTGTGAAGTAAAACTGACCTTTATGGGGGCGGTAACCACCCACTCAGCAAAAGTGTCAACTATGGGGAGTGGGAGGATAGAGGGAGATAAGTTTAACAATGCCATATTAGGCTTAAACCACCTGTAGAAGATTTTTAATTATTCGAAGTAATAAAATAGATAAAACTAAATGACGGCTCCGATATTGTGTTAACATCTGCGAATCAACATTTATGGTGGAAGAAACGTTCAAAAGAGATTCCAATTTATTCGCATGTTATAACGATTTATCACATTCTTTCAAATTTCATTTCCTATATGGTATTCGTCAATCAAATGTTCCTATCATCTTCTTTTGACGTAGTGACGATATTTATAGTTTCAATTAAGCCGTCGTCGTCTAATATGCCATCATAATGACTTTAAGGTCCATTCATGCTTTCAGTTTAGAACCTTATGGCGGTTGACAGGTGTTTAATGAAAACTTTAAAGTCATTGAGATAATTCTGTAGAACATTTTGAAATTCTCAATCTGGCTGTGAACGTGGGAGGAGTACACGAGCTTATGGAAGGAATGGAAGTTGGTAACGTGAGGCACTAAACTTGGATACGGTCTAAATAGAATTGTCAAAAAATATTTTTTGATTATTATTGGATCGACTACTAAGTATTTAAATTTGTAAAATTTGTTCGAACATAAATTCCCTTCTACATTTTTCGATACTATTTTTGGATGCTTCTAAACTTAAGTTTTACTCAGAGGGACACCGCCACAAATGAAGAAAATTGAGTCCATAATCTTTTTTAAACTAAGAAACACACTTTTGCACGAGAACGGAGTTGTGACTACTCTGTCTTTCAACAACGGAACTGGGAAATCATGACCTCTATTGCGTTGAAAATTATTTGATGAAACACAGTACTAATGCTTTTTTCAAATAAATCAAAGTCTATTCATCTTGACTATTAAAGTTTGCTTCTATTCAGCGTTTCAAAGCTTGGCTTGTATAAGGCTCACAACGTTTAAAATGATATTCTTTGGTATTATCTGCTTTTAAAATTCCCAAATGAATGCACAACACTCCAGTTTCTAAGAGTCACCAATTGCTGCGTTTTAAGTCAATGCCTCATTTCAAAATCTGCCTTCTGGAATGGTAAATTCGACTCGATTTTCATCTGCACAATTTCAATCGCTCTCCCGTAATCGATCAGTTCGTAGCCCCCGTGCTTTCTTAGTGACTGCTCCCAGGCAACGAAACGCTTTACATCAGTCGGTGCGTACTGCAAATTCTTTATCAAGTTTCAGATCCGAAATAAAAATACATCGCTTTCCTTTTAAGTTATTCACCATGGACTTTCGTTCCGCTGCACAGCCTGATATCTTCGATTTAGACTGGCTTCTAACGTGATTAGTTTTTGGTGCGCCATTTGGCTGCTGCTCTTATAAATTATGAATTGTCGCTTGAGAAGTGCACACTTGAAATGGATTATTATTATTATTATTATTATTATTATTATTATTATTATTATTATTATTATTATTATTGATTGTATTATTGTTATTTAAGACGATTTATGAAGCGCATTAACTTTAGCGAAGGCTAAAGTCAAGATTATTTTCCATAGGCCTATTAGTATGAACAGAATCAATGCCACAAACTTGTCTGATTTGTCTTGCCTGATTTGTCCGTAGCATTTGATTAATAGATCCGTATTTTGACTCATATCATGTTATGAAAAAATATATAATAGCTGGTTTAGCTAGCATATTTACTACATGTATACTGTATAGTCTGCAAGCGTTCACCAGAGAATTCTTGGTCGCTTTTCTTGATTTGCTCAATAATATTTATCAAGAGCGATCGGGACACTGGGTATATGTCAATACTTGCTCTACTGTTTTGATATTCAAAATCCACTATACGAGCAATTGCTTGCTGTTTTGAGGAGTTCTAGGCCTACTACAACATATCCTATTGATTTTCACTCAGTTTTTAGATTAAATTCTGCAACGAAGAAGTCAAAAAGTGAATCGAAAATGCAAATCGCGAGAAAATATCTCTTGTTTGCAGTTTCCATTGCATTTCTCTGTCAGCGTAAGTAGATTTCCAAATACCATTAAATATTAGAAACCAAAAATTGATTGGTGAGAATCAAAATGAAACTCTTTTCGCAACATCGACCTTCAATAAGTGGCAACAGTGGTTCTCACACAGGGCAGTCCCTACTGAACCACTTTAAACCTTGTTATATTATATTATTATTATAATAACATCTTCTAACCTCGACAAATTGCGTTATTTGATTTTAGACCCAGTTAATTGCTATAGACCTCCAACGACATCTACTAACCTCGACTAGTTAAGTTAATTGATTTTTAAGCTAAGCATAACAAGGAAATTACTATAGGACCAAATGTATTTTTACAAATAGATAATTTAAGCAATTAGTTTCTTGCATAGCTTGACAGTCGTTTAAAAAATCTATGTCGTGTGGCTTGCTGTTGCGTTTTGAATATAATTTGAATTTGTTTTGGCGTTAATGTTAAAAGCAATTGATTGTTTTTTTTTATTATTATTAATGATCCAAATGTGACAGGATGTTTAAGCCACGACTGTTCAACACCACTAAAAAACAAAGCCGTTTATGAAGGAACTTCAACATCGTTTGAAAGGGAGTACAACGATGAAGTCGTTTCGTGGATTGTCTATCCAACTTTTTCTACCTTTCATAATTCTGCAGAATTTCCTATAATGATCACAAAAAATGACGGCAATTTGGACGAAACGCTTCTTGACACATATGCATTGAATCAATGTAAGCTGACAATCTTCAATTCTACCATCGGTCCACAAGGATCCATGGGATATTCTACTGCGGGGAAATACATCTACTGGTACAAGAATTGGGACTGCTACACGTCAGCCTGTTTGGTTGTCATAAGTAAGTCAATTTTTAGTTGAATTATCTGAATTAATAAACTTCATAACATGAAAACAGATCGTCTTGGCAGTGTGGGTAAAGTATTATTTTCAAGCAATAGAGGCTTTATCACCAAATAGCTCATAAAACTCTTTACCAATTCAATTGTGATCCGCGAATCAAATGCAAACAAAGTCATGCCGTAAGCATGTCTTTTAGATCGCAAATATATAGATAGGGCCGGGTGAGAAAAAGGTGTTACAATCATTTTTTAATGTCCCTCAAACACAGCCAACGTTCACACTGCGTGAGAATTTTAGGGCAAGACGATTGTGTTGGTGTGATTTGCGGCCAATTCTCGTAACTGTGACGTTATATTTCTGTTGTGTTATTGTGCAGCTGGGTTTCACCAATATTGCAGAAAAATTCTAATGGACTGAGCCTTCGACTCGGCGGATCTCTGAGGAGTTCGACTGTGTGCGCATATAACGTCTTATATGACTCGGCAGCCTATCTCTTTGTCGAAGGACTGGATAATCTGGATATATCTGTTTTGGCATCCGATTTTCCGCAGATCTTCCATAGACCTTCTTTATTTACACAATTGAAGGCCTTTGTGATGTCTATGAACATCATGTACAGATGGCGGTGCTGTTCCTTACACTTCTGCTGGATTTATCGAGCTGACACGAACATGTCTTTGGGGTCTCGCTGTTCGGAATCCATGCTGGCTTTCCAGACGAGTGTCGTGTTTGCAAGCTTGCTGAGGCGATTGAGTAAGACGCGGTCAGGAATTTTGTAGGCAGCTGAGAGCAGGGAGATTCCACGATGGTCGTCGCAGCAAGTGGTTGTGGATTACAGTATGCATAGGCATCTTTGAAGTCATGCAGGACAAATGTCTTGCTCCAGATTTGTACAGCCAGCTTGAGGAGATGTGGCAGCAAGAAGGAGAGCCTATTTCGAAGACGCCTGCTGGGATGCCGTCGGCACCCAGAGTCTCTTTATTTTACATCTGAATGACGGCACTTGGATATCCTCTGGGGATGGTACGTCATCTAGGTAGGAGGCGAGCGATCATTGTGGGATCTTATCGAACTCCTTCTGATCCACGTTTGTTTGCTGACTGAAAACAGAGTCAAAGTGCTCTGCCCACCTATCCATAGGGCCGTCGAGAAAATTTCTGGGCCCCGGTACAGAAAATAGTCACGGGCCCCTGACCTGACAAGTATGTGAAAAGTTGGTGACGTCTTTTGCTTATCGATCTTTTTCAAAGCAAAATTCCAGGGTTAAGTGCAAATGTGAATAAGTGCTGATGCCCATTTTCCCCTTGTCATTCTTTTAAAGTAGAATGCCAGGGTCCTCGTTTCGTTACCTTTCGTGACATTTTTACTGTGTCAGTCATATTATGGCATTAATCAACGGATCCGGGCCCCTTTGAGCTCCATGGACCCCGGAACAATGTTCCGGCTGCACCCCCTCTCCTCAGGTCTGTCTATCCAGAATCCTGTTTCGGTCTGTGAGAAGGAGTGAGTCCGGTGTCCTAAGGGTACCAGACCGCTTTCACGTGGTCCATAGACAGCCTACAGACCTCGAAAGAATGCATTTGAGTCATGTCGATCCACTCGATCGCCAGCTGACTGCATTTCGGTGGCCATGTCGCTCCACCAGCGATCCTTCATATTTCTCAAGCGGTTCTAAGCGCTTTGCCTGACTTTGATTGTACGCTGTTTTTTAGATGCATTCAGGGCCGCCAAGAGAAATCCCGGACCCCTATGCAAAGCAGTCGCGGGGCCCCTAACGTGGCAGCGACCTCTTTTTTCTTGTCAGCCTTTAAGGAGGCAGTTAAAACTTAAAACCGGTCTTGTGCCTTGTTGATGGGCTAACGCTAATTACGGACACGCCGGGTCCCCTAAATATCGCCGGACCCCTGGGCATTTGTCTCTGCCTTCCCTTATGGCGGGCCTGGATTCACGGTTTTTGTCATTGATACAGACAAAATGCGCGGAATGCATCAAGTGCAGTAGGGTCTGAGCTTCACTATCTTGATCGCCGAATCAGTCCATGTGCTAAGAGATAACTATGCCGTACTTTCATCCAGATGCTACTGTGCCAAATCCTGTAGAGTTTCTCTGATACGTTCTTGTAGCTCCTGTTTCACATCTTCCCAGTGATGTGACTTCTTGAGACACTGTCTCGTTTCGAGACAGTCTCGAGACAGTATTTTAAATGTCTTGGTCTTAGTCTTGCTGGTCAGTGTTTCGGCCTTGGTCTTGGTCTCGTCATTACTGTCTTGGTTTTGAGATTCAAGACCGAGACAGTGGGTTTTCCACTGTTTTTGTCAGAAATAAGATGAAACATATCCGACAAATCATCCAGAACAAAGAATGCTCACAAGTTCAATCGTAAAAATTTAATTGTCGGGTGCAGTCTGGCAGTCAGTGTAGTTGAGCATCCAAATTTTCGTAATTTTATTGCTGATGTTGAGAAAAAATTTGCGAATCCTGTTTTGTCTGTTTTCTTGATGTTAAAAATTAATGTCTTTGTCTTGGTCTTGAGCCCTATTGTCTGTGGTCTGGGTCTTGACATTTAATGTTTTGGTCTTGGTCTTGAGGGTTTGTGTCTTGGTCTTGGTCTTGGTCTTGGGAGCTGCCACTTACTGTCTTGGTCACATCCCTGCATCTTCCTAGCGTAACTTGGCGATATTTAGCAGTGGCCATGCTCGGGTCCACGAACCATTGAGTATTTAACACCATAGCGTCTATAAGATGTAACTGGAGCCTGAGTGATACAGCTATAAAATTTGGCAGTCACACTCAGAAATAAACTCTCTACGAACTTCAAGTAACCGGAATATCATGACGTCATTACACTGAAAAATACACTGATTTTAAAATGATATATAAATCATGTTAAAATCAATGTATTTCTCATATATTGGATGCTGCTGATCTAGGCCGAATAAACAGTATAGTAATTAGCATCGGAATCTAGTAGGCAAGAATTCGGATTTAGAGGACTAAATGCATCGAGTAGGATCGCAATATTATTGGCAGTGATATAGTTCAGTGGCGTAGCCAAGGTTCCGAAAAATAGGGGATATGTAGAATTTCGGGAAACAAGGCTCGCAAGAAGTTATTCGCAAATTTGTGTATTCTCTATGATCATGCTACCTACCCCTCCCCAAAACGGTCTTTTAACGGTCTTGCTCAAATCCCACGACCGGAGTCCCTGCCAGAATAGGGGACCGGCCCCCCATTGTGGCTACACCAATGATATAGTCAAATTGTTGTCTGGAACCGATCCTCATTTCATTGTCCCAGTTATTATCCGGTACGGAATCCAGAGGCAGAGATGGCCATGGGTTGAGTTAACTAATGGTTTGAGTTGAATTAGGTTGGGTTGGGTCAAACTTTTTCATATTGATGGTGGGTTGGGTTGGGTTGGGTTAGGTCAGAAAGTAAGTCATTGTTTAAGAAATTGCAAAGTATTACGGTGGGTTTGGTTGGGTTGGGTTAAGTAACCCTATTGCAAGCATGGGTTGTATTGGGTTGGAGATTTGATGGGTTGGGTTCTAAAAAATGGACCCATGGCCATCTCTGCACAGGGGGGTAGCCAGTATCCGAGAATTAGGAGGCACCGTCGCTTATAGATCGAGGAAAACGCACTAAACGTTAGAGACAATGACTGCTCGTCGAAACATTGTAGGCGAAAAAATGCGAGGACTCCTATTCTGGAATCTGGCTACGCCACTGCATTCTTGAGACATCATCCCACACGTGGAACCGCCATTGGCATTCAGTTTCTTCCGCCTGGAAGCCCAAAGTGGATGATGTCGCGCCTGTCCTAGAGCGACATAGTTGGGGTCAAGTCGATGGTCGGACCATTGACTTGTGCCGCGCTCGACATTGGTAATGTTAAGATACTTTCTGGGTGATGATTATTGTCAAGCATGTGCCATTGTTTGGAACGTGGGTGCTGTTAGGTGCATTTGTATTTGTTTGTTTGCTGGAAAACAAGTGTTTTATGACCAGTTCGTGTTGAAAGCAGGTTTGCAGGATCAGATTTCCGTTTGAACAGAACAGAACAGAACAGAACATATTTTATTGGAAGACCAGCTTCATAATGAAAAATAAGTCCAGTATACATATTGGTGCATACACATATACATATTGATACATATTGATACATATTGATGCAAGAAACTTAACTAACTTATACTAGAAAAGAATCTAAATTAAACTAATGTACAAATTTTGAGTGACGAATTAATAAGTTTATAATTAAGCTAATTTAGTTAGTTAGTAATTAGCCAATTAGCTGATCAGATCTGTTCCTGATTAAAAGAGTGAGGGATAACCTAAGGGATAAGAATCCCGTAAGGTGGTTGTCCAATTTGTAGTTAAAGTTAAATGACAGAAAAGAATTAAGATGAGTGTCTATAGTGTATAAGAAAGTGAGTGAAAGGCAAATGTAAAAGTAATGTTGGAAGTAATTTGCAAATTATATATTACTTAATAGAAGTGTATGTACTATCCATTAGATTAATTAGAGTTAGATCGGCTATTTAGTTAGGTTATTACACTTGGTTTAGTATAAGGAATTTTTTAACATTACATTTAAATAAAGAATGATTATTGTAATTCCAAATTTAGGACATTATTTATTCCAAATTCTTGGGCCGGAGAATTAAATAGTCATCATCATCCTCATCATCATCATCATCACACCCCATAGTCCATAAGGACCGTCTGAGCAAACGGTTTTGAAATGCTCGTCCATGGCCCTCTCCTTTTTTTGACCACGTGTATCGCATTTTGGATGTCAAGTCCTGTCCATTCAAGAATCAAGCGCGGAATTTAATAGTAAACAGTCTAGTTGTTGATGAGGCAAAGGAGATATGGAGGTTGTTACTGTTTCTAAGTGATTTTACATAAGATATATTGGTGTTGTCAAGAAAATAGCTTGAGTAAAAGAATGGAGGCAAGAGTTTGTTGAGAAATTTAAATATGAAAATTGATGCTTGAATTCATATTGCTGATTGAATGATGACTGATGATCTTTGGCCATGCGGATGTGTCCTGGCCCACTCGCATATTGAAGTCTCCCATGAGGAACATACGATGCCCGTCAGGAACGGCGCGGAGTGTCGAGCCCAGACAATAATAGAATATCTCATTTTGTGCATCATATACTGTCATCTGAACATTCGGTACCGGAACATTCGGTGCCGGAGAATTCGGCACCAACATTTTACTTGTGAAAGATTCGGTATCTGAGAATTCGGTACCGGATAATTCGGTACATGTTCGACATAAAGATCAGATGACGCCTCACCACCTTACCCTAATCCAAACCCTAACCCTAACCCAAACCCTAATCCTAACCCTAACTCCAGCGGGACCCCCAAGTGGGCCGTTACCGACATTTCCGTCCCGAATTTGCCGTCCTGAAAATTTGGTACCGAATCTTCCATGACCGGTACCGAATTTTCCGGTACCGAATTTTCCGTCCCTAATTTTCCGTCCCGAATCTTCCGGTACCGAATCTTTCGGTCATCTACTGTCATCGTGGAAGGGTAGGTACTGAGCAGAATGGCGTTTCTTTCTTTCTACAATTTCAGCACCAGGGTCATTAGCGTTGCAGCGAGTGAATTTCTGATGGCCAATTCAACTCCTGCTTGCCGTGGGTGTCCTTCTCGGTGTCCAAAGCAGATGAACATATAATCTGGATCGACCTCCTCAATTTCCGTCTCTCCGGATAATTCACTTTTGCTGAGTGCCGCGATGTTGATGTCGTTGCATTCCAACTCTCCCAATAATGGAGGTTTTCTGAATAGTAACGGTTGAATGGTTTTATTTAGGTAGCGGCCCTGTTTGTACATCGACTCTGGACACCCTGTTATGCCAAGTGGACTTCATGGGGTGTAACTATATGGATATTAAACCTATACTGACCTGGAAAGATGACAGTGGAACCATAGTCAAATCGGAAACACCGAGTCAGTCTTCTCCTGTCGATGGTGCTCCGCGACTTCAACGCTGGATTTCTGAGTTTCCAATCTCTGACAACGATAACAAATTATACGAATGTCAATTGACCTTCAGTTTTCAACAGACGAATCCACACCCCTCTTATGCAAGCAATGCGCCGGATTTCTCGGCAACTTGCTATATAACCAGTAAGCAAGCTACTGATGTTCTAGCGTAATTTACTAGATATAATGTACCAATGTGATCGCTCCTAATTATCGGATCCTGGATTCTCCTCTACATACAAAAATATCCTTATGTCATTGGCGCAGCAACAGGTTCACGGGATCCGCGCTTATCCTGCTAGGAAAATCTAATAGGACGTTATTTTGACTCCACATATAGCTTGCATCCTTTATAAAAGATTTCACAGGTAGCTTCAAAATCCTGCATTGAGCAAGTTTACATTTTGGAAAAATTTAATAGGACTAGGGTTTGTAGACACATCCATGTCCATTGTACACTATCCAATATCTCTAATGCAGTGGTAGTTTATGTGGTACATTGCATTCTGTATTAGTCTGTATATGTGTAAATCATTTATATGATGACCATGAAATAGCAGACTTGCAGACGTGATATTTTGCAGACAGAGGAAAGTGCGCAACTGCACTTGTAACTATGACCAATGGCAACAGTTTTGAATAGCCACAATATTTTTGGCGGTTTAAAGGCGACTACGAAATATTTTCAGCTCGGCGGTTTGGCGGCTCGGATTAGTGGTCTACCATCTAACACAACTACTGTTATAAAAATTTTCTATTCCTACTGCAATTCTAGAACAAGCGATAACTCCCTGGAACTGTTCCGGTGACAATTTGGTGAATACTGTTGTCAGAGAAGGAGTTCCAGCAACTTTTCCAAGATTGAATAACGGTCAATGGCAAGTCTTTCCAGCGTCTGTTTTTTACAATACGCTGAAGAACATCACAGACAGTAACGATGTTGTGAAACCAGAGTTGAACGGAACATACGCAGTGATTCGATCTCAGTTGACAATCCTGAATGCTACACTCACCCCGCAAGGATCAATGCCATATTCCACTGCTGGATTATACGTCTTGAAAGACTCGAATTCAAATTGCACAAAAGCAGCAAACTTAATCGTCATCAGTAAGTCATAGAATACTCTTTATTATCTGTTATTCATATAATATTGAGTTGCAGCATTCATTTTCTAGGTATTCTGCTATCTTTGGGATTCAACGTCCCTATTGGCTCAAGACCATACTACGTGCTAAATTTTCATTAGTGTGCGGGTGAAATGTGTTATTTTAATCACTAATATTAGTTTCACATATTCTATATTCTGGCGATGTGCTCTCTTTTGGTTGGAATTTATTTATAGTTTAATAATAATATTTTAAAATTAAATATGTTTTCGTTCAGACCATTGCCGTTTCAATATGTAAAATGATAGTTACCGCAAGCCGCTGCTTTTTCTAGAATAATATTTAATTCGTCTTGAGCCAGCTTCAATATTTGCTGCATAAGCCGAAATACAACATGACTGTCTTTAGTCTCTACGTCTTATCGAATACAACAGCATGCTGTGTGTTGGGTACATTATGAATTTTTTCACAGTTTTCATTACGACTTTTGTCTAAAATAAAACCTTGTACTGCAAAATCTAGTGTTAAATCCAACCGCGCGTCTTTCCGTTTAGTTTTTGCATCTTCTATCCCGCTCTCTTCCCATTCCGAACATGACCAATCTTTGGAATTGACTTTGCTCGGCTGACCACTAATCTTCGGCAATAGCTAATTCATCGGTTGCTTAGGCGCCTAGGAAGAAATAGCTACAGTACATCGGTACTTGTCTCGAAAGCGCTATAAAAATTCAAGACATTTCTATCTATTTACACTCTTGCGTCAGTTTTTTTAGGAAACTTAAAATTACTGCCTCATCAAATGTATATCTGCACTTTGCCTGAAAGTAGAAGATCCATTTGATCAACTGAACATTTGATCTATAAATCTTCAATCATCTGTCCTATCTTGTTTAACGTCCCACTAACTAGTCGCTCATAATTCAATAATAATAATACCGTAAATGAAACATTAAATGTATCTGTCACAGAAAATGGTCAAATAGCTAAACCTCCCTTACTTACCATTTTTATTGACAATAGTGCAGTTCATCCAGAAAATTCACTATCTCTACTGTTTAAAAATACATTATATTTCAATGAGATTACATAAATACGTGTGAAAACGTTTGTTAGCATGTTTCTTCACTATATGTAGCATTAGCTGAAAGTCAATTTTGACCATTGTGTGATTAGAATGGCTGTGGCTGTGGAATACTCTAACGGACAGCGTAAGCTCGCAAACTCCTACGATTAATTCGCAAATAACTTGAAGACACATTTACTTGCGACTTCTGATGAATGCCAATATCTATACAGCGCCTTTGATTTGCATACGACATGCGGACTACGACGCTCTATAAATTGTCTAAATAATAATAATAATAGTAATAATAATAATAATAATAATAATAATAATAATAATAATAATAATAATAATAATAATATAATAATAATAATAATAATAATAATAATAATAATAATAATAATAATAAGAATTCAGTAAATTCGAAACAGCACATTGTAACACAGTTCATGTGGCATTAGTGCAGAAAAGTGTAATAGAATCTTTTTGATGAATAGGAAGTGGTCCACTGTGTGCCTGCAATGCAACCAATCCAAACAACGTGATACTTTCCTGCAGCGTCATCTTTGGCGAATCGTCTGTGC
Source organism: Metaphire vulgaris (assembly GCA_018105865.1). Classification (NCBI taxonomy): domain Eukaryota; kingdom Metazoa; phylum Annelida; class Clitellata; order Crassiclitellata; family Megascolecidae; genus Metaphire; species Metaphire vulgaris. Next base: position 5,066,422 of record CM030849.1, read on the forward strand.
AGCCAAACAATCCAGTCTTCACATGGATAAGGAGCGACGAAGTCCAGGTAAAACAGCACCAACCGATTCCCGCTTTGATTGAACCTTCTACTAAAAGATCAATGTCTCAACTGTCAATTGCCAGCAACGATGCAACAGCGTACGAATGTCAGATGACCTTCAGCCGCCCTCCTAAATCGCCATTCAACTACATTAATCTTAATCCACCTAGTTTCAAGGCGTCATGTTCAGTGTCATGCGTGTGAGTCAACGAAAGTGATGAAGAATCCCTGTCTAGAAAGCATGCCTACATTTAATCAGTAATATAATTAATGCTATATTGGTTTACAGAACTCTCAGAATATTTACTATATCACAAACATTTCTCGTTTTTGGTGACTTTGAACTTTGGTGATGGTAGGCTATGTCGCGTCTGAAATGTAAATGTGAAATAATTAGTTTAATGGAATAGAGGCTTCAAAGACTTTAAAGACATTTAGGGGATCAGGTAGGCCTAGTCTTTGGTTTCGGGCTTTGTATTTTTGGTGGTGGTATATCGCTCTTGAAATGTAGCTGACAAATAAATATACATGCTGGCTGTAAATGCTTTTATCTCATTAAATGGCAAATGCAGAATTTTTTGCTTAGGTTTCTTCCAAATCAGATTGAACGGCAAATCTAAATATTCTAAGTTCAATTTGTCTAGAACTATATAATTCACTACTGTTAATCGTGACATTTTATAATAATTTATCGGATCTTATAGGAATACTGCTTTTCATCTGCAAACCATTTGAAAATCACTATAGAGAGAACAAGTGCAGGGTGTTTACATTAAAAGAGTGAGGCTATGTTACATAGACCCTTAACTAAAGGACTGTCGGCGCGCGCTCTCGGGTCCGCGAACTTGCGTCCATTGAATTTTTGACACTGCAGCATCTACTACATGCCATAACTTAATGTCGGGTGTAGATACAGCTGTAAAATTTGACCGTCTAACTCAGAATTTAATTTCCTATAAACATCAAACAACCGGAAGTTGAAGACGTTATTACTTATTTCATTATCAAATTAAACAAATTAATGTGTGTCGATTGAGTTGCTAATACAATAGTATCAATTACATGCTAAAACTGAAATTTGCATATGATACAGCTATGAGGCCATGAAACATGGTAGTCAACTCAGAAATGAACTCTCTATGCATTTCAAGTAACCGGATGTTGATGACGTCATTACTTATTTAATTAACAAATTAACAAAATTAACAAATTAACGCGTATCCATTGAATTCCTAATGCAATAGCATGTATTACACGTTGCAATTGGAATTTGCAGCTATGAAAGTTGGTAGTTACACTCAGAAATGAACTCTCTACCCATCCCAGGTAACTGGAAGTTGATGACGTCATGACCTATTGCATTAACAAAATAACAAGTTAACGTGTATCCATTGAGTTGTGACTTATTTAACTAACAAGTGAAAAGATTAACGTGCGTCAATTGAGTTGCTAGTAATTGCTGAAGCTACAAATGTGCTTGATCATACAGCTATGTTACTTTGTTAATTAAATACGTAATGGCGTCATCAACTTCCGGTTACCTGGGATTGCCAGAGAGTTCTTTTCTGAGTGTAACTACCAAGTTTCATAGCTTCAAGCTCAAGTTGCAATGTGTAATAGATGCTGTTGCATTAGCAACTCAATAGTGCAGTTCATCCAGAAAATTCACTATCTTTACTGTTGATCCTCTGTCTTCTTGACTGCTGCTGACATTTTCATTCCTGTCCACTCTTCCACGTCATCCGCCCATCGTCTCCCTGGTCGCCCTCTTCTTCTAGTTCACGGCATCATTCCTTGTTAGACTGCCCTCTCCAATGTTGACCTAGTGTCGCTGTTCTGCTGTATATGTCCGAAGTATTGCAGCTTCCTTCTTTTGCACATGTTGAGGAACCGTCTTTCCGTGCCTGACAATTTCAAAACCTCTTCACGACCGAAAGTAGTTGGGCTTTTGCAGACATGTAGTTTATGAGTGGCTTCACTGGCTTGGTTATTGATTTGCAAAATATTGTAAATGCAATTTATGACACTATATGCAGTTTTTTAGCAGATTTAATGTGGAATCAAAATTAATTCATTATCATAGAACACCTGGTATCACGACACGCAATCGCTCGCCAGTGGAAAAAATTGAAAATACTTCTAATCCAACAGGTCAGAAAATTTAACTCTAGGTTTTGCCTCACTGAACAAATTAGAACCATTTAAAAACGTAATATATCAAGCCATTGAGAAATTGCTTATCCAATTTTCTTTTATGCTTGAAGTTACCTGTCTATGAACCACAGATTTTGCTGCATAGGCTACTATGGTACGACCATTCTACTAAATGTACCAAGAAGAGGAAGCTACCAATTGATTTATCCTTCATTGATTATACGCATTTGCTTAGTTTCCTATCTATGGATCACATATGTTTTAATTTTGCTGCAGATTCGAGGATTCCACGACCATTTAACGAAGGTAACAATTGAGTGTTTATCTTTATCATAGCCTATTCAAAGTGCATAAAAGTAACTCTGACTCTACTATAGCAGTTTACTGCATCAATGAAGACAAAATGAATAATGAAACTATCTCCAGAAAACAAGTCCCAACTCACCGAGAGACTTCTGCGCGTATGGTCCCATGACCAGCAGCTGAAAGATCATGCCGGGTCGATTATATTACAAGATGACGGAAAAGGCAGGCCCGCCGAGCGAAAGCCCGGGCCCCTGTGCAGAAGGGCTGTCACGGGCCCTTAAATATTTGTGAAAAACTGATGATGGTCATTTGTTTGCCTTTCAGTCTTTTTCAGGAGGTTAATACATGACCGACCCATCCCCATGCAGGTCGCCAGCCCCCTGGTCAACAACTTGTTCAAAACGAATAAAATCTACGGCATGAAATATCAGTTGTGAAGAGCACTCAATACAGAAGCGAATGGTGTGAAGTAAAACTGACCCATACGAGGGCGGTAACCACCCACTCAGCAGAAGTGTCAACTATGGGGAGAGTGGGAGATAGAGCAGTGTTGTATCAGTTATTGATTATTTTTCAGTTACAGTTACAGTTAAAGTTATTGAAATTATTTTCCAGTTAGAGTTACAGTTGAAGTTATTGTCATTTTTCAGTTACAATTTCAGTTACGGTAAATTATTTTTCAGTTATTTTCAGTTAATCGCCACCGATCACATTAATGAAATTTTGATGCTTTTTCTTAATACTCTATTCTCTCTAATAGTAAAAATCTACTTATATGTGCATATAGTGCATACATTTCTATCAAAACATCAGTGATGTTAACAAGATTCACCCCAAGGACGAGGACAAGAAAGTTTCAATGTGTTCAATCGAAGATCTTTTGTGTGGTGTTTGACTTTTAAGTTTGTCATTTTTCAGTTATTTCAACTATTTCAGTTATTTAGTTTTCAGTTACAGTTATTGGGATTTTTCAGTTATAGTCACATTTACAGTTAACTGATTTGCTATTTTTCAGTTAGCTGATATTACAGTTACAGTTAACTGATACAAAACTGGGATAGAGAGATATGAGTTAAACAATACCATATTAGGCTTAAACCACTTGTAGAAGATTTTTAATTATTCGAAGCAATAAAATAGATAAAACTAAATGACGGCACCGATATTGTGTTAACATCTGCCAATCAACATTTATGGCGGAAGAAACTTTCGAAAGATATTCTAATTTATTCCCATGTTATAAAGATTTATCACATCTCTTTAAATTTCATTTCCTATATGGTATTCGTCAATTAAATGTTCCTATCATCTTTTTGACGTAGTGACGATATTAATAGTTTCAATTTAGTCGTCGTCGTCTTTCAAATATGCCATCATAATGACTTTGATTTAATTCATGCTTTCAGTTTAGAACCATGTGACGGTTGACAGGTGTTTAATGAGAACTTTAAAGTCATTGAGGTAATTCTGTAGAACTCTGCGATATCTGCAATCTAATTACAACGTGGGAGGAGTACAAGAGTTCATGGAACGAATGGAAGGTGGCAGGGCATGTTTTAAGAAAAAATTATCACTGCATAAGGCACAAGATATGTGAAAAAATAGTTGAGCAGTCAAAAATTGGTTGAAAGATTGGTCTTTTGACAAGTTTCCAAATTTGCTGACGACCTTTTTTCTTTTTTTGCTCTTCATGTCCATCCAGTGTTTATTCTAGCCACCTTGACATTGGGGAGATTTTGAAATGTTTGGGGGAGATTTAAATGTTTGGGGGACAAGGTTTATGTGTCCAAAAACCTTGACAACAAAAAAAGATCGTCCTTATATTTCACCTACTCAAATGTCGGTCATCCTTATATTTTTCCTTCTCAAATGTCGTGACAAGTCAAAAAATGATCACCCCTTCTCAAATACGCTGACAAGCAAAAAAATGATATTTCCCTCTCCAAAAACCAAAAAGCCCCCCTCGCCACACTTTGGGGGGATTTTCATTCCCCAGGCCAACATAAAAAATGTTGGGGAGCAATTTTTAAACTTTGGGGGAAATTCCCCCAGAGAAGGCCTAGAATAAGCACGGACATTCTGCACTTAAAACGCTTCAACCATGACAACCCTCTTTATTCCATATTGCTAATAATGCAAAGGATTTGTGCAAATTCATCCGCATTTTTGAAACTTATTTCGTCCTGTTAGAGATCGATTTCAAGTACCATATTGAGTGACTATCTTTACCATCCTTGAGCACATCGATGTCAATCGCTTTTGCAAACATAGGCCATCACCTTCTGCACTAAAAACGGTTCAACCATGACAGCCCTCGTTATTCCATAATGCTAATAATGCAAAGGAATTGTGCAAAATCATCAGCATTTTTGAAAGTTACTTCTCTTCTGTTGGAGATCGATTTCAAGTACAATATTGAGTGACAATATTTAGCATCCTTGAATACATCGATATCAATCGCTATTGCAAAAATAGACCAGCACCTTCTGCCAGTGTTTATTCTAGCCTCTTTGACATTGGGGGGAGTTTGAAATGTTTGGGGGGACAAGGTTTGTCTGTCCAAAACCTTGACAAGCAAAAAAGGTCATTCTTATATGTTTCCTTCTCAAATGTCGTGACAAGCCAAAAAATGGTCATCTCCTTCTCAAATACCCTGACAAGAAAAATAAAATGATATTTTTCTCCTTTCCAAAAAATAAAAAGCCTCCTCGTCACACTTGGCGGTAATCTCCATTCTTCAGGCCAACATAATAATTGTGGGAATTTTTAAACTGGAGGGGGAGCGAAATTCCCCCAGAGAAGTCCCAGAATAAAGAGTATCCACTCTCACTCCGAAATTGCAACTCTCAAAAAGTAGTGACGACCTTTTTTCACTAGAGTACATTGTACCTAGGTATTATATACCTAGAGTACGCTGTACCTAGGTATGACGTACTCTATAGTACGTTGTACCGAGGTATGATGTATTCTAGAGTACGTTGTACCTAGGTATGATGCACTCTGCACTCCGAAGTGGGTTGTGCCTGGAGTCCACCATGCCTAGGTAGTTCGTACTCTAGAGTGCACGCTACCGCAAGTTATCGGGTACTCTAGAATACATTGTACCTAGGTATTATGTACTCTAGAGTAAATTCTGGCTAGAGTCCACCATGCTTGCCACACCGGCGCTGATTATTTATGGAAAAAACACAAATTACATAATTTTCGGAAAACATGCCACTTTACTTAAAAAGTCAGACCAGGGGAGGGGTCAGCTGACTCCCTGACCCCTTCCCCGTTAGATCCGCTTATGGGGATATGCCAATCTTTGTCCTACTGCTTTGACTCTCAACATCCACCATACTAGCAATCGCTTGCTGTTTTGAAGAGTTCTAATACAACAGATCGCATTGATTTTCAGTTAGTTTTTAGATTAAATTCTGCAACGAAGATGTCAAGAAGTGAATTGAGGACGCAAATTGCGAAAAGATGTCTGTTGTTTGCAGTTTCCATCGCATCTCTCTGTCAACGTAAGTAGATTTCCAAATGCCATTAAATATTAGAAATCAAAAATTGATTGGCGACAATCAGAATTAAACTCTTTTCGAAGCATCGACCTCCAATAAGCTACTAATTGAGCCAATTGATTTTTAGGCTAAACATAATCAAGGAAATTGCTATAGGACCAAATGTATTTTTAAAATAGGTAGCTCAAGCAATTAGTTTCTTGCATAGACGGATAGTTGTTAAACAGGCTCTATCTATTAATTATGGCGTGCTGTTGCGTTTTGATTATAATTTCAATTTCTTTTGTCGTTAATATTAAAAAAGCAATTAATTAATTAAATAATTAATCATATTATTAAATTATTCAAATGTGACAGGATGTTTAAGCTATGATTGCTCAGCACCCCTGAATAACAAAGCCGTTTATGAAGGAACTTCAACATCGTTTGAAAGGGATTACAACGATGAAGTCGTTTATTGGGACATCTATCCAACTTTTCATCCTTTTAGAATATATACTTCGTATACGCCAATCACAAAAGATGACGGCAATGTGGATGACATGTTTCTTGACACATTTGCAGTGAATCAAAGTAGGCTAACAATCTTCAAGGCTACCATCGGTCCACAAGGATCCATGCCATATTCTACTGCGGGGGTTTACCACTATTGGTACAAGAATTTGGGTTGCAAGACGGCAGCCTGTTTGGTTGTCATAAGTAAGTCAATTTTTAATTGTATTATCTGAATTAACAAACTTGATAACAAGAAAACAGATCGTTTTGACAGTGTGGGTAAACTAAACTTTTTAAACAATAAAGGCTCTATCACCAAATAGCTCATCAAACTCTTTACCAGTTCAATTGTGATCCTCGAATGAAATGCAAACAAAGTCATACCGTAAGCATGTATTTTAGATCGCAAAAATACGGATGGGGCCGGGTGACAAAAGGTGTTGCAATCAATTTCTTTAGTGTCCCTCAAACACAGCCAACGTTCACACTGCGTGAGAATTTTAGGGCAAGACGATTGTGTTGGTGTGACTTGCGGCCAATTCTCGTAACTGTGACGTTATATTTCTGTTGTGTTATTGTGCAGCTGGGTTTCACCAATATTGCAGAAGAATTATAATGGACTGAGCCTTCGACTCGACGTATCTCTGAGGATTTCGACTGTGTGCGTATATAACGTCTTCTATGACCCGGTCGCCCATCTCTTTGTGGAAGGACTGGATGATCTGAATATATCTGTTTTGGCTTCCGATTTTCAGCAGATCTTCCATAAACCTACTTTATTTGCAGAAACGAAGGTATTTGTGAGGTCTATGAACATCATGGACAGATGGCGGTGCTGTTCCCTACACTTCTGCTGCATTTATCGAGCTGACACGAACATGTCTTTGGTACCTCTAGCTGTTCGGAATCCATGCTGGCTTTCCGGACGAGTGTCGTGTTTGCAAGCTTGCAGAGGCGATTGAGTAAGACGCGGGCAAGTATTTATCCGGTAACTGAGAGCAGGGAGATTCCACAATGGTCTTCGTTGCATGTGCGATCGCCCTTGAGTTTGTGGTTGTGGATTATGTAGGCATCTTTGAAGTCCTGGGGACAGATGTCCTGCTCCAAGTTTGTGCGAACAGTCTGAGGAGCTGCGGCAGCAAGTAGGGGAGCCTATTTTGAAGACTTCTGCTGGGGTGCTGTTCAGTACCTACGCTTCCACGATGACAGTAGATGATGCAGAACAGGAGATATTCTATCATTGTCTGGGATCGACGCTCCGCGCCGTTCCTCACGGGCATTGTATGTTCCTCATGGGAGACTTCATTGCTCGAGTGTGTCAGGACACGTTCGTATGGCCAAAGATCATCGGTCATGTACTGTCATCGTTGAAGCGTAGGCACCGAACAGGATGACGTTTCTTTCTTTCTGCAATTTCAGCACCAGGGTCATTAGCGTTGGTTTTATGCCGTGCGGCCGCTGTTCTAGCCTTGCAGCGAGTGAACTTCTGATGGTAAATCCAACTCCTGCTTGCCGTGGGTGTCCTTATAGGTGTCCAAAGCAGACGAACATATAGCCTGGATAGACCTCCTCAAGTTCCGTCTCTCCGGATAATTCATTTTTTCTGAGTGCCGCGATGTTGATGTCGTTGCATTCCAACTCTTCCAACAATGGCGTTTTCCTAAATATTAACGGTTGAATGGTTTTATTTAGGGAGCGGACCTGTTTGTACATCGACTCCGGACACCCTGATCTGCCAAGCAGACTTCATGGGGTGTGAATTTATGGATATTAAACCTATAATGACCTGGAAAGATGACAGTGGAACCATAGTCAAATCGGAAACACTGAGTCAGTCTTCTGCTGTCGATGGTGGTCCGCAACCTCAACGCTCGATTTCTGAGTTTCCAATCTCTGACAACGATAACAAATTATACGAATGTCAATTGACCTTCAGTAACCAACCGTATAATCGTCAAAACCCCACTATTGCACTCAATGCGCCTGATTTCTCGGCATCTTGCTATATAACCAGTAAGCAAGCTACTGTTGTTCCAGCGTAATTTATTAGATATAATGTACCAAGTTGCCGCTCCTAATTATCGGATCCTGGCATATCCTCTACTCGCAAAACTATACTTATGTCATTGGCGTAGCAACAAGTTCACGGGATTCCTCCCCTATTCTGCTAGAAAATTCCAATAGGAAGTTATTTTGACTCCACATATACCTTGCATCCTTTATAAAAGATTTCACAGGTAGCTTCAAAATCCTGCATTGAGCAAGTTTACATTTTGGAAAAATTAAATAGGACTTTGGTTTGTAGACATATCCATGTCCATTGTACAATATCCAATATCTCTAATGCACTGGTAGTTTATGTGGTACATTGCATTCTGTATTAGTCTGCATATGTGTAAATCATTTATGTGATGACCATGAAATAGCAGACTTGCAGAAGTGATATTTTGCAGACAGAGGAAAGCACGCAACTGCACTTGTAACTATCACCAATGGCAACAGTTTTGAATAGCCACAATATTTTTGGCGGTTTAAAGGCGACTACGAAATATTTTCAGCTCGGCGGTTTGGCGGCTCGGATTAGGGGTCTACCATCTAACACAACTACTGTCATAAAAATTTCTATTCCTACTGCAATTCTAGAACAAGTGATAACTCCCTGGAACTGTTCCGGGGAAAATTTGGTGAATACTGTTGTCAAAGAAGGAGTTCCAGCAACGTTTCCAAGATTGAATAACGGTCAATGGCAAGTCTTTGCAGCGTCTGCTCTATACAATGCGCTGAAGAACATCACAGACAGTAACGATGTCGTGAAACCAGAGTTGAACGGAACATACGCAGTGATTCGATCTCAGTTGACAATCTTGAATGCTACACTCACCCCGCAAGGATCAATGCCATATTCCACTGCTGGACTATACGTCTTGAAAGACTCGAATTCAAATTGCACAAAAGCAGCAAACTTAATCGTCATCAGTAAGTCAAAGAATACTCTTCATGAGTTTTTATATCATATAGAGTTTTAGCCTTCATTTTCTCGGCATTCTGCTATCTTTGGGATTCAACGTCCCTATTGGTTCAAGAACATACTACGTGCTAAATTTTTACTCTTCATGAGTTGCTATTCATATAGAGTTTTAGCCTTCATTTTCTAGGCATTCTGCTATCTGTTGGCATTTCAACACAAGCCAATTGGCTCAAAACGTTCTAAATATCCGCTACTGTGCTGGCGAAACGTAGCTTCGGGAAATTCTGGCTACGCCATTGTTTCAAACTATTGACTGTAAAGATTCCGCGAAAGCAAGGAGTTCGATCACAGCGCCTCTCACGAAAATCTTTCCAAATGCTACAACTATTTCTTATGTTTATTGTAATTTAAATTAGTGCACTTCGTCCAGAAAATGCACTGTTCAGAGTTTCTATACGCATTTCATAGCGATTACATAAAACAGGTTTCTAGAAACGTGCTAGCAATTTCCGAACCATTTGTAGCGTTAACACAAAATCAATTATCGAGCACTGCGTGATGGCTGGTTAAACTAAAATCAAAACAGTACATTGCTACAGAGTTAGTCAGTGTTTTATCCAGACTCCAGGCCTTTGGGGGGGGGGTTGAGCCTTTCGGGGGAATCGCCTTGGTTGGAAGGGAAAAGACACAGTTCAAAGCAAAATTTGTTTAAGTGCTGAGATTTGGGAGGAGGAAGTTTGAGGGTTTTTGTGGGGGATCTTCCTTCCTAACAGGCCTGTATAAAACACTGGAGTTAGTGTAATATTATAGTAGAAATATCTGTAGCAGAAAATATTCAGCACAATTATTATTGTTCTCTTGGTGACTAGGACGTGGTCCAGTGTGTGCCTGCAATGCAACGAATCCAAACAACGCGACACTTTCCTGCAGCGTCTTCTATGCTGAGTCCTATCTGCAGCCAAACAATCCAGTCTTCACATGGAAAAAGAGCGATGGAGTACAAGTGAAACAGGACCAACCGATTCCCAGGCTGATTGAACCTTCTATTAAAAGGTCAATGTCTCAACTGTCAATTGCCAGCAGCGATGCAACAACGTACGAATGTCAGATGACCTTCAGCCGCCCTCCTAAGGCTCCATTCGCCTACATTAACATGAATGCACCCAGATTCAATGCGTCATGTTCAGTCTCGTGTGAGTGAGACAACGATGCTACCAAGAATCTCTGGCTAGAACACGTGCCAATATTTAATAAGTCAATGAATGGAATAGTGGTTTAAAAACTTTAGACACCTTTACTGATTCGCAAACATTTAAACGCTTTGCTTTGATGCTTCGGAACTTTGGTGGCGGTATATCGCTTTTGAAATGTAACTTACGAGTAATCATGCCTGCTTAATGCTAATGTGTCTAACTCGTAAAAAGGTAAATAGCGAAATTTATGTTTGTTAGTTCAAAGTCTTATTTTATTGGATGCTTTTGAAAGTCAATATATCGAGAAATCACCTTCAACCTTGTAATACCGACAATGACCAGTGCATTTCAGAGACTATTATTATTCGGTGCTTTTTTTTCTAGGAAGAAGGTTTGGAAACTAATTTCACATGTTTTGTCGTTAAAAATTATAATTGAATTTGCTCAATGAACATTTTAATTTACAGGATATTTAAAGAAATATACATCTTTTACAGGAAATCGAAAAAGTCTCAAAGAGTGAATATATCCTGACAACTGTCCAGAGTCAAATTTTTGCAGAATACTAGTGCTAGACTATACATAGACTTTCCGAATATCGTGACAAAAGATGTGGGAACGCCATTACCGTGCGTTCCCATTGTAAAAGCACTAAAAATAGAATATTAAGCAATCATATCGGGTCTCCATAGTAATCGGAGGCGCTCCCACTGAAAAATTATTATTATTATTATTATTATTATTATTATTATTATTATTATTATTATTATTATTATTATCATCATCATCATCATCATCATCAACAACAGCAGCAGCAGCATTATTTGGACATTTTTATAGAATAGTGGTCATGACCAAGGGTCGTTAACTCAAGACTAGGATATACATACAAGAACCACTTAAACGATAAACCAAAAATAAGTTTACTCTTTTTCACCATTCTTAATAAAAGATTCTAGTCTTATAAGCCCTATTGAATAATGCCACATGTCATCTTTTAAAAAGTTAAAAGAAGGACTTTATGTTCTGGTCATTTCGTTATTTCAGGACTCAAATTGATTGGACTCTCATTCTCAATAACAATAATTTAATGGCGTAAACAGTGCATAATTATAGTTTCCTAATGTTTCTGTTTAAAGTTAGGCCATCTTCATTGGACGAGGCACTGTTACCACTTTAAAATCGTTGCCAAGCAGCGTCATTTAACACTGAGTGTAATGTAATGTAATGAGCTATTTACTGTATACTGTGTCTCTTCCATTAATGTTAGAAGCGCATTGACGGTTGACGAGATATTAAGCAGCAGTTAATGTCACGACCGAACGGACTTGGGCTTTTGCAGTCATGTAGTTTTAGATCAGCTGGACAGAACATAAGACAAACGAGGAAGTGCTGAAACAGGTGGAGGAAAAGAAAGAGATGATCAACACAATAAGAAAAAGACAAAAGACCTGGATGGGACATATAATGAGAGGAGACCCACTCTTAAGGGAAATAATAGAAGGACAGATAGAGAGGAAAAGACCAAAAGAAGACCACGAGAGATGCTACTTGACTGGGTGATGGAAAAGAACTCTATAGATTGAAAGGAGAAAGCTTTGAACAGGAATGAATGGCGAAATTGGAATACAAAACCTGCCTAAGGGCAGAATACTACGAAGAAGAAGTTTATGAGTGGCTTCACTGGCTTGGTTATTGATTTGTAGAATATTGTAAATGAAATTTATGAGACTATATGCAGCATTCCAGCAGATTTATTGTGGACTCAAAATTAATTCATTATCCTAGGACACCTGGCATCACGACACGCAATCGCCAGTAGGCTTCCACATTGCCTTTTATACAAGATATGTCAGTTATCTCATAACATCGGTAGAGAAGGGAGTCAAACGTTTGCGAACTACGGTTGTGGTGTCAGCTTGAAACTGAAAAAATTGAAAAGTTTCTAATCGAACAGGTCAGAAAATATAACTCTTGAATTTGATTCTCTAAACGAGTTAGAATTATTTGAAAAATGGCAGTGGAAAGCATTGTTATTTTTGGTGATGCTCACCGCATAATATGCCTTTGAGAAATTGCGTTCAGTTCAGTATTTGCTTATCGAATTTTCCTTTTTGCATGACGTTACCCGTCTATGAAACACAGCTTTGCTTTCAAGGGAATCCAAGGCTACTATGGTACGACCATGTTACTAAATGTACCAACTACGCAGGTCCAGCGAACAACCACGAATGAGCGGAGGTCTCTGCTCCGGTCGGGCCAACGAGTGAGATTGATCGCCCCCCGCCATCGAAGACCCCCGTTTTCGGTGAGAGGTCCTTTTCCAAAGCTAACCCGATGCTATGGAACGAGTTACCTGATGCTGTAACCGAGGCAGCCTCAACTGAATCCTTTTGCAAAAACCTAAAAACATATTTATTTTATAGGGTTTGACTCGACTTGTTAAGCGCTCTTGCCTTGGACCTTAGTCTTGTCCATTGCGCTGAAGAAATTGTCTCGTAATGATGATGATGATGATGATGATGATGATAATAATATTAATAATAATAATAATAATAAGTGGAAGCTACCAAAGGACTTCTCCTTCATCGCGTATAGGTATCTGCTTAGTTTCCTATCTATGAATCACATATGTTCTAATTTTGCTGCAGATTCGCGGATTCTACGACCATTTTAGCGAATGTAAGATTTGAGTGTTTTTTAGTCATAGACCATTCAATGTGCTTAAACGTAACCATAGCTATAGCATAGCAGTTCATCAATAAAGACAAAATGAATAATGAAACAATCTCCAGAAAACAAGTCCCAACTCACCGAGAGGATTCTGCGCGTATGTTCCCATGACCAACAGATGGAAGATCCTGCCGGGTCGATGATATTCCAGATGGCGGAACATGCAGGCTCGCCGAGAAAAATTCCGGGCCCCTGTGGCATTCACGGGCCCCTAAAAATCTGTAAAAAACTGATGATGGTCATTTTTTGCCTCCCAGTCTTTTTCAGGTGGTTAATCCATGACCGACCCGGCCCCATGCAGGTCCCAGCCCCCTGCATTGGTCTTTAGTCCCCTCTCAGACGGCCTGGGAACAGGTAGCTGCTGTCGCTAACGTTCACGGCGTATGGACAAAGTACTGATTCAGCTCGAATTACTAATTCAGTCCGACTTACCTGACTTTTTTCGACGGTAGACACATTAAACCGTTTATTAAAGGTGCACTTGAGCCAACTCGTCACTTTATTCTAGCCCTTTTACCGATGTAACTACAGAAATCAACTTAGTGAAAATAAGTCCATACTAAATTGGCCAAACAATTTAGAGACTTACGCTTATTTACACTGTAAATAGGCATGGTGAAATGTTGCAGCCTTGTGGGACGCCTTTCCTAATAGTGAACCATCCAGACATTCCACTTTCTTTTCTGATCACATTTCTTTGTATAAGAATCCATAACGGAAATTTGGTGCGTGGATTATGTGAATTCATTGCAATGGACAGTAACCAATGTCAAATAAGGATGCAGCCAGGATTTTAGGTGTGGAGGCTGGAGCCCAAGATTCACTTTCCTCCCTTCTTCTTGAGCCCGCAATGCCATTTGGGTTTCAATTAATTTTGGGGTCTAGCTTCAGGCTTGGGGAACTTCAGCCCCCCAAGCCCATGCCTAGCTACGACCCTGATATCAAACGACATGTGATTGTCATGACTGTGACACGGAGTAACATGTATAAACATTTATTACTATATATATATATATATATATATATATATATATATATATATATATATATATATATATATATATATATATACAAATGACATCAAATATGAGTATAATAGTAGGAAACAAATGGTCATTGTAATTAAAGCACATTTTGCAAGCAAATAGCTGTGAAATTATATTATACAGCGGATCTAAAATACGAAAATGTGAAAATCGTTCAATTTCTATAGAAAGTCATGTTTGATGGTCAACAACGTGTTCAAAACGAACAAAATCTACGACATGAAATATTAGTTGTGAAGAGCACTCAATACAGAAGCGAATGGTGTGAAGTAAAACTGACCTATATGGGTCGGTAACCATCCACTCAGAAGAAGTGTCAACTATGGAAAGTGGGGGATAGAGGGAGATAAGTTTAACAATGCCATATTAGGCTTAAACCACCTGTAGAAGATTTTTAATTATTCGAAGTAATAAAATAGATAAAACAAAATGACGGCTCCGATATTGTGTTAACATCTGCGAATCAACATTTATGGCGGAAGAAACGTTCAAAAGAGATTCTAATTTATTCGCATGTTATAACGATTTATCACATTCTTTCAAATTTCATTTCCTATATGGTATTCGTCAATCAAATGTTCCTATCATCTTCTTTTGACGTAGTGACAATATTTATAGTTTCAATTAAGCCGTCGTCGTCTAATATGCCATCATAATGACTTTAAGGTCCATTCATGCTTTCAGTTTAGAACCTTATGGCGGTTGACAGGTGTTTAATGAAAACTTTAAAGTCATTGAGATAATTCTGCAGAACATTTTGAAATTCTCAATCTGGCTGTGAACGTGGGAGGAGTACACGAGCTTATGGAAGGAATGGAAGTTGGTAACGTGAGGCACTAAACTTGGATACGGTCTAAATAGAATTGTCAAAAAATATTTTTTGATTATTATTGGATCGACTACTAAATATTTAAATTTGTAAAATTTGTACGAACATAAATTTTTTTCTACATTTTTCGACACTATTTTTGGATGCTTCCAAACTTAAGTTTTACTCAGAGGGACACCGCCACAAATGAAGAAAATTGAGTCCATAATCTTTTTAAAACTAAGAAACAAACTTTTGCACGAGAACGGAGTTGTGACTACTCTGTCTTTCAACAACGGAACTGGAAAATCATGACCTCTATTGCATTGAATATTATTTGATGAAACACAGTACTAATGCTTTTTTTCAAATAAATCAAAGTCTATTCATATTGACTATTAAAATTTGCTTCTATTCAGCGTTTTAAAGCTTGGCTTGTATAAGGTTCACAACGTTTAAAATGATATTATTTGGTATTATCTGCTTCTAAAATTCCCAAATGAATGCACAACACTCCAGTTCCTAAGAGTCACCAATTGCTGCGTTTTAAGGACATGCCTCATTTCAAAATCTGCCTTCTGGAATGGTAAATTCGACTCGATTTTCATCTGCACAATTTCAATCGCTCTCCCGTAATCGATCAGTTCGTAGCCCCCGTGCTTTCTTAGTGACTGCTCCCAGGCAACGAAACGCTTTACATCAGTCGGTGCGTACTGCAAATTTTTTATGAAGTTTCAGATCCGAAATAAAAATACATCGCTTTCCTTTATAAGTTATTCACCATGGACTTTCGTTCCGCTACACAGCCTGATATCTTCGATTTAGACTAGCTTCTAACGTGATTAGTTTTGATGCGCCATTTGGCTGCTGCTCTTATAAATTATGAATTGTCGCTATAGAAGTGCACACTTGAAATGGATTATTTTTGTTATTATTATTATTTTTTTTTATTATTATTTATTGTATTATTTTCATTTAAGACGATCTATGAAGCGCAATAACTATAGCAAAGGCTAAAGTCAAGATTATTTTCCATATTAGTATGAACAGAATCAATGCCACAAACTTGTCTGATTTGTCTTGCCTGATTTGATTTGTCCGTAGCATTTGATGAATAGATCCGTATTTTTACCCATATCATGTTGTGAAAGAAATATATAATAGCTGGTTTAGCTAGCATATTTACTACATGTATACTGTATAGTCTGCAAGCGTTCACCAGAGAATTCTAGGTCGCTTTTCCTGATTTGCTCAATAATATTTAGCAAGAGCGATCGGGACACTGGGTATATGTCAATACTTGTTCTGCTGTTTTGATATTCAAAATCCACCAAACGAACAATTGCTTGCTGTTTTGAGGAGTTCTACTACAAGATATCCCATTGATTTTCAGTCAGTTTTTAGATTAAATTCTGCAACGAAGAAGTCAAGAAGTGAATCGAAGATGCAAATTGCGAAAAAATATTTCTTGTTTGCAGTTTCCGTTGCATCTCTATGTCAGCGTAAGTAGATTTCCAAATACCATTAAATATTAGAAACCAAAAATTGATTGGTGACAATCAAAATGAAACTCTTTTCGCAACATCGACCTCCAATAACATCTTCTAACCCCGACTAATTGCGTTATTTGATTTTTAGTCTAAGCATAACCCAGTTAATTGCTATAGAACCAAATGTATAATTTAATTAAAGATAATTTAATTAAGCAATTAGTTTCTTGCATAAAAGACTTAACATGATTTAAAGTGGCTTAGAAGGCATTACTGCCTGTGTGAAAGACACTAGGGGCACCAACGGCGATTGAACCCGCCCCGTCAGCCTGACGCTCCAGCACGTAACCCACTCTGCCATCTTCCGCCCCCGTAGCTTGACACCCATTAAAAAATCTATGTCGTGTGGCTTGCTGTTGTGTTTTGATTATAATTTCAATTACTGTTGTCGTTAATAGTAAAAGCAATTAATTAATTTATTACTATTACTAATGATCTACATTTGCTAGGGTGTTTAAGCCACGACTGTTCAACACCCCTGAATAACAAAGCCGTTTATGAAGGAACTTCAACATCGTTTGAAAGGGAGTACAACGATGAAGTCGTTTTCTGGAATATCCTTCCAACTTATCCTGCTTCTCCACAATTTCCTTTTTCTACGCCAATCACAGGAGAAGACGGCAATGTGGTCAAAATGTTTCTTGAGACATATAATGTGAATCAATGTAAGCTAACAATATTCAATTCTACCATCGGTCCACAAGGATCCATGCCATATTCTACTGCGGGGCTTTACTTCTATTCTTACACTAATGAGGACTGCAGTACGGCAGCCTGTTTGGTTGTCATAAGTAAGTCAATTTTTAATTGTATTATCTGAATTAATAAACTTGATAACAAGAAAACAGATCACTTTGACAGTGTGGGTCAACTAATATTTTTAAACAATAGGGGCTCTATCACCAAAAAGCTTATCAAACTCTTTACCTGTTCAATTGTGATCCGCGAATCAAATGTAAACAAGGTCATACCGTAAGCATGTCTCCTATATCGCAAACTAATAGATAGGTCCGCGTGACAAAAAGGTGTTACAATCAATTTTTTAATGTCCCTCAAACACAGCCAACGTTCACTCTGCGTGAGAAGTTTAGGACAAGACGATTGTGTTGGTGTGATTTGCGGCCAATTCTCGTAACTGTGACGTTATATTTCGGTTGTGTTATTGTGCAGCTGGGTTTCACCAATATTGAAGAAGAATTATAATGGACTGAGCCCGCGACTCGGCGTATCTCTGAGGATTTCGACTGTGTGCGTATAGAACGTCTTATATGACCCGGTCGCCCATCTCTTTGTGGAAGGACTGGATGATCTGAATATATCTGTTTTGGCGTCCAATATTCTGCAATATCTTCCATAGACTTTCTTTATTTACAGAATCGAAGGTCTTTGTGAGGTCTATGAACATCATGTTCAGATGGCGGTGCTGTTCCCTACACTTCTCCTGGATTTATTGGGCTGACACGATCATGTTTTTGGTACCTCTCGCTGGTCGGTATCCATGCTGGCTTTCCGGACGAGTGTCGTGTTTGCATGCTTGCAGAGGCGATTGATTCTTGCAGAGGCGATTGATTAAGACGCGGTCAGGAATTTTGCAGGCATCTGAGAACAGGAAGATTCCACGATGGTCGTCGCAGCAAGTGCGATCGCCATTGCGTTTGTGGTTGTGGATTATGTAAGCATCGTTGAAGTCCTGGGGACAGATGTCCTGCTCCAGGTTTATGCTACCAGTTTGAAGAGATGTGGCAGCAAGTGATAGAACCTTATTTCGAAGACTTCTGCGGGGATGCCGTCGGTACCTAGAGTACTTCATTTTACATCTGATTGACAGCACGTTGATACCTTCTGAAGATAGTACCTCATCTAGGTAGGAGGCGAGCTGACATTGCGGGATCTTTTCCAACGCCTTCTCAACGACCTTTGTTTGTTGACTGATGACAGAGTCAAATTGCTCTGCCCACCTATCCATAGGGCCGCCGAGAGAATTTTCGGGCCCCGGTACAGAAAATAGTCATGGGCCTCTGACCTGAAAAGTATGTGAAAAAGTTGATGACCTTTTTCTGCTTATCGATCTTTTTCAAAGCAGAATTCAAGGGTCAAGTGCAAATGTGAAAAAGTGTTGATGCCTTTTTTTGCCTGTCGGTCTTTTAAAGCAGAATGCCAGGGTGCTCGTTTCGTTATCTTTCGTGACCTTTTTACCGTGTCAGTCTTTTATGGCATTAACCACCGGACCCGTGCCCATTTGAGCTCCATGGGTCCCGAAACAATGTTCCGGCTGCATCTCCTCTTCTCGGGCCTGCCTATCCAGAATCCTGTTTCGGTCTGTAAGAAGGAGAGAGTCCAGTGTCCTAACGGGTACCAGGCCGATTTCACGTGGTTCATAAACAGCCTACAGACCTCGAAAGAATGCATTAGAGTGGTGTCGGGTCAATTGTTCGCACGCCAATTGATCGACACAAATTGACCGCTCAAAATTGATCGCGTGGTCAATCAATCAATTTTTACTTCTAAAGATTATACATGTTAAACATACAAAATTAAATCATTACTTACTATGCAACAAAAAAGAACATCATAATATGTAAAAAATATATAATTTGTTTGAGAAATGGGCTGGCCAACGGGTATATAACCCTCAAGACGGTCAACCTATTTGGTTTAGTGATTTATAAGTGACAGTACTAATTATAGAATTCCAAAGATTGAAGGTAAGAGTGTCTTGAGTTGTATTTATCTAAGGCACTTAACAGTGGTATAAATAATGATATAGAAAATTGTAGAAGCATAAGAAATGATTACGAGAATCTTAAGAATTTTAAATCAGCTAAGGTAGTTGATTCATTACTAAGTTATAATTTGGCTGAGACTTGGCTTTTGAAAAGGAGCTTTTTAAAGAATTTTTAAAATGAAAGAGATTGTTAATAATTCTCAGTTCAATGGGCTGATTGAATGATGACCGATGATCTTTGGCCATACGGACGTGTCCTGACTCACTCGAGCATTGAAGTCTCCTATGAGGGACATACGATGCCCGTGAGGAACGGTGCGGAGCGTCGAGCTCATGCACTGATAGAATATCTCCTTTTCTGCATCATCTTCTGTCATCGTGAAAGCGTTGGTACTGAACAGGATGACGTTTCTTTCTTTCTGAAATTTCAGCACCAGGGTCATTAGCGTTGGTTTTATACCGTGCGGCCGCTGTTCTAGCCTTGCAGCGAGTGAACTTCTGATGGTCAATCCAACTCCTGCTTGCCGTGGGTGTCCTTTTCGGTGTCCAAAGCAGACGAACATATAGCCTGGATCGACCTCCTCAAGTTCCGTCTCTCCGGATACTCTCTTTTACACGAGTGCCGCGGTATCGATGTCGTTACGTTCCAACTCTTCCAACAATGGCGGTTTCCTAAATATTAACGGTTGAATGGTTTTATTTAGGGAGCGGACCTGTTTGTACATCGACTCCAGGCACCCTGTTCTGTCAAGCAGACTTCATGGGGTGTGCATTTATGGATATTAAACCTATAATGACCTGGAAAGATGACAGTGGAACCATAGTCAAATCGGAAACACCGAGCCCGTCTTCTCCGGTCGATGGAAATCCGCGACTTCAACGCTCGATTTCTGAGTTTTCAATCTCTGACAACGATAACAAATTATACGAATGTCAATTGACCTTCAGTAATTCAACGTGGGATGATTTCGACGCTTATGCAACGAATGCGCCAGATTTCTCGGCATCTTGCCATATAACCAGTAAGCAAGCTGCCGATGTTCTAGCGTAATTTATTAGATACTAGGTGTTTACCCGTCAAAAATGACGGGGGAGATTGGTTATTTTATCACCCGATTTTGCGCAAATGCAATAGCATTTTGCGCAATTAATTGTCCTTAACTCGCCGCCTTTTCCTTCAATCGAGTTAACGCCCATTCGCATGAATTTTCTTGATAGTCAACGTAAGTGTAATGATTTGGCAGTGTCGAACGACATGCAGTGCTTGATTCTCTTGTTTGCTGTGCTGCTTTTTCACGTCGAGCAAACAGCCTGCTACTCATTCTCACTTGATTGTCGCAATTCTCGTGAACGCTGGACTTTTTTGTTTTGCACAGACGGTTAGAAAGAGGAATAAAAAAGCTAAACAATGGTGCAAACCTCATCTTCTTAGCTCTTATATAGCCTGAGATATAGCAAATTCAAAAAAATTAGGAAACTTTCTCAGAATTCAAAACTTTCGCGAAATTCACCGATAATACTTATGTTCAAACATTGGGGTCATCGAGTTAGAACTGATAGATCTTTGCCAAATGTCAACCGATTTTCAAACTTTTTAGTTTATTTTGTTCCTCTGACATCCCTTTAGAACTTTGCCGCTGACCAAAGTGGGGTTACCGCTGAAAATATTTTGCTAGGGGCTTTAAAAAATTTTCAGGGGGAGAGGGTGATATTTTACGCCGTAAAGTAGACTCTACCCCCACATTTTTTGTTTTGCACGGACGGTTAGAAAGAGAAATAAACAATCTAAACAACGGTGCAAACCTCATCTTTTTAGCTCCTATATAGCCTGAGATATAGCAAATTTAAAACGTTACAGCAATCATTTCTGAGAACGCTTTTCCAAAAATTAAATCCCCAGTATGGTGACGGCGTCTGAAAATTTAATCTCCGCTTGAGGGATTAAATTTAAGAAAATAGGTATTGAGGCTAGGAAGGAATAAATAAATAAATATATATATATAATAACGGGGGCAGGGCATTGGGAGAGGGAAGGGAGGTTTGGGAGGAAAAAAGTGGGTTGTACGGGTTTTCGGAGCTGCGTTGTGTAGGTTTGGGAACGGGGTTTGCGGCCGGTGGGGTAGGGCGGAACGGTGATGGGTTGGGGCCGGGGCGATTGGGAAAGGGATGGTGAGGAGGAATGGGGTTGGGAAAGGGGTGGGGAAGGGAACGGATGTTTGGGGCCTGTGGGGTACTCTGGGCGGATATGGGTTAGGGCCTAAGGCGATTGTGAGAGGGATGGGGAGAGGGAAAAGTGATGGGGAGTGGGGAAGGAACAGGGGTTTGGGGTCGGTGCCGGAATGGGTTGGGGTCAGGGCGATTGGGAGGGGGAGGGAGAGAGGGAAGGGGATGGGGAAAGGGAGGAAATGGGGTTTGGGGCCAATATTGGGAATGGGTTGGGGCCTGGGCGATTGGGAGAGGGATGGGGTGAGGGAAGGGGACGGGAGTTTGCTGCAATTGAGACGCTTCGTTAAACGCTCCATTGATAATACATACATTTATGATTAAACAATATTTGGTTGTCAATGACAACAGCGTCTTGCAATACCCGCCGTGTTGCGGACGGACAGACGCGACAGACGGACAGACATCGAGAATTATATAATAAGATAATGTACCAATGTGATCGCTACTAATTATCGGATCCTGGCTTCTCCTCTACATGCAAACATATACTTTTGTCAATGGCGCAGCAACAGGTTCACGGTATCCGACCCTATTCTGCTAGGAAATTCTAATAGGACGTTATTTTGAGTCCACATATACCTTGCATCTTTTATAAAAAGAATTCACAGCTAGCTTCAAAATCCTGCATTGAGCAAGTTTACATTTTGGAAAAATTATATAAGACTATGTTTGTAGACATATCCATGTCCATTGTACAATATCCAATATCTCTAATGCAGTGGTAGTTTATGTGGAACATTGCATTCGGCATTATTCGGTATATATATATATATATATATATATATATATATATATATATATATATATATATATAATTTATATGATGACCACGAAGTAAAAGAATTGCAGAAGTGATATTTTACAGACAGAGGAAAGCACGCAACTGCACTTGTAACTATCACCAATGGCAAAAGTTTTCAATTGCCACAATATTTTTGGCGGTTTAAAGGCGACTACGAAATATTTTCAGCTCGGCGGCTTGTCGGCTCGGATTAGGGGTCTACCATCTAACACAACTACTGTCATAAAAATTTCTATTCCTACTGCAATTCTAGAACAAGCGTTAACTCCTGGAACTGTTCCGGGGAAAATTTGGTGAATACTGTTGTCAAAGAAGGAGTTCAGCAACTTTTCCAAGATTGAATAACGGTCAATGGCAAGTCTTTCCAGCGTCTGTTCTATACAATGCGCTGAAGAACATCACAGACAGTAACGATGTCGTGAAACCAGAGTTGAACGGAACATACGCAGTGATTCGATCTCAGTTGACAATCCTGAATGCTACACTCACCCCGCAAGAATCAATGCCATATTCCACTGCTGGATTATACGTCTTGAAAGACTCGAATTCAAATTGCACAAAAGCAGCAAACTTAATCGTCATCAGTAAGTCATAGAATACTCTTTATGATCTGTTATTCATATAGAGTTTTAGCCTTCATTTTCTCGGCATTCTGCTATCTTTGAGATTCAACGTCCCTATTGGCTCAAGACCATAAAAAGTAAAAGTAAAATATTTAATATTAGCTTCCGCCTTCAGCTTCCGTAATATTTTTGTCTAAAATAAAACCTTGTATTGAAAAATCTAGTGATAAATCCAATCGCGCCTCTTTCCGTTTAGATTTTGCATCTTCTATCCCGCTGTCTTCCCATTACGAACATGACCAATCTTTGGAATTGACTTTGCCCGGTTGACCACTAATCTTCGGCAATAGCTACTTCAACGGTAGATTAAGCGCCTAGGAAGAAATAGCTATCACTGTATTTGTCTCGAAAGCGCTATAAAAAGTCCAGACATTTCTATTTATTTACATTCTTACGTCAGTTCGTTTAGAAAACTCAAAATTACTCCCTCATCAAGTGTATATTTTGTTTAACTTCCCACTAACAAACCGCTCATAATTCACTAAAACCATAAATGAAGCATTGCATGTCTGTTAAAGAAGTTTTTCAAATAGCTAAACCTCCCTTTCTTACTATTTTTATTGACAAAAGTGCAGTTCATCCAGAAAATTCACTATCTTTACTGTTTCAAATTACAGTATATTTAACTGAGATTACATAAATACGTGTGAAAACTTTTGTTGGCATGTTTCTTCACAATATGTAGCGTTAGCGAAAGTCAGTTTTGATAATTGTACGATATAGAATGGCTGTGGCTGTGGAATACTCTAACGGAATGCGTAACCTCGTCGTACTCCTGCGATTAATTCGCGAATAACTTGAAGACACATTAACTAGCGACTTCTTATGAATGCTAATATGTATACAGCGCCTTTACCTTTGCAGACGACAAGCGACTACGGCGCTATATAAATTGTCTACATAATAATAATAATAATAATAATAATAATAATAATAATAATAATAATAATAATATTAATAATAATAATAGAATTCAGTAAATAACTACGGCGCTATATAAATTGTCTAAATAATAATAATAATAATAATAATAATAATAATAATAATAATAATAATAATAATAATAATTGAATTCAGTAAATTCGGAACAGCACATCGTAACAAAGTTCATGTGGCATTTGTGCAGAAAGAAAAGTGTAATAGAAGTTTTATCCTGTATGATTAGGAAGTGGTCCACTGTGTACCTACAATGCAACGAATCCAAACAGCGTGACACTTTCCTGCAGCGTCATCTTTTCCGAATCGTCTGTGCAGCCAAACAATCCAGTCTTCACATGGATAAAGAGCGACGGAGTCCAGGTAAAACAGCACCAACCGATTCCCACAGTGTTTGAACCTTCTACTAAAAGGTCAATGTCTCAACTGTCAATTGCCAGCAACGATACAACAACGTACGAATGTCAGATGACCTTCAGCCGCCCTCCTAAATCGCCATTCACCTACATTAACCTGAATGTACCTAGTTACAGCGCGTCATGTTCAGTGTCACGCGTGTGAATCAGCGATGTGACGAATAATCCTTGGCCAGAAAACATGCCTTCATTTAATCAGTTTGCTATCATAACATACCATCACCAATGCTATGTTGTTTTAGAGAACTTTCAGAATATTTATTGGATCACAAACATTTCTCTTTTTTTGGTGACTTTGAACTTTGGTGATGGTAGGCTATATCGCTTCTGAAATGTAACTGTGAAATAATTAGTTCAATGGAATAGAGGCTTCAAAGACATTAAAGACATTTAGGGGATCAAGTAGTCCTAGTCTTTGGTTTCGGGCTTTGTATCTTTGGTGATGGTATATCGCTTTTGAATTGTAGCTGACAAATAAATATACGTGCTGGCTGTAAATGTTTGTATCTCGTTAAATGGCAAATGCAGAAATTTTTGCTCAGATTTCTTCCAAATCAGATTGACCGGCAAATCTAAATATTCTAATCTCAATTTGTCTAGAACTATATAATTCACTACTGTTAATTGTGACATTTTATAATAATTTATCGGATCTTATAGGAATCCTGCTTTTCATCTGCAAACCATTTGAAAATCCCTATAGAGGGAACAAGTGCAGGATGTTTACATTAAAAGAATGAGGCAATATTACATAGACCCTTAACTAAAGGACAGTCGGCGCGCGCGCTCGTGGCCGCGAACTTGCGTCCATTGAATTTTTGACAATGCAGCATTATTACATGCCATAACTTAATCTCGGGTATAGATACAGCTGTAAAATTTGACAGTCTAACTCAGAATTGAATTTCCTACAAATATCAAACAAACGGAAGTTGATGACGTTGTTACTTATTTAATTATCAAATTAAACAAATTAATGTGTGTCCATTGAGTTGCTAATACAATAGCATCAATTACATGTTGCAACTGGTGTTTGCACAATGATACAGCTATGACAGTCATGAAACCTGTTAGTCACACTCAGAAATGAACTCTGTATGCATTTCAATAACCGAAAGTTGATGACGTCATTACTTATTTAATTAAAAATTAACAAATTATCGTGTATGCATTGAATTCCTAATGCAATAGCATCTATTACACGTTGCAACTGGAGTTTACAACTATGAAACTTGGTACTTACACTCAGAAATAAACTCTCTACCCGTCCCAGGTAACTGGAAGTTGATGACGTCATGACTCATTTCATTAACAAAATAACAAATTAACGTGTAGTCTATCCATTGAGTTATGACATATTTAACTAACAAGTGAAAAGTTTAACATGCGTCAGTTGAGTTGCTAGTAATTGCCGAAGTTACAAATGTGCTTGATGATACAGCTACATGCATGTTACTTTGTTAATTAAATAAGTAATGGCGTCATCAACCTCCGGGTACCTGGGATTACTACCAAGTTTCATAGCTTCAAGCTCAAGTTGCAATGTGTAATAGATGCTATTGCATTAGCAAGTCAGTAGTGCAGTTCATCCAGAAAATTCACTATCTTTACTGTTTATCCTCTGTCTTTTTGACTGCTGCTGACATTTTCATTCCTGTCCACTCTTCCACGTCATCCGCCCATCGTCTCCCTGGTCGCCTTCTTCTTCTAGTTCCCGGCATCATTTCTTGTTGGACTTTCCTCTCCAATGTTGACCTAGTTCCGCTGTTCCGCTGTATATGTCCGAAGTATTGCAGCTTCCTTCTTTTGCACATATTGAGGAACCGTCTTTCCGTGCCTGACAAGTTCAAAACCTCTTCATTGGTTTGCCTATCTCTCCAACTTATGATGTCTTGCATGACACGTAACGAGTACATTTCAAAAGCTTCTATTCTTCTCTGTATTTTTTTTCTGTTCAGAGTCCAACTTTCACATCCATATGATGCTGTACTCTATGCGACACTCTCGCTTATTCTCTTTTTTGTTCTCATGCTGATATTATCGTCTTTCCAAATGTTCTTCATTTTTCTGTTAGCAGCCCTTCCTTTTGTCAGTCTGGCCTTTATTTCTTCCTCTAGAGAGCAGTCTTCTGATATAATTGCTCCAAGATATGCAAACTTTCCCACTTGTTCTATTACCTCCTGATCTACCCTGATGGAAACTTTGTCTCAGCTAGTTGTCATTACTTTTGATTTATTTACATGTATTTGAAGCCCATATTTCGCACTCGCTTGTTCCACTCTGCTTACTAGCTTTTGAAGTTCCTGTTCGCTCGATGCCAGCAAAACCACTTCGTCTACATACCTTAAATTATTAATGGTTAGTCCTCCTATTTTGCATCCTCCTTTGAACTCTTCCAAAGCCACACGCATTATCATTCTTGCTATTATATTAAACAGACGTGGGGATATTGTACAACCTTGCCTCACGCCCTTTTTGATTTTGAACCATTCTGTGACTGTTCCCATTATTCGTATGGCACCTAAAGATAAGATAACGCTTTTTCATCCATTCTTAATAAGAGATTCTTGTCGTATTTTGATTAATACCACATAAATGAAACAAAATCAGGACGGACTTTACATTCTGGTCAAATCGTTATTTCAGAACTCAAATTGATTGGACTCTTCTTCTCTATAACAATAGTTTAATGGCGTCAAGAATACATAATGATAGCTTCCTAATGTTTCTGTTTAAAGTTGCGCCATCTTTGTTGGACGAGTCACTGTTGCCATTTTAAAATCGTTGCCAAAAAGCGTCATTTAACACTGAGTGTAATGTAATGTAATTAGCTATTTATATTGCGCCTGTTCAATTAATGTTAACAAGCGCATTGCCGGTTGATGAGATATTAGGCGGTAGTTAAAATGTCACGACCGAACGGACTTGGGCTTTTGCAGTCATGTAGTTTATGAGTGGCTTCACTGCATGGCTTGGTTATTGATTTGTAGAATATTGTAAATGGAATTTATGACACTATATGCAGCTTTCCAGCAGATTTAATGTGTAATCAAAATTAATTCATTATCATAGAACACCTGGCATCACGACACACAATCGCTCGCCAGTAGGTTTCTACATTGCCTTTTATACAAGATTGGTAGCGCATATTCTGAGCTCAGATTTCGTTTCAGTTCACACAAGTGTTTGCGACTACCTCGTCACAGCGGTAGAGAAAGAAGTTAGCCTTTTGCAAACTACGGTTGGGGTGCCAGATCGAAATTGAAAAAATTGAAAACACTTCTAATCGAACAGGTCAGAAAATTTAACTCTAGGTTTTGCCTCACTGAACGAATTAGAACCATTTAAAAACGTATATATATATACCATGCCATTGAGAAATTGCTTATCCAATTTTCTTTTATGCTTGAAGTTACCTGTCTATGAACCACAGATTTTGCTGCATAGGCTAGTATGGTACGACCATTCTACTTTAATGTACCAAGGAGTGGAAGCTACCAATTGATTTCTCCTTCATTGATTATACTGTACGCATTTGCTTAGTTTCCTATCTATGGATCACATATGTTTTAATTTTGCTGCAGATTCGCGGATTCCACGACCATTTAACGAAGGTAACAATTGAGTGTTTATCTTTATCATAGCCTATTCAAAGTGCATAAAAGTAACTCTGACTCTACTATAGCAGTTTATCAATAAAGGCAAAATGAATAATGAAACAATCTCCAGAAAACAAGTCCCAACTCACCGAGAGACTTCTGCGCGTATGGTCCCATGACCAGCAGCTGAAAGATCATGCCGGGTCGATTATATTACAAGATGACGGAAAAGGAAGGCCCGCCGAGCGAAAGTCCGGGCCCCTGTGCAGAAGGGCTGTCACGGGCCCTTAAATATTTGTGAAAAACTGATGATGGTCATTTGTTTGCCTTTCAGTCTTTTTCAGGAGGTTAATACATGACCGGCCCATCCCCATGCAGGTTGCCAGCCCCCTGTGCATTGGCCCCTGGCCCACTCTCGTAGGGCCTGAGAACAGGCATCTGCTGTCGTTAACGTTGACGGCGTATGGAAAAATTCAGCTCGAAGTACTGAATCAGTCCGACCTACCTGACTTAACCCCTTTACCGTGTATTTAACTGTAACTCAATGTAAAATGGACGGATATATCCGGGATCCCCAGTTAAGGGGTTAATTCGACAGTAGACACATTAAATCGTTCATTAAAGTTGCATTTGTGCCACCGCGTCACTTTATTCTAGCCCTTTTTACCGATGTAACTACAGAAATCAACTTAGTGGAAATAAATCCATAATAAGTTGGCCAACACTGTAAAGAGAGATGGTGGAATGTTGTAGCGTTGTCGGACGCCTTTCCTAATAGCGAACCATACAGACATTCCGGTTTCTCTCATGATCACATCTCTTTGTATACTGTAAGAGTCCGTCACGGAAATTCGGTGCATGGATTATGAAAATTAATTGCAATGGACAGTAGCCAATCTCAAACGAAATGTAATTGTCATGGCTGTTCAATTGATGACCGACGACATGGAGTAACATGTATAACACAGTTATTACTGTATATATATATATATATATATATATATATATATATATATATATATATATGACATCAAATCTGAGTAACATAGTAGGAAAACAAATGGTCGTTGTAATTAAAGTACATGTTGCAGACAAATAGCTGTGCAATTATATTATACAGGGGATCGAAAATACGAAAATTTGAAAATCGTTCAATTTCTATACAGTAGATGTTATGTTTGATGTAGAGCTGGGTCGATTACGATTATTTTTTCCGATTACGATTACGATTATTTTCGATTATTTTTCACGATTACGCTTTCGATTACGATTACGGTTTTTTAAATAATCGCGATTTTGATTTCGATTATTTCACAGTACCTTTAGAAACTGGCTTTCCCGCCATATTTTACAGTATTCGGCAATCCTCTGTGTATCTATGTTCAGTTGGTCTTCAACAGGGATATTCTACACCCCTAACAACCTCCAACACCCCAAATTTGAGGTCGACACCCCCTAAAAATTTGGTGATGTGACAATGATATGCATACAGAATGCATATTTAATTATTTATTTATTTATTTATTTATTGACAATTTATATAGCGCAGTAGCCAAGGCTAAGGCCTACAACAAGAGCGCTTAACACAGCTCATATCCAATATTAAATAAATGTGTCTTCAAATTTCTAATGAAAAGTCCAGCTGAGACTGCTCCAGTCACAACAGTGTCACATTGTCTGGAAGAGAGTTCCACAGGGCGAGATTCCCCCGCGCGAATGATCTTTCCCCAAACTTAGGGGTCTTGGACGGGGGAGGGACCAACAACTGCACTCTCCGACTGGACCTAAGAACCGATCTCCTCTCGATCACAGTCGATCTTCGTACAAGCACAGTTAGATAATCAGGACAGAGTGGATCGTGTAAAGCCCGAAACGTAAGCCAACAGCGCTTGTAGACAATGCGCTGTGGAACACGGATCCAGTGGAGTCGATCTCTAAGGAGAGGAGTGATTAGCCCTGAACACCCCCCAAACAGGCCCATTCAGAGGGGAGGGCTAGGATGGCCATTCGGCCCGGGCCTCCATCATTTTGGGGGCCTCCCTTTGTTTCCTTGTCTAGAATTCTGAGAGAGCTAGAAAGCTAGATAGCTACTACTAGAAGGGGCCTCAAAATTTGGTGATGACCTTTTTGCTTGTTGATAATTTTGGGAAAGCTAGGAAGGTATTCTGCGGTCCTCAAAATTGGTGATTACCTTTTTCGCTTGTCAAAATTTTAATTGTTGGGAAGGCTAGGAGAGGCCTCGAAATTCAAACTGGCCTGGGCCTCCTTCAGCCTCTGAAGGGGCCTGCCCCTTAAATAGAGAAATACACCCCACAACTTTTATCCTCGGATGACTTTTTTGCTTGTCAGACGTTTTGCCAGTCTCTATAACGTTTTTTGCTTGTCAGCCTTTTTCGGTAGAGACTTCCAAATTTCGACACTCCCAGATTTTCCCGACACCCCAAATTCACAATCCTACAATCCTAGAAATAAACACACCCCAGATTTTCCCGACACCCCACCCCAATTCACAATCCTAGAAATAACCCTGGTCTTCAATCTCCTTAAAGGATCGAGCCTGGGTGGCAAGACCGATATCGTCAGCGTATCCAAACTTCCTACTGATGGTATCAGGTAGGCCTAAGTCGTTTGTAGGCCTATAGGCCTACAAATTGAATAACGTGGGGCTAGAACTGGACCCTATGGTAGACCGTTTCGTCGACGTCTCCAGGAGCTGACATCTCCCAAGTGAACTCAGAACCGTCTGTCAAAGGTGAGTAATTCCACAAGTTGACAGAACCAGGGTGGCAAGTTGAGCGAAAGTTTGTACATTAAACCCACCTGACACACCGTATCGAAAGCTGCTGTCAAACCCAGAAAGATGGTACCTGTCTTTAGACGCTGTTGAATCCATTTTCAATGAAAATCTTATAATCAACGGTAAATTGATCTTTCTTTGAATCGGAAATATTGTATAATATCACTTACGGGAATAATCGAAAATTAATCGCGATTTCGATTATTTTTTCGACGATTATCGATTATTTAGATTTATTTAATAATCGTGTCGATTTCGATTACGATTTTTTCAAAAATCGCGATTTCGATTTCGATTTCGATTAATCGACCAACCCCTAGTTTGATGGTCAACAACTTGTTCAAAACGAACAAAATCTACGGCATGAAATATCAGTTGTGAAGAGAACTCAATACAGAAGCGAATGGTGTAAAGTAAAACTGACCCATACGGGGGCGGTAACCACCCAATCAGCAGAAGTGTCAACTATGGGGATAGTGGGGGATAGAGCAGTGTTGTATCAGTTATTGATTATTTTTCAGTTACAGTTACAGTTAAAGTTATTGAAATTATTTTCCAGTTAGAGTCACAGTTGAAGTTATTGTCATTTTTCAGTTACAATTTCAGTTACGGTAAATTATTTTTCAGTTATTTTCAGTTAATCGCCACCGATCACATTAATGAAATTTTGATGCTTTTTCTTAATACTCTATTCTCTCTAAAGTCTAATTGATTGAAAAATCTACTTGTATATGTGCATATAGTGCATACATGTCTATCAAAACATCAGTGATGTTAACAAGATTGACCCCAAGGACGAGGACAAGGAAGTTTCAATGTGTTCAATCGAAGATCTTTTGTGTGGTGTTTGACTTTTTAAGTTTGTCATTTTTCAGTTATTTCAACTATTTCAGTTATTTATTTTTCAGTTACAGTTATTGGGATTTTTCAGTTATAGTTACAGTTACAGTTAACTGATTTGCTATTTTTCAGTTAGCTGATATTTCAGTTACAGTTACAGTTAACTGATACAACACTGGGATAGAGAGATATGAGTTAAACAATACCATATTAGGCTTAAACCACCTGTAGAAGATTTTTAATTATTCGAAGCAATAAAATAGATAAAACTGAAAGACGGCACCGATATTGTGTTAACATCTACCAATCAACATTTATGGCGGAAGAAACTTTCGAAAGAGATTCTAATTTATTCCCATGTTATAAAGATTTATCACATCTCTTTAAATTTCATTTCCTATTTGGTATTCGTGAATCAAATGTTCCTATCATGTTCTTTTGACGCAGCGACAATGTTTATAGTTTCAATTTAGTCGTCGTCGTCAAATATGCCATCATAATGACTTTAAGGTCCATTCATGCTTTCAGTTTAGAACCATGTGACGGTTGACAGGTGCTTAATGAGAACTTTAAAGTCCTTGAGGTAATTCTGTAGAACTCTGCGATATCTGCAATCTAATTACAACGTGGGAGGAGTACAAGAGTTCATGGAAGGAATGGAAGGTTGCAGGGCATGTTTTAAGAAAAAATTATCACTGCATAAGGCACAAGATATGTGAGAAAAATAGTTGAGGAGTCAAAAATTGGTTGAGAGATTGGTCTTTTGACAAGTCTCCAAATTTGTGACGACCTTTTTTTTCTTTTTTTGCTCTTCATGTCCATCCAGTGTTTATTCTAGCCACCTTGACATTGGGGAGATTTTGAAATGTTTGGGGGAGATTTAAATGTCTTGGGGGGACAAGGTTTGTGTGTCCAAAAACCTTGACAAACAAAAAAAGATCATCCTTATATTTCACCTACTCAAATGTCGGTCATCCTTATATTTTTCCTTCTCAAATGTCGTGACAAGTCAAAAAATGATCACCCCTTCTCAAATACGCTGACAAGCAAATAAATGATTGTTTCCCTCTCCAAAAACCAAAAATCGTCACACTTTGGGGAGGATCTTCATTCCCCAGGCCAATAAAAAAAATTTTGGGGAGCAATTTTTAAACTTTGGGGGAAATTCTCCCAGAGAAGGCCTAGAATAAGCACGGACATTCTGCACTTAAAACGGTTCAACCATGACAACCCTCTTTATTCCATATTGCTAATAATGCAAAGGATTTGTGCAAATTCATTAGCATTTTTGAAACTTATTTCGTCCTGTTAGAGATCGATTTCAAGTACCATATTGAGTGACTATCTTTATCATCCTTGAGCACATCAATGTCAATCGCTTTCGCAAACATAGGCCATCACCTTCTGCACTAAAAACGGTTCAACCATGACAGCCCTTGTTATTTCATAATGCTAATAATGCAAAGGAATTGTGCAAAATCATCCGCATTTTTGAAAGTTACTTCTTTCCTGTAGGAGATCGATTTCAAGTACAATATTGAGTGACAATCTTTAGCATCCTTGAATACATCGATATCAATCGCTATTGCAAACATAGACCATCACCTTCTGCCAGTGTTTGTTTTAGCCTCTTTGACATTGGGGGGAGTTTGAAATGTTTGGGGGGACAAGGTTTGTCTGTCCAAAAACCTTGACAAGCAAAAAAGTTCATCCTTATATATTTCCTTCTCAAATGTCGGTCATCCTTATAATTTTTTTCTCAAATGTCGTGACAAGCAAAAAAATGGTCATCCCCTTCTCAAATACCCTGACAAGAAAAATAAAATTATATTTTTCTCCTTTCCAAAAAACCGAAAAGCCTCCTCGTCACACTTGGGGATAATCTCCATTCCCCTGGCCAACATAATAATTAGAGAGAATTTTTAAACTGGGAGGGGACGAAATCCCCCAGAGAAGTCTTAGAATAAACACTGTGTCCATCTCACTCCGAAGTTGCAACTCTCAAAAAGTAGAGACGACCTTTTTTCACTAGAGTACATTGTACATAGGTATTATATACCTATAGTACGCTGTACCTAGGTATGACGTACTCTAGAGTACGTTGTACCTATAGGTATGATGTATTCTAGAGTACGTTATACCTAGGTATGATGCACTCTGCACTCTGCAGTGCGTTGTGCCTGGAGTCCACCATGCCTAGGTAGTTCTTACTCTAGAGTGCACGCTACCGCAAGTTATCGGGTGCACTAGAGTGCATTGTACCTAGATAGGATGTACTCTAGAGTACATTGTACCTGGGTATGATGTACTCTAGAGTGCATTGCACATGGGTATGATGTACTCTAGAGTGCATTGTACCTAGGTATTATGTACTCTAGAGTAAATTCTGGCTAGAGTCGACCATGCCTGCCACACCGCGCTGATTTTGTATGGAAAAAACACACATAACATTATTTTCGGAAAACATGCCACTTTACTTAAGAAGTCAGACCAGGGGGTCAGCTGACACCCTGACTCCCTTCCCCGTTAGATCCGCTTCTGGGGATATGCCAATCTTTGTCCTACTGCTTTGACTCTCAACATCCACCAATTCTAGCAATTGCTTGCTGTTTTGAAGAGTTCTAATACAACAGATCGCAATGAATTCCTGTCAGATTTTAGATTGAATTCTCCAACGAAGATGTCAAGAAGTGAATTGAGGATGCAAATTGCGAAAAGATGTCTGTTATTTGCAGTTTCCATTGCATCTCTCTGTCAACGTAAGTAGATTTCCAAATGCCATTAAATATTAGAAATCAAAAATTGATTGGCGACAATCAGAATTAAACTCTTTTCGAAGCATCGACCTCCAATAAGCTACTACTTGAGCCAATTGATTTTTAGGCTAAGCATAATCAAGGAAATTGCTTTAGGACCAAATGTATTTTTTAAAAAGGTAGTTCAAGCAATTAGTTTCTTGCATAGATTGATAGTCGTTTAACAGACTCTATGTATTAATTATGGCGTGCTGTTGCGTTTTGATTATAATTTGAGTTTCTTTTGTCGTCAATAGTAAAAGCAATTAAATAATTAAATAATTAATCATAATATTAAATGATTCAAATGTGACAGGATGTTTAAGCATTGATTGCTCAACAAGCCTCAAAAACAAAGCCGTTTATGAAGGAACTTCTACATCGTTTGAAAGGGATTACAACGATGAAGTCGTTTCTTGGGAAATCTATCCAACTTTTCCTCATATTAGACGATATACTTTTTTTGTGCCAATCACAAAAGATGACGGCAAAGTGGATGAAACGTTTCTTTACACATATGCAGTGAATCAAAGTAGGCTAACAATCTTCAATTCTACCATCGGTCCACAAGGATCCATGTCATTTTCTACTGCGGGGATTTACAACTTGATTTACATGGATGGGAATTGCGAGACGGCAGCATGTTTGGTTGTCATAAGTAAGTCAATTTTTAATTGTATTATCTGAATTAATGAACTTGATAACAAGAAAACAGATCGTTTTGATAGTGTGGGTAAACTAAACTTTTTAAACAATAGGGGCTCTATCACCAAATAGCTCATCAAACTCTTTACCAGTTCAATTGTGATCCGCAAATCAAATGCAAACAAAGTCATACCGTAAGCATGTATTTTAGATCGCAAAAATACAGATGGGGCCGGGTGACAAAAAGGTGTTGCAATCAATTTTCTTTAATGTCCCTCAAACACAGCCAACATTCACACTGCGTGAGACGTTTAGGGCAAGACGATTGTGTTGGTGTGATTTGCGGCCAATTCTCGTAACTGTGACGTTATATTTCTGTTGTATTATTGTGCAGCTGGGTTTCACCAATATTGCAGACGAATTATAATGGACTGAGCCCTCTACTCGACGTATCTCTGAGGATTTCGACTGTGTGCGTATATAACGTCTTCTATGACCCGGTCGCCCATCTCTTTGTGGAAGAACTGGATGCTCTGAATATATCTGTTTTGACATCCAATATTCTGCAATATCTTCCATAGACTTTCTTTACAGAATCGAAGGTCTTTGTGAGGTCTATTAACATCATGTACAGATGGCGGTGCTGTTCCTTACACTTCTCCTGGATTTATCGTGCTGACACGATCATGTCTTTGGTACCTCTCGCTGTTCGGAATCCATGCTGGCTTTCCGGAAGTGTCGTGTTTGCTAGCTTGCAGAGGCGATTGACTAAGACGCGGTCAAGAATTTTGCCAGTAACTGAGAGCAGGGAGATTCCACGATGGTCGTCGGAGCAAGTGCGATCGCTTTTGAGTTTGTGGTTGTGGATTATGTAGGCATCTTTGAAGTCCTGAAGACAGAGGTCCTGCTCCAGGTTTGTGCGACCAGTTTGAGGAGCTGTGGCAGCAAATAGGAGAACCTATTTTTAAGACGTCTGCTGGGGTGCTGTTCAGTACCTACGTTTCCACGATGGCAGTAGATGATGCAGAAAAGGAGATAGTCTATCATTGTCTGGGATCGACGCTCCGCGCCGTTCCTCACGGGCATTGTATGTTCCTCATGGGAGACTTCAATGCGCGAGTGGGCCAGGACACGTCCGTATGGCCAAAGATCATCGGTCATGTACTGTCATCGTGGAAGCGTAGGTACCGAACAGGATGACGTTTCTTTCTTACTGCAATTTCAGCACCAGGGTCATTAGCGTTGGTTTTATACCGTGCGGCCGCTGTTCTGAGCCTTGCAGCGAGTGAACTTCTGATGGTAAATCCAACTCCTGCTTGCCGTGGGTGTCCTTCTCGGTGTCCAAAGCAGACGAACATATAACCTGGATCAACCTCCCCAAGTTCCGTCTCTCCGGATAATTCATTTTTTTCTGAGTGCCGCGATGTTGATGTCGTTGCATTCCAGCTCTCTCAATAATGGCGATTTTCTGAATATTAACGGGTGAATGGTTTTATTTAGGAAGCGGACCTGTTTGTACATCGACTCTGGACACCCTGTTCTGCCAAGCAGACTTCATGGGGTGTGCATTTATGGATAATAAACCTATAATGTCCTGGAAAGATGACAGTGGAACCATAGTCAAATCGGAAACACCGAGTCAGTCTTTTCCTGACGATGACGCTCCGCTACTTGAACGCTGGATTTCTGAGTTTCCAATCTCTGACAACGATAACAAATTATACGAATGTCAATTGACCTTTAGTCACCCATTGTTGTATGGATTATACGATTTGGCAACGAATGCGCCGGATTTCTCGGCATCTTGCCATATAACCAGTAAGCAAGCTACTGATGTTCTTGCGTAATTTATTAGATATAATGTACCAATGTGATCGCTCATAATTATCGGATCCTGGCTTCTCCTCTACATGCAAACATATACTTTTGTCAATGGCGCAGCAACAGGTTCACGGTATCCGACCCTATTCTGCTAGGAAATTCTAATAGGACGTTATTTTGAGTCCACATATACCTTGCATCTTTTATAAAAAGAATTCACAGCTAGCTTCAAAATCCTGCATTGAGCAAGTTTACATTTTGGAAAAATTATATAAGACTATGTTTGTAGACATATCCATGTCCATTGTACAATATCCAATATCTCTAATGCAGTGGTAGTTTATGTGGAACATTGCATTCGGCATTATTCGGTATATATATATATATATATATATATATATAATTTATATGATGACCACGAAGTAAAAGAATTGCAGAAGTGATATTTTACAGACAGAGGAAAGCACGCAACTGCACTTGTAACTATCACCAATGGCAAAAGTTTTGAATTGCCACAATATTTTTGGCGGTTTAAAGGCGACTACGAAATATTTTCAGCTCGGCGGCTTGTCGGCTCGGATTAGGGGTCTACCATCTAACACAACTACTGTCATAAAAATTTCTATTCCTACTGCAATTCTAGAACAAGCGTTAACTCCCTGGAACTGTTCCGGGGAAAATTTGGTGAATACTGTTGTCAAAGAAGGAGTTCCAGCAACTTTTCCAAGATTGAATAACGGTCAATGGCAAGTCTTTCCAGCGTCTGTTCTATACAATGCGCTGAAGAACATCACAGACAGTAACGATGTCGTGAAACCAGAGTTGAACGGAACATACGCAGTGATTCGATCTCAGTTGACAATCCTGAATGCTACACTCACCCCGCAAGAATCAATGCCATATTCCACTGCTGGATTATACGTCTTGAAAGACTCGAATTCAAATTGCACAAAAGCAGCAAACTTAATCGTCATCAGTAAGTCATAGAATACTCTTTATGATCTGTTATTCATATAGAGTTTTAGCCTTCATTTTCTCGGCATTCTGCTATCTTTGAGATTCAACGTCCCTATTGGCTCAAGACCATAAAAAGTAAAAGTAAAATATTTAATATTAGCTTCCGCCTTCAGCTTCCGTAATATTTTTGTCTAAAATAAAACCTTGTATTGAAAAATCTAGTGATAAATCCAATCGCGCCTCTTTCCGTTTAGATTTTGCATCTTCTATCCCGCTGTCTTCCCATTACGAACATGACCAATCTTTGGAATTGACTTTGCCCGGTTGACCACTAATCTTCGGCAATAGCTACTTCAACGGTAGATTAAGCGCCTAGGAAGAAATAGCTATCACTGTATTTGTCTCGAAAGCGCTATAAAAAGTCCAGACATTTCTATTTATTTACATTCTTACGTCAGTTTGTTTAGAAAACTCAAAATTACTCCCTCATCAAGTGTATATTTTGTTTAACTTCCCACTAACAAACCGCTCATAATTCACTAAAACCATAAATGAAGCATTGCATGTCTGTTAAAGAAGTTTTTCAAATAGCTAAACCTCCCTTTCTTACTATTTTTATTGACAAAAGTGCAGTTCATCCAGAAAATTCACTATCTTTACTGTTTCAAATTACAGTATATTTAACTGAGATTACATAAATACGTGTGAAAAACTTTTGTTGGCATGTTTCTTCACAATATGTAGCGTTAGCGAAAGTCAGTTTTGATAATTGTACGATATAGAATGGCTGTGGCTGTGGAATACTCTAACGGAATGCGTAACCT
Source organism: Metaphire vulgaris (assembly GCA_018105865.1). Classification (NCBI taxonomy): domain Eukaryota; kingdom Metazoa; phylum Annelida; class Clitellata; order Crassiclitellata; family Megascolecidae; genus Metaphire; species Metaphire vulgaris. The sequence goes on from CM030849.1 coordinate 5,105,228, forward strand.
CGTCGTACTCCTGCGATTAATTCGCGAATAACTTGAAGACACATTAACTAGCGACTTCTTATGAATGCTAATATGTATACAGCGCCTTTACCTTTGCAGACGACAAGCGACTACGGCGCTATATAAATTGTCTACATAATAATAATAATAATAATAATAATAATAATAATAATAATAATAATAATAATAATAATAATAATAATAATAATAATAATAATAGAATTCAGTAAATAACTACGGCGCTATATAAATTGTCTAAATAATAATAATAATAATAATAATAATAATAATAATAATAATAATTGAATTCAGTAAATTCGGAACAGCACATCGTAACAAAGTTCATGTGGCATTAGTGCAGAAAGAAAAGTGTAATAGAAGTTTTATCCTGTATGATTAGGAAGTGGTCCACTGTGTACCTACAATGCAACGAATCCAAACAGCGTGACACTTTCCTGCAGCGTCATCTTTTCCGAATCGTCTGTGCAGCCAAACAATCCAGTCTTCACATGGATAAAGAGCGACGGAGTCCAGGTAAAAGAGCACCAACCGATTCCCACAGTGTTTGAACCTTCTACTAAAAGGTCAATGTCTCAACTGTCAATTGCCAGCAACGATACAACAACGTACGAATGTCAGATGACCTTCAGCCGCCCTCCTAAATCGCCATTCACCTACATTAACCTGAATGTACCTAGTTACAGCGCGTCATGTTCAGTGTCACGCGTGTGAATCAGCGATGTGACGAATAATCCTTGGCCAGAAAACATGCCTTCATTTAATCAGTTTGCTATCATAACATACCATCACCAATGCTATGTTGTTTTAGAGAACTTTCAGAATATTTATTGGATCACAAACATTTCTCTTTTTTTGGTGACTTTGAACTTTGGTGATGGTAGGCTATATCGCTTCTGAAATGTAACTGTGAAATAATTAGTTCAATGGAATAGAGGCTTCAAAGACATTAAAGACATTTAGGGGATCAAGTAGTCCTAGTCTTTGGTTTCGGGCTTTGTATCTTTGGTGATGGTATATCGCTTTTGAAATGTAGCTGACAAATAAATATACGTGCTGGCTGTAAATGTTTTTATCTCATTAAATGGCAAATGCAGAAATTTTTGCTTAGATTTCTTCAAAATCAGATTGACCGGCAAATCTAAATATTCTAATCTCAATTTGTCTAGAACTATATAATTCACTACTGTTAATTGTGACATTTTATAATAATTTATCGGATCTTATAGGAATCCTGCTTTTCATCTGCAAACCATTTGAAAATCCCTATAGAGGGAACAAGTGCAGGATGTTTACATTAAAAGAATGAGGCAATATTACATAGACCCTTAACTAAAGGACAGTCGGCGCGCGCGCTCGGGGCCGCGAACTTGCGTCCATTGAATTTTTGACAATGCAGCATTATTACATGCCATAACTTAATCTCGGGTATAGATACAGCTGTAAAATTTGACAGTCTAACTCAGAATTGAATTTCCTACAAATATCAAACAAACGGAAGTTGATGACGTTGTTACTTATTTAATTACTAGGTGTTTACCCGTCAAAAATGACGGGGAACATTGGCTGTTTTACCACCCGATTTTGCGCAAATGCAACAGCATTTTATGACGGGGGAGATTGGCTGTTTTACCACCCGATTTTGCTCTAATGCAATAGCATTTTGCGCAATTAGTTCTCCTTCACTCGCCGCCTTTTCCTTCAACCGAGTTAACGCCCATTCGCAGGAATTTTCTGAACCTTGATAGTCAAGGAAGGTGTACTGATTTGGCAGTGTCGAACGACATGCAGTGCTTGATTCTCTTGTTTGCTGCGCTGCTTTTCACGCCGAGCAACAGCCTGCTCCTCATTCTCACTTGATTGTCGGAAAGCTCGTGAACGCTGAACTTTTGTTTTGCACGGACGGTTAGAAAGAGGAATAAAAAAGCTAAACAATGGTGCAAACCTCATCTTCTTAGCTCTTATATAGCCTGAGATATAGCAAATTCAAAAAATTTGGAAACTTTCGCAGACTTCAAAACTTTCGCGAAATTCACCGATAATACTTATGTTCAAACATTGGGGTCATCGGGTTAGAACTGATAGATCTTTGCCAAATGTCAACCGATTTTCAAACTTTTTGGTTTATTTTGTTCCTCTGACATCCCTTAACAACTTTTCCGCTGACCAAAGTGGGGTTACCGCTGAAAATATTTTGCTAGGGGGCTTTAAAAATTTTTCGGGGAAAGAGGGTGATATTTTAGGCCGTAAAGTGGACTCTACCCCCAATTTCTTTGTTTTGCACGGACGGTTAGAAAGAGGAATAAACAATCTAAACAATGGTGCGAACCTCATCTTTTTGGCTCCTATATAGCCTGAGATATAGCAAATTTAAAACGTTACAGCAATCATTTTTGAAGAACGCTTTTCCAAAAATTAAAAATCCCCAGTACGGTGACGGCGTTTGAAAATTTAATCCTCACTTGAGGAGTAAAATTAAAAAAATAGGTATTGAGGCTAGAAGAAGATATATATATATATATATATATATATATATATATATATATATGTAATAACGGGGAGCAGGGCATTGGGAGAGGGAAGGGAGATTTGGGAGGAGGAAAGTGGGTTGTACGGGTTTTCGGAGCAGCGTTGTGTAGGTTTGGAAACGGGGCTTGGGCGATTGGGGAAGGGATGGGGAGAGGGAAGGGGATGGGGAAAGGGAAGGGGAACGGGGGTTTGGGGCCGGGGCGGGAATGGGTTGGGGCGAGGGCGATTTGGAGAGAGATGGGGAGAGGGAAAAGGGTTGGGAGAGGGAAGGGAACGGGGGTTTGGGGCCGGGGCTGGAATGGGTTGGGGCCGGGGCGATTGGGAGAGGGATGGGGAGAGGGAAAAGGGTTGGGGAGAGGGAAGGGGAACGGGGTGGTTTGGGGCCGGGTCGGAATGGGTTGGGCCAGGGGCGATTGGGGGGGATGGGGGAGAGGGAAGGGGGATGGGGAAAGGGAAGGGGAAAAGGGGTTTGAGGCCGGGGCGGGAATAGGTTGGGGCCTGGGCGATTAGGAGAGGGATGGGGTGAGGGAAGGAGGGACGGGGGTTTAAGCTGCAATTAAGACGCTTCGTTAAACGCTCCGGTTTGATTAAACAATATTTGGTTGTCAATGACAACAGCGTCTTGCAATACCCGCCGTGTTGCGGACGGACAGACGCGACGGACAGACATCGAGAATTATATATATAGATCAAATTAAACAAATTAATATGTGTCCATTGAGTTGCTAATACAATAGCATCAATTACATGTTGCAACTGGTGTTTGCACAATGATACAGCTATGACAGTCATGAAACCTGGTAGTCACACTCAGAAATGAACTCTGTATGCATTTCAATAACCGAAAGTTGATGACGTCATTACTTATTTAATTAAAAATTAACAAATTATCGTGTATGCATTGAATTCCTAATGCAATAGCATCTATTACACGTTGCAACTGGAGTTTACAACTATGAAACTTGGTACTTACACTCAGAAATGAACTCTCTACCCGTCCCAGGTAACTGGAAGTTGATGACGTCATGACTCATTTCATTAACAAAATAACAAATTAACGTGTATCCATTGAGTTATGACATATTTAACTAACAAGTGAAAAGATTAACATGCGTCAGTTGAGTTGCTAGTAATTGCCGAAGTTACAGATGTGCTTGATGATACAGCTACATGTATGTTACTTTGTTAATTAAATAAGTAATGGCGTCATCAACCTCCGGTTACCTGGGATTACTACCAAGTTTTATAGCTTCAAGCTCAAGTTGCAATGTGTAATAGATGCTATTGCATTAGCAAGTCAGTAGTGCAGTTCATCCAGAAAATTCACTATCTTTACTGTTTATCCTCTGTCTTTTTGACTGCTGCTGACATTTTCATTCCTGTCCACTCTTCCACGTCATCCGCCCATCGTCTCCCTGGTCGCCCTCTTCTTCTAGTTCCCGGCATCATTCCTTGTTAGACTGCCCTCTCCAATGTTGACCTAGTTCCGCTGTTCCGCTGTATATGTCCGAAGTATTGCAGCTTCCTTCTTTTGCACATATTGAGGAACCGTCTTTCCGTGCCTGACAAGTTCAAAACCTCTTCATTGGTTTGCATATCTCTCCAACTTATGATGTCTTGCATGACACGTAACGAGTACATTTCAAAAGCTTCTATTCTTCTCTGTATTTTTTTCTATTCAGAGTCCAACTTTCACATCCATATGATGCTGTACTCTATGCGACACTCTCGCTTATTCTCTTTTTTGTTCTCATGCTGATATTATCGTCTTTCCAAATGTTCTTCATTTTTCTGTTAGCAAGCCTTCCTTTTGTCAGTCTGGCCTTTATTTCTTCCTCTAGAGAGCAGTCTTCTGATATAATTGCTCCAAGATATGCAAACTTTCCCACTTGTTCTATTACCTCCTGATCTACCCTGATGGAAACTTTGTCTCAGCTAGTTGTCATTACTTTTGATTTATTTACATGTATTTGAAGCCCATATTTCGCACTCGCTTGTTCCACTCTGCTTACTAGCTTTTGAAGTTCCTGTTCGCTCGATGCCAGCAAAACCACTTCGTCTACATACCTTAAATTATTAATGGTTAGTCCTCCTATTTTGCATCCTCCTTTGAACTCTTCCAAAGCCACACGCATTATCATTCCTGCTACTATATTAAACAGACGTGGGGATATTGTACAACCTTGCCTCACGCCCTTTTTGATTTTGAACCATTCTGTGACTGTTCCCATTATTCGTATGGCACCTAAAGATAAGATAACGCTTTTTCATCCATTCTTAATAAGAGATTCTTGTCGTATTTTGATTAATACCACATAAATGAAACAAAATCAGGACGGACTTTACATTCTGGTCAAATCGTTATTTCAGAACTCAAATTGATTGGACTCTTCTTCTCTATAACAATAGTTTAATGGCGTCAAGAATACATAATGATAGCTTCCTAATGTTTCTGTTTAAAGTTGCGCCATCTTTGTTGGACGAGTCACTGTTGCCATTTTAAAATCGTTGCCAAAAAGCGTCATTTAACACTGAGTGTAATGTAATGTAATTAGCTATTTATATTGCGCCTGTTCAATTAATGTTAACAAGCGCATTGCCGGTTGATGAGATATTAGGCGGTAGTTAAAATGTCACGACCGAACGGACTTGGGCTTTTGCAGTCATGTAGTTTATGAGTGGCTTCATTGGCTTGGTTATTGATTTGTAGAATATTGTAAATGGAATTTATGACACTAGATGCAGCTTTCCAGCAGATTTAATGTGGAATCAAAATTAATTCATTATCATAGAACACCTGGCATCACGACACACAATCTCCAGTAGGCTTCTACATTGCCTTTAATACAAGATTGGTAGCGCATATTCTGAGCTCAGATTTCTTTTCAGTTCGCACAAGTGTTTGCGACTACCTCGTCACAGCGATAGAGAAAGAAGTCAGCCGTTTGCAAACTACGGTTGAGGTGCCAGCTCGAAATTGAAAAAATTGAAAATACTTCTAATCGAACAGGTCAGAAAATTTAACTCTATGTTTTGCCTCACTGAACAAATTAGAACCATTTAAAAACGTATATACCATGCCATTGAGAAATTGCTTATCCAATTTTCTTTTATGCTTGAAGTTACCTGTCTATGAACCACAGATTTTGCTGCATAGGCTAGTATGGTACGACCATTCTACTTTAATGTACCAAGGAGTGGAAGCTACCAATTGATTTCTCCTTCATTGATTATACTGTACGCATTTGCTTAGTTTCCTATCTATGGATCACATATGTTTTAATTTTGCTGCAGATTCGAGGATTCCACGACCATTTAACGAAGGTAACAATTGAGTGTTTATCTTTATCATAGCCTATTCAAAGTGCATAAAAGTAACTCTGACTCTACTATAGAAGTTTACTGCATCAATGAAGACAAAATGAATAATGAAACAATCTCCAGAAAACAAGTCCCAACTCAAAGAGAGACTTCTGCGCGTATGGTCCCATGACCAGCCGCTGAAAGATCATGCCGGGTCGATTATATTACAAGATGACGGAAAAGGCAGGCCCGCCGAGCGAAAGCCCGGGCCCCTGTGCAGAAGGGCTGTCACGGGCCCTTAAATATTTGTGAAAAACTGATGATGGTCATTTGTTTGCCTTTCAGTCTTTTTCAGGAGGTTAATACATGACCGACCCATCCCCATGCAGGTCGCCAGCCCCCTGGTCAACAACTTGTTCAAAACGAATAAAATCTACGGCATGAAATATCAGTTGTGAAGAGCACTCAATACAGAAGCGAATGGTGTAAAGTAAAACTGACCCATACGGGGGCGGTAACCACCCACTCGCATTTGCTTAGTTTCCTATTTATGGATCACATATGTCTTAATTTTGCTGCAGATTCGAGGATTCCACGACCATTCAACGAAGGTAACAATTGAGTGTTTATCTTTATCATAGCCTATTCAATGTGCATAATAGTATAACTCTGGCTCTAATATAGCAGTTTATCAATGAAGACAAGATGAATAATGAAACTATCTCCAGAAAACAAGTCCCAACTCACCGAGCGAAAGTCCGGGCCCCTGTGCATAAGGACTGTCACGGGCCCTTAAATATTTGTGAAAAACTGATGATGGTCATTTGTTTGCCTTTCAGTCTTTTTCAGGAGGTTAATACATGACCTGCCCGGGCCCATGCAGGTCGCCAGCCCCCTGTACATTGGTCCCTGACCCCCTCTCGGAGGGCCTGAGAACAGGTAGCTGCTGTCGTTAACGTTGACGGCGTATGGAAAAATTCAGCTCGAAGTACTGAATCAGTCCGACCTACCTTACTTATTTCGACAGTAGACACATTAAATCGTTCATTAAAGTTGAATTTGTGCCACCGCGTCACTTTATTTTAGCCTTCTTACCGATGTAACTACAGAAATCAACTTAGTGAAAATAAATCCATAATAAATTGGCCAACACTGTAATTAGAGATGGTGAAATGTTGTAGCGTTGTCGGACGTCTTTCCTAATAGCGAACCATACAGACATTCCGGTTTCTCTCATGATCACATCTCTTTGTATACTGTAAGAGTCCGTCACGGAAATTCGGTGCATGGATTATGAGAATTAATTGCAATGCACAGTAACCAATCTCAAACGAAATGTAATTGTCATGGCTGTTCAATTGATGACATTTCCATGGCATGGAGGAGTAACATGTATAACACAGTTATTATTGTATATATATATATATATATGACATCAAATTTGAGTATAATAGTAGAAAAACAAATGGCCATTGTAATTAAAGTACATTTTGCAGGAAAATAGCTGTGCAATTATATTATGCAACGGGTCTAAAATACGAAAATGTGAAAATCGTTCAATTTGTGTACAGTAGATGGTTATGCTTGATGGTCAACAACTTGTTCAAAACGAACAAAATCTACGGTATGGCATAATTATCAGAGCAGTGTTGTATCAGTTATTGATTATTTTTCAGTTACAGTTACAGTTAAAGACATCTAAGACAAGTTTCTTTTAATCGGACTTCAAAAAATTGAAATTAGTTTTTTTCCAGTTCCAAGAGAAATCTCGGATTCAAATTTGACTCTTTTTAAATTGAATCACATTTTTCAAAAGCCTGCTTTATTCATATTTGACCAGTTACGGTCTTGAAATTATTTTTCCTCTTATAACCTTCCATCAACAAAGCAATCAATACAAAATGCACTTGCTCGTGCTGTTACTAACACTAAATTAATTTCAATACTAAAATTTACATTGCTTAAAATTTCAATATAAGATAATAACACTTACACATATTCAGTCATCAAAACCTGTCTACCTTAGATCACTATTAACCCCTCAGCCTCCTCGACCCACACGTTCATCATCTCATCTCACTCTGTCACGCCCGCTAAATCAGTCATCCCTGAAAATTTGCAACCGTGCCTTCTCATATGCTGCACCTGAACTCTGGAACTCGATCCCAGCTTCCCTTCGCACACTTGGACACTTTAAAACAATAAAATCTGATTCCTCATTTCCTATAATTCCACACTATCAAGTCTTCAGGTCTAAAAATCCTTCCTGTTTCTGAAATCATTTCCGCCAGCTGTTCACTGCCCTTCGGATATTGACCATTGCCTGGCTGATCCCACACCTTTCCTATAGCTATTTTAAAGAGGCTGAGCGCCTGAGAAGAACAGCTACTGTTGTGCTGCTTTCCAACATAGAAATTGATTTACTTACTTACTTACTTAAAGTTTTTGAAATTATTTTCCAGTTAGAGTTACAGTTGAAGTTATTGCCATTTTTCAGTTACAATTTCAGTTACGGTAAATTATTTTTCAGTTACTTTCAGTTAATCGCAACCGAACACATTAATGAAATTTTGATGCTTTTTCTTAATACTCTATTCCTTCTAATAGTCTAATTGATTGAAAAATCTACTTATGTGTGCATATATTGCATGCATGTCTATCAAAACATCAGTGTTGTTAACAAGGTTGACCCCACAAGAACGAGGCCAAGGAAGTTTCAATGTGTTCAGTCGAAGATCTTTTGTGTGGTGTTTGCCTTTTTAAGTTTGTCATTTTTCAGTTATTTCAACTATTTCAGTTATTTATTTTTCAGTCACAGTTACTGGGATTTTTCAGTTATATTTAGGCCTACAGTTACAGTTACAGTTAACTGATTTGCTATTTTTCAGTTAACTGATATTTCAGTTACAGTTACAGTTAACTGTTACAACACTGGGATAGAGAGATATGAGTTAAACAATACCATATTAGGCTTAAACCACCTGTAGAAGATTTCTAATTATTCGAAGCAATAAAATAGATAAAACTACGTGACGGCACCGATATTGTGTTAACATCTGCCAATCAACATTTATGGCGGAAGAAACTTTCGAAAGAGATTCTAATTTATTCCCATGTTATAAATATTTATCACATCTCTTTAAATTTCCTTTCCTATATGGTATTTGTCAATCAAATGTTACTATCATGTTCTTTTGACGTAGCGACGATGTTTATAGTTTCAATTTAGTCGTCGTCACATGTGCACATTACATTATTTTCGGAAAACATGCCACTTTACTTAAAAAGTCAGACCAGGGGATGGGGTCAGCTGACTCCCTGACCCCCTTTCACGTTTGATCCGCTTTTGGGGATATGCCAATCTTTGTCCTACTGCTTTGACTCTCAACATCCACCATGCTAGCAATTGCTTGCTGTTTTGAAGAGTTCTAATACAACAGATCGCATTGATTTTCTGTCAGATTTTAGATTGAATTCTGCAACGAAGATGTCAAGAAGTGAATTGAGGATGCAAATTGCGAAAAGATGTCTTTTGTTTGCAGTTTCCATTGCATATCTCTGTCAACGTAAGTAGATTTCCAAATGCCATTAAATATTAGAAATCAAAAATTGATTGGCGACAATCAGAATTAAACTCTTTTCGAAGCTTCGACCTCCAATAAGCTACTAGTTGAGCCAATTGATTTTTAGGCTAAGCATAATCAAGGAAATTGCTTTAGGACCAAATGTATTTTTAAAATAGGTAGCTCAAGCAATTAGTTTCTTGCATAGATTGATAGTCATTTAACAGGCTCTATGTATTAATTATGGCGTGCTGTTGCGTTTTGATTATAATTTGAGTTTCTTTTGTCGTCAATAGTAGGCCTAAAAGCAATTAAATAATTAATCATACTATTAAATGATTCAAATGTGACAGGATGTCTAAGCTATGATTGCTCAACACCCCTGAATAACAAAGCCGTTTATGAAGGAACTTCAACATCGTTTGAAAGGGAGTACAACGATGAAATCGTTTCTTGGGAAATCTATCCAACTTTTCCTCCTTTTGAACTACGTTCTTTTTATATGCCAGTCACAAAAGATGACGGCAATGTGGTTGAAATGTTTCTTGACACATATGCAGTGAATCAAAGTAGGCTAACAATCTTCAATTCTACCATCGGTCCACAAGGATCCATGCCATATTCTACTGCGGGGCTTTACTTCTATTCTTACACTAATGAGGACTGCAGTACGGCAGCCTGTTTGGTTGTCATAAGTAAGTCAATTTTTAGTTGTATTTTCTGAATTAATGAACTTTATAACAAGAAAACAGATCGCTTTGACAGTTTGAGTCAACTAATATTTTTAAGCAATAGGGGCTCTATCACCAAATAGCTCATCAAACTCTTTACCAGTTCAATTGTGATCCGCGAATCAAATGTAAACAGTCATATCGTAAGCATGCATTTTAGATCTCAAAAATATGGATGTGACCGGGTGACAAAAAGGTGTTGCAATCAATTTTCTTTAATGTCCCTCTCACACAGCCAACGTTCACACTGCGTGAGAATTTTAGGGCAAGACAATTGTGTTGGTGTGATTTGCGGCCAATTCTCGTAACTCTGATGTTATATTTCTGTTGTGTTATTGTGCAGCAATATTGCAGAAGAATTATAATGTACTGAGCCCGCGACTCGGCGTATCTCTGAGGATTTCGACTGTGTCCGTATATAGCGTCTTATATGACCCGGTCGCCCATCTCTTTGTGGAAGGACTGGATAATCTGAATATCTGCTTTGGCATCCGATTTTATGCAGATCTTCCATAGACTTTCTTTATTTACAGAATCCAAGGCCTTTCGTGAGGTCTATGAACATCATGTACAGATGGCGGTGCTGTTCCGTACACTTCTCCTAGATTTATTGTGCTGACACGATCGTGTCTTTGGTGCCTCTCGCTGCTCGGAATCCATGCTGGCTTTCCGGAAGAGTTTCGTCTTTGCAAGCCTGCTGAGTCGATTGAGTAAGACGCGGGGAGTTGGGTGGCCAGTCATCTTTTTGATGAAATCTGGACAATGTTGCTACAGAAATTTCTGGGTCTTGAGAGCAGAGTGTGCAGGTGTTCCGTCTTGCTGGAATATGAAATCTTCTCCAAGCAAATCATGACAGTCCTGCAGCCAATCATAATGCTGCTGTGTTTATCTGTTGGCCGTAAGTAACCCTTGACCTTGTCTGGCGCAATGACAACGACGCAATTTTAGACTTAATAACGATACAGATTACTATGACGTTATCTTCTGTTTGTCAATTTTAAAATTTGGGTCTCTAGTTTTTTGGCCATATTTTAGCAAACTCTAAAGCTATCACCATGAAATTTGGCAATTACACTAGAAACATTCGCATGTATATGGCCTATAAATGTCATTTAAATCGCTATACATGCAGCCGAGATATTAAATATCATAAAGGGGCTACTTTTCACTTTTACACCCTGTATAGCAATTAGCATCGGAATCTAGTAGGCAAGAATTCGGATTTAGGGGACTATATGCATCGAGTAGGATCGCAATATTATTGCCAGCAATATAGTTCAGTGGCGTAGCCAGGGTTCCGAAAAATAGGGAGATATGTAGAATTTCTGGAAACAAGGCTCGCAAGAAGTTATTCGCAAATTTATGTATTCTCTTCGATCATGCTACATACCTTTCCCCAAAATTTTTCAGTGGTCTTGCTCAAATCCCACGACCTGGGGCCCTGCCAGAATAGAGGACCGCCCCTCCCCCCATTGTAGCTACACCAATGATATAGTCAAATTGTTGTCTGGAACTGATCCTCATTTTATTGTCACAGTTATTATCCGGTACTGAATCCAGGGGCAGAGATGGCCATGGTTTGAGTTAACTAATGCGTTGGGTTGAATTAGGTTGGGTGGGTCAAACTTTTTCATATTGATGGTGGGTTAGGTTGGATTAGGTCAGAAAGTAAGCCATGGTTTATGAAATTGCAAAGTATTACGGTGGGTTTGGTTGGGTTGGGTTAAGTAACCCTATTGCAAGCATGGGTTGTATTGGGTTGGGTTGGAGATTTGATGGGCTGGGTTATAAAAAATGGACCCATGGCCATCTCTGCACAGGAGGTAGCCAGTATCCAAGAATTAGGAGGCACCGTCGCTTATAGATCGAGGAAAACGCACTAGACGTTAGAGACAATGGCATTTTCTGCTCGTCAAAACGTTGTGGGCGAAAAATGCGAGGGCTCCTATTCAGAAATCTGGCTACACCACTGCATTCTTGAGACATCATCCCCCACGTGGAACCGCCATTGGCATTCAGTTTCTTCCGTCTTGAGGTCCAAAGTGGATGATGTCGCGCCTGTCCTAGAGCGACATAGTTGGGGTCAAGTCGATGGTCGGACCATTGACTTGTGCCGCGCTCGACATTGGTAATGTTAAGATCCGTTCTGGGTGATGATTATTGTCAAGCATGTGCCATTGTTTGGAACGTGGGTGCTGTTAGGTGCATTTGTATTTGTTTGTTTGCTGGAAACCAAGTGTTTTATGACAAGCTCGTGTTTGAAAGCAGGTTTGCAGGATCAATTTGAACAGAACAGAACAGAACATATTTTATTGGAAGACCAGCTTCATAATGAAAAATAAGTTCAGTATACATATTGATGCATATACATATACATATACATATTGATGCAAAAAACTTAACTTAACTTATACTAGAAAAGAATCTGAATTAAACTAATGTACAAATTTTGAGTGACGAATTAATAAGTTTATAATTAAGCTAATTTAGTAAGTTAGTAATTAGCCAATTGGCTGATCAGATCTGTTCCTGATTAAATAAGTGAGGGATAACCTAAGGGATAAGAATCCCGTAAGATGGTTGTCCAATTTATAGTTACAGTTAAATGACAGAAAATAATTAAGATGAGTGTCTATAGTGTATATGAAAGTGAGTAAAAAGGCAAATGTAAAAGTAATGTTGAAAGTATTTTGCAAATTATATATTACTAAATAGAAGTGTATGTAGTATCCAATAGATTAATTAGAGTTAGGCCTAGATCGGTTATTTAGTTAGGTTATTACACTTGGTTTAGTATAAGGAATTTGTTAACATTACATTTAAATAAATAAAAATTATTGTAATTCCAAATGTGGGAAGGTAATTTATTCCAAATTCTTGGGCCGGAGAATTTAGTAGTGAGCATCGTCATTATCACACCCCATAGTTCTTAAGGACCGTCGGAACAAACGGTGTTGAAATGCTCGTCCAAGGCCCTCTCCTTTCTTTGGCTATGTGTATCGCATTTTGGGTGTCAAGTCCTGTCCATTCAAGAATCAAGCGCGGAATTTTTAATAGGCCTAAATAGTCTAGTTGTTGATGAGCCAAAGGGGGTATGGAGGTTATTACTGTTTCTAAGTGATTTTACATAAGATATATTGGTGTTGTCAAGAAAATAGCTTGAGTAAAAGAATGGAGGTAAGAGTTTGTTGAGAATATTAAATATGAAAATTGATGCTTGAATTCATATTGCTGATTGAATGATGACCGATGAACTTTGGCCATGCGGATGTGTCCTGGCCCACTCGCGCATTGAAGTCTCCCATGAGGAACATACGATGCCCGTGAGGAACGCGCGGAGGGTCGAGCCCAGACAATGATAGAATATCTCATTTTCTACATCATATACTGTCATCGGTTGGAACATTTGGTACCGGAACATTCGGTACCGGAGAATTCGGCACCAAAATTTTACTTGTGGAAGATTCGTTACCGGATAATTCGGTACCGGATAATTCGGTACCAGATAAATCGGTACATGTTCGACATACAGATCACATGACGCCTCACCACCTTACCCTAATCCTAACCGTATTCATAACCCTAATCCAAACCCTAACCCTAATCCAAACCCTAATCTTAACCCTAACTCCAGCGGGCCGTTACCGACATTTCCGTCCCGAATTTGCCATCCTGAAAATTTGGTACCGAATCTTCTATGACCGGTACCGAATTTTCCGGTACCGAAATTTTCGTCCCTAATTTTCCGTCCCGAATCTTCAGGTACCGAATCTTCCGGTCACCCTGTCATCGTGAAAGCGTAGGTACTGAACAGGATGACGTTTCTTTCTTTCTGAAATTTCAGCACCAGGTTCATTAGCGTTGGTGTTATGCCGTGCGGCCGCTGTTCTAGCCTTGCAGCGAGTGAACTTCTGATGTTCAACCCAACTACTGCTTGTCGTGGGCGTCCTTCTCGGTGTCCAAAGCAGACGAACATATAGCCTGGATCGACCTCCTCAAGTTCTGTCGTTCCCGACTATTCAATTTTCCAGAGTGCCGCGATGTTGATGTCGGTGCATTCCAGCTCTCCCAACAATGACGCTTTGATGAATAATAAAAGTTGAATGGTTTTATTTAGGGAGCGGACCTGTTTGTACATCGACTCCAGGCACCCTGTTCTGCCAAGCAGACTTCATGGGGTGTGAATATATATATATTGTACCTATAATGACCTGGAAAGATGACAGTGGAACCATAGTCAAATCGGAAACACTGAGTCAGTCTTCTCCTGTCGATGGTGCTCCGCGACTTCAACGTTCGATTTCTGAGTTTTCAATCTCTGACAACGATAACAAATTATACGAATGTCAATTGACCTTCAGTAATCCACAGATGTATCTAAACCCCGTTTTTGCAATGAATGCGCCAGATTTCTCGGCAACTTGCTATATAACCAGTAAGCAAGCTAGTGATGTTCTAGCGTAATTTATTAGATATAATGTACCAATGTGATCGCTACTAATTATCGGATCCTGGCTTCTCCTCTATATGCAAACATATACTTATGTCAATGGCGCAGAAACAGGTTCACAGGATCCGCCTCTATTCTGCTAGAAAATTCTAATACGGCGTTATTTTGACTCCACATATAGCCTACCTTCCATCCTTTATAAGAGATTTCACAGGTAGCTTCAAAATCCTGCATTGAGCAAGTTTACATTTTGGGAAAATTTAATAGGACTAGGGTTTGTAGACACATCCATGTCCATTGTACAATATCCAATATCTCTAATACAGTGGCAGTTTATGTGGTACATTGCATTCTGTATTAGTCTGTATATGTGTATATCATTTATATGATAACCATGAAGTAGCAGATTTGCAGAAGTGATATTTTGCAGTCAGAAGAAAGCACGCAACTGCACTTGTAAATATCACCAATGGCAACAGTTTTGAGTAGCCACAATGTTTTGGCGGTTTAAAAGCGACTACGAAATATTTTCAGCTCGGCGGCTTGGCGGCTCGGATTAAGGGTCTACCAGCTAACACAACTACTGTATTAAAAATTTTTATTCCTACTGCAATTCTAGAACAAGTGATAACTCCCTGGAACTGTTCCGGTGAAAATTTGGTGAATACTGTTGTCAAAGAAGGAGTTCCAGCAACGTTTCCAAGATTGAATAACGGTCAATGGCAAGTCTTTGCAGCGTCTGTTTTTTACAATACGCTGAAGAACATCACAGACAGTAACGATGTCGTGAAACCAGAGTTGAACGGAGCATACGCAGTGATTCGATCTCAGTTGACAATCCTGAATGCTACACTCACCCCGCAAGAATCAATGCCTTATTCCACTGCTGGATTATACGTCTTGAAAGATTCGAATTCAAATTGCACAAAAGCAGCAAACTTAATCGTCATCAGTAAGTCATAGAACACTCTTCATGATTTGTTATTCATATAGAGCTCTTTATTATCTGTTATTCATATAATATTGAGTTGCAGCATTCATTTTCTAGGTATTCTGCTATCTTTGGGATTCAACGTCCCTATTGGCTCAAGACCATACTACGTGCTAAATTTTCATTAGTGTGCGGGTGAAATGTGTTATTTTAATCACTAATATTATTTTCACATATTCTATATTCTGGCGATGTGCTCTCTTTTGGTTGGAATTTATTTATAGTTTAATAATAATATTTTAAAATTAAATATGTTGTCGTTCAGACCATTGCCGTTTCAATATGGAAAATGATAGTTACTGCAAGCCGTTGCTTTTTCAAGAATATTATTTAATTCGTCTTGAGCCAGCTTCAATATTTGCTGCATGAGCCGAAGTACAACATGACTGTCTTTAGTCTCTACGTCTTATCAAATACAACGGCATGCTGTTCGTTGGCTACATTATGAATTTTTACAGTTTTCATTACGACTTTTGTCTAAAATAAAACCTTGTAGTGAAAAATCTAGTGATAAATCCAATCACGACTCTTTCCGTTTAGTTTTTTATCTTCTATCCCGCTGTCTTCCCATTTCAAATGTGACAAATCTTTGGAAATTGACTTTGCCGGGCTGACCACTATTCTTCGGCAATAGCTAATTCAACGGTAGATTAAACGCCTAGGAAGAAATAGCTACCACGGTATTTGTCTCGAAAGCGCTATAAAAATTCAAGACATTTCTGTTTATTTACATTCTTACGTCAGTTTATTTAGAAAACTTAAAATTATTCCCTCATCAAGTGTATATTTTATTTAACTTCCCACTAACAAACCCTCAAGGTCCATTTGATCATAAATGAAGCATTGAATATGTCTCTTCAGAAATCTTTCCAATAGTTTAACGTCCAACTGACTTACTATTTTTATTTCAATAATAGTTCATAAAGAAAATTAAATCTTTACTGTTTCAAAATAAGTTTTTCAATATTACATAAAACCTGAAAACGTTTGTTACCATTTTTCTTGACAAGTGCAGTTATCCAGAAAAGTCAGTTTTGATAATTTCAATATAGAATGGATTTCAATGAGATTACATAACGGACAGCGTAAAACGTTTGTTAGCATGATTTCTTCACGAATAATGAAGCATTAGATTAAAGTCGACTTTTGATAATTGTACGATATAGAATGGCTTTGACTGGCTGACGACAAGCGACTACGGCGCTGTATCGAACTCTAGATGATTGATGATGATGATAATAATAATAATATTTATAATAATACTAATAATAATAATAATAATAATAATAACAGCGTAAATAATGCGTACTATATAAATTGTCTATATAAATAATAGATAATAATAATAATAATAATAATAAAATAATAATAATAATTAATAATTAAATTAAGTAAATTCGAAACATCACATTGTATCAAAGTTCATGTGGCATTAGTTCAGAAAGAAAAGTGTAATAGAAGTTTTATTTTGATGATTAGGAAGTGGTCCAATGTGTACCTACAATGCGACGAATCCAAACAACGTGACACTTTCCTGCAGCGTCATCTTTTCCGAATCGCCTGTGCAGCCAAATAATCCAGTCTTCACATGGATAAGGAGCGACGAAGGCCAGGTAAAAGAGCACCAACCGATTCCCACAGTGTTTGAACCTTCTACTAAAAGGTCAATGTCTCAACTGTCAATTGCCAGCAACGATACAACAACGTACGAATGTCAGATGACCTTCAGCCGCCCTCCTAAATCGCCATTCAACTACATTAACCTGAATCCACCTGATTTCAAGGCGTCATGTTCAGTGTCACGCGTTTGAGTCAACGAAAGTGACGGAGAATCCCTGGCTAGAAAACATGCCTACATTTAATCAGTAATATAATTAATGTTTTATTGGTTTACAGAACTCTCAGAATATTTATTGGATCACAAACATTTCTCGTGTTTTGGTGACTTTAAACTTTGGTGATGGTAGGCTATATCGCGTCTGAAATGTAACTGTGAAATAAATTAGTTTAATGGAATAGAGGCTTCAAAGATTTTAAAGACATTTAGGGGATCAGGTAGTCCTAGTCTTTGGTTTCGGGCTTTGTATTTTTGGTGGTGGTATATCGCTTTTGAAATTTAGCTGACAAATAAATATATATACGTGATGGATGTAAATGTTTTTATCTCATTAAATGGCAAATGCAGAATTTTTTGCTTAGATTTCTTCCAAATCAGATTGAACGGCAAATCTAAATATTCTAATCTCAATTTGTCTAGAACTATATAATTCATTACTGTTAATTGTGACATTTTATAATAATTTATCAGATCTTATAGGAATTCTGCTTTTCATCTGCAAACCATTTGAAAATCACTATAGAGGGAACAAGTGCAGGGTGTTTACATTAAAATAGTGAGGCAATGTTACATAGACCCTTAACTAAAGGACTGTCGGCGCGCGCGCTCGGGTCCGCGAACTTGCGTCCATTGAATTTTTGACACTGCAGCATCCATTACATACCATAACTTAATGTCGGGTATAGATACAGCTGTAGACTTTGACAGTTTAACTCAGAATTGAATTTCCTACAAATATCAAACAACCGAAAGTTGATGACGTTATTACTTATTTAATTACCAAATTAAACAAATTAATGTGTGTCCATTGAGTTGCTAATACAATAGCATCAATTATATGTTGCAACTGGTGTTTGCACAAGATACAGCTATGACAGCCATGAAACCTGGTAGTCACACTCAGAAATAAACTCTCTATGCATTTCAATAACCGAAAGTTGATTATATCATTACTTATTTAATTAAAAATTAACAAATTAACGTGTATCCATTGAGTTCCTAATGCAATAGCATCTATTACACGTTGCAACTGGAGTTTGCAGCTATGAAACTTGGTACTTACACTCAGAAATGAACTCTCTACCCATCACAGGTAACTGGAAGTTGATGAAGTCATGACTTATTTCATTAACAAAATAACAAATTAACGTGTATCCATTGAGTTATGACTTATTTAACTAACAAGTGAAAAGATTAACGTGCGTCAATTGAGTTGTTAGTAATTGCTGAAGCTACAAATGTGCTTGATGATACAGCTATGTTACTTTGTTAATTAAATAAGTAATGGCGTCAGCAACTTCCAGTTACCTGGAATTGCTAGAGAGTTCATTTCTGAGTGTAACTACCAAGTTTCATAGTTTCAAGCTCAAGTTGCAATGTGCAATAGATGCTATTGCATTAGCAACTCAATAGTGCAGTTCATCCAGAAAATTCACTATCTTTACTGTTGATCCTCTGTCTTCTTGACTGCTGCTGACATTTTCATTCCTGTCCACTCTTCCACGTCATCCGCCCATCGTCTCCCTGGTCGCCCTCTTCTTCTAGTTCCCGGCATCATTCTTTGTTAGACTGCCATCTCCAATGTTGACCTAGTGTCGCTGTTCCGATGTATATGTCCGAAGTATTGCAGCTTCCTTCTTTTGCACATGTTGAGGAACCTGGTTTCCGTGCATGACAATTTCAAAACCTCTTCACGACCGAAAGTAGTTGGGCTTTTGCAGACATGTAGTTTATGAGTGGCTTCACTGGCTTGGTTATTGATTTGCAGAATATTGTAAATGGAAATTTATGACACTAGATGCAGCTTTCCAGCAGATTTAATGTGTAATCAAAATTAATTCATTATCATAGAACACCTGGCATCACGACACGCAATCGTTCGCCAGGAGGCTTCTACATTGCCTTTAATACAAGATTGGTAGCGCATATTCTGAGCTCAGATTTCGTTTCAGTTCGCACAAGTGTTTGCGACGGCCTCGTCAGAGCGATAGAGAAAGAAGTCAGCCGTTTGCAAACTACGGTTGAGGTGCCAGCTCGAAATTGAAATAAATTGAAAAAGTTTCTAATCGAACAGGTCAGAAAATTTAACTCTTGGTTTTGCCTCACTGAACGAATTAGAACCATTTAAAAACGTATATATCAAGCCATTGAGAAATTGCTTATCCAATTTTCTTTTATGCTTGAAGTTACCTGTCTATGAACCACAAATTTTGCTGCATAGGCTACTATGGTACGACCATTCTACTTTAAATGTACCAAGGAGTGGAAGCTACCAATTGATTTATCCTTCATTGATTATACGCATTTGTTTAGTTTCCTATTTATAGATCACATATGTTTCAATTTTGCTGCAGATTCGAGGATTCCACGACCATTTAACGAAGGTAACAGTTGAGTGTTTATCTTTATCATAGCCTATTCAATGTGCATAATAGTAACTCTGACTCTAATATAGCAGTTTATCAATGAAGACAAAATGAATAATGAAACAATCTTTAGAAAACAAGTCCCAACTCACCGAGAGACTTCTGCACGCATGGTCCCATGACCAGAAGCTGAAAGATCATGCCGGGTCGATTATATTACAGGTGACGGAAAAGGCAGGCCCGCCGAGCGAAAGCCCGGGACCCTGTGCAGAAGGGCTGTCACGGGCCCTTAAATTTTTGTGAAAAACTGATGATGGTCATTTGTTTGCCTCTCAGTCTTTTCAGGAGGTTAATACATGACCGGCCCATCCCCATGCAGGTCGCCAGCCCCTGTGCATTGGCCCTGGCCCACTCTCGGAGGGCCTGAGAACAGGCATCTGCTGTCGTTAACGTTCACGGCGTATGGACAAATTCAGCTCGAAATACTGAATCAGTGCGCATGACTTAATTGACACATTAAATCGTTCATTAAATTGCATTTGTGAACAGTTTCCAATGTCAAACGAATAGTGATTGTCGTTACTGTGCAATTGATGACATTTCAGCGTTGCCGGACGTCGAGTAATAGCGAACCATAAGACATTCCGATTTTATTGATATATCTATTTATATAAGAGTATATATATATGCATGGATTATATATATATATATGACATCAATCTCAAACGAAATATAATAGTATGGCTGTTCAAATGAACACAAATGGTCGTTGTAATTACTGTACATATTTTGTATGCAAATAGCTGACAGGTCCAGGTATCCATTTATACAGCGGATCTTTTTTCTTCGAAAGTTTGAAAATCTTTATTCATTTCCAATATCATCTTTAGATGGTTATTTTTTTGATGGTCAGCAACATGTTCAAAATTTCTCTGAACAAAATCTACGGCATGAAATGGCATAAAATTTCAGTATTGTAGGGAAAAGAGAACTCAATATAGAAGCAAATGGTGTATAAGTAAAACTGTCTAAAATACGGGGGCGAAAATCGTTATATTTCTATACAGCAGATGATTATGTTTGATGGTCAACAACTTGGGAACAAAATCTACGGGAAATATCAGAGCAGTGTTATATCAGTTATTGATTATTTTTCAGTTACAGTTACAGTTAAAGTTATTGTAATTATTTTCCATTTAGAGTTACAGTTGAATTTGTTGTCATTTTTCAGTTACAATTTCAGTTATGGTAAATTATTTTTCAGTTATTTTCAGTTAATCGCAACCGAACACATTAATGAAATTGTGATGCTTTTTCTCAATACTCTATTCCTTCTAATAGTCTAATTGATTGAAAAATCTACTTATATGTGCATATATCGCATGCATGTCTATCAAAGCATCAGTGATGTTAACAAGGTTGACCCCACAAGAACGAGGACAAGGAAGTTTCAATGCGTTCAATCGAAGATCTTTTGTGTGGTGTTTGACTTCTTAAGTTTGTCATTTTTCAGTATTTCAACTATTTCAGTTATTTATTTTTCAGTTACAGTTATTGGGATTTTTCAGTTATAGTTACAGTTACAGTTAACTGATTTGCTATTTATCAGTTAGCTGATATTTCAGTTACAGTTACAGTTAACTGATACAACACTAGGATAGAGAGATATGAGTTAAACAATTCCATATTAGGCTTAAACCACCTGTAGAAGATTTTTAATTATTCGAAGCAATAAAATAGATAAAACTAAATGACGGCACCGATATTGTGTTAACATCTGCCAATCAACATTTATGGCGGAAGAAACGTTCGAAAGATATTCTAATTTATTCCCATGTTATAAAGATTTATCACATCTCTTTAAATTTCATTTCCTATTTGGCATTCGTGAATCAAATGTTCCTATCATGTTCTTTTGACGCAGCGACGATGTTTATAGTTTCAATTTAGTCGTCGTCGTCAAATATGCCATCATAATGACTTTAAGGTCCATTCATGCTTTCAGTTTAGAACCATGTGACGGTTGACAGGTGTTTAATGAAAACTTTAAAGTCATTGAGGTAATTCTGTAGAAGTCTGCGATATCCGCAATCTAATTACAACGTGGGAGGAGTACAAGAGTTCATGGAACGAATGGAAGGTGACAGGGCAGGTTTAAGAAAAATTATCACTGCATAAGGCACAAGATACACAAGATATGATAAAAATAGTTGAGGAGTCAAAAATTGGTTGAAAGATTGGTCTTTTGACAAGTCTTCAAATTTGCTGACGACCTTTTTTTTCTTTTTTTGCTCTTCATGTCCATCCAGTGTTTATTCTAGCCACCTTGACATTGGGGAGATTTTGAAATGTTTGGGGAAGATTTAAATGTCTTGGGGACAAGGTTTGTCTGTTCAAAAACCTTGACAAACAAAAAAAGATCATCTTTATATTTCACCTACTCAAATGTCGGTCGTCCTTATATTTTTCCTTCTCAAATGTCGTGACAAGCCAAAAAATGGTCACCCCTTCTCAAATACCCTGACAAGCAAAATAAAATGATATTTTCCCTTCCTCAAAAACCAAAAGACCCCCTCGTCAAACTTTGGGGGGTTTCATTCCCCAGGCCAACATAAAATTTTGGGGGAAGAATTTTTAAACTTTGGGGGGGGTAATTCCCCCAGAGAAGGCCTAGAATAAACACTGACATTCTGCACTTAAAACGCTTCAACCATGACAACCCTCTTTATTCCATATTGCTAATAATGCAAAAGATTTGTGCAAATTCATTAGCATTTTTGAAACTTATTTCGTCCTGTTAGAGATCGATTTCAAGTACCATATTGAGTAACAATCTTTAGCATCCTTGAGCACATCGATTTCAATCGCTTTTGCAAACATAGGCCATCACCTTCTGCACTAAAAACGATTCAACCATGACAGCCCTCGTTATTCCATAATGCTAATAATGCAAAGAAATTGTGCAAAATCATCCGCTTTTTGAAAGTGACTTCTCTCCTGTTGGAGATCGATTTCAAGTACCATATTGAATGACAATCTTTAGCATCCTGAATACATCGATATCAATCGCTATTGCAAACATAGTCCATCACCTTTTGCCCGTGTTTATTCTAGCCTCCTTGACATTGGGGGGGATGTTTGAAATGTTTGGGGGGACAAGGTTTGTCTGTCCAAAAACCTTGACAAGCAAAAAAGGTCATCCTTTTATTTTTCCTTCTCAAATGTCGGTCATCTTTATATTTTTCTTTCTCAAATGTCGTGGCAAGCCAAAAAATGGTCATCTTCTCAAATACCCTGACAAGAAAAATAAAATTATATTTTTCTCCTTTCCAAAAAGACAAAAAGCCTCCTCGTCACACTTGGCGGTAATCTCCATTCTTCAGGCCAACATATTAATTGGAAGAATTTTTAAACTATGGAGGGGGCGAAATTCCCCCAGAGAAGTCCCAGAATAAACACTGTGTCCATCTCACTCCGAAGTTGCAACTCTCAAAAAGTAGAGGCGACCTTTTTTTCACTAGAGTACATTGTACTTAGGTATTATATACCTAGAGTACGCTGTACCTAGGTATGACGTACTCTAGAGTACGTTGTACCTAGGTATGATGTATTCTAGAGTACGTTGTACCTAGGTATGATGCACTCTGCACTCTGCAGTGCGTTGTGCCTGGAGTCCACCATGCCTAGGTAGTTCGTACTCTAGAGTGCACGCTACCGCAAGTTATCGGGTACCCTAGAGTACATTGTACCTGGGTATGATGTACTCCAGAGTACATTGTACATGGGTATGATGTACTCTAGAGCGCATTGTACATAGGTATTATGTACTTTAGAGTAAATTCTGGCTAAAGTCCACCATGCTTGCCACACCGGCACTGATTATTTATGGAAAAAAACACACACATTACATTATTTTTGAAAAACATGCCACTTTACTTAAAAAGTCAGACCAGGGGGGTCAGCTGACTCCCTGACCCTCTTCCCCGTTAGATCCGCTTCTGTGGATATGCCAATCTTTGTCCTACTGCTTTGACTCTCAACATCCACCATACTAGCAATCGCTTGCTGTTTTGAAGAGTTCTAATACAACAGATCGCATTGATTTTCTGTCAGAATTTAGATTGAATTGTGCAACGAAGATGTCAAGAAGTGAATTGAGGATGCAAATTGCGAGAAGATGTCTGTTGTTTGCAGTTTCCATCGCATCTCTCTGTCAACGTAAGTAGATTTCCAAATGCCATTAAATATTAGAAATCAAAAATTGATTGGCGACAATCAGAATTAAACTCTTTTCGAAGCATCGACCTCCAATAAGCTACTAATTGAGCCAATTGATTTTTAGGCTAAGCATAATCAAGGAAATTGCTCTAGGACCAAATGTATTTTTAAAATAGGTAGCTCAAGCAATTAGTTTCTTGCATAGATTGATAGTCGTTTAACAGACTCTATCTATTAATTATGGCGTGCTGTTGCGTTTTGATTATAATTTGAGTTTCTTTTGTCGTCAATAGTAAAAGCAATTAAATAATTAAATAATTAATCATACTATTAAATGATTCAAATGTGACAGGATGTCTAAGCTATGATTGCTCAACACCCCTGAATAACAAAGCCGTTTATGAAGGAACTTCAACATCGTTTGAAAGGGAGTACAACGATGAAGTCGTTTCGTGGGTTGTCTATCCAACTTTTATTCCTTTTGAACTACATACTTCGTATGCCCTAATCACAAAAGATGACGGCAATGTGAAGGAAATGTTTCTTGACACATATGCAGTGAATCAAAGTAGGCTAACAATCCTCAATTCTACCATCGGTCCACAAGGATCCATGCCATATTCTACTGCGGGGGTTTACCACTATTGGTACAAGAATTTGGGTTGCAAGACGGCAGCCTGTTTGATTGTCATAAGTAAGTCAATTTTTAGTTGTATTGTCTGAATTAATAAACTTGATAACAAGATAACAGATCGTTTTGACAGTGTGGGTCGGCTAAACTTTTTAAACAATAGGGGCTCTATCAGCAAATAGCTCATCAAACTCTTTACAAGTTCAATTGTGATCCGCGAATGAAATGCAAACAAAGTCATACCGTAAGCATGTATTTTAGATCGCAAAACTATAGATGGGGCCTGGTGACAAAAAGGTGTTGCAATCAATTTTCTTTAGTGTCCCTCAAACACAGCCATCGTTCACACTGCGTGAGAATTTTAGGGCAAGACGATTGTGTTGGTGTGTTTTGCGGTCAATTCTTGTAACTGTGACGTTATAATTCTGTTGTGTTATTGTGCAGCTGGGTTTCACCAATATTGCAGAAGAATTATAATGGACAGAGCCCTCGACTCGGCGGATCTCTGAGTGCGTATATAACGTCTTATATGACCCGGTCGCCCATCTCTTTGTGGAAGGACTGGATAATCTGAATATATCTGATTTGGCTTCCGATTTTCAGCAGATCTTCCATCGACCTTCTTTATTTACACAATCGAAGGCCTTTGTGATGTCTATGAGCCTCATGTACAGATGGCGGTGCTGTTCCCTACACTTCTCCTAGATTTATTGGGCTGACATGATCATGTTTTTGGCGCCTCTCCCTGCTCGGAATCCATGCTGGCTTTCCGGACGAGTGTCGTGTTTGCAAGCTTGCAGAGGCGATTGAGTAAGACGCGGGCAAGTAATTTGCCGGTAACTGAGAGCAGGGAGATTCCACGATGGTCTTCGTTCCATGTGCGATCGCTCTTGAGTTTGTGGTTGTGGATTATGTAGGCATCTTTGAAGTCTTGAGAACAGATGTCCTGCTCCAGGTTTGTGCGACCAGTTTGAGGAGATGTGGCAGCGAGTAGAGGAGCCTATTTTGAAGAAGACTGCTGGGATGCTGTTCAGTCCCTACGCTTCCACTATGACAGTAGATGATGCAGAAAAGGAGATATTCTATCATTGTCTGGGCTCGATGCTCCGCGCCGTTCCTCACGAGCATCGTATGTCCCTCATGTGAGACTTCAATCTCGAGTGGGTCAGGTCACGTCCGTATGGCCAAAGATCATCGGTCATGTACTGTCATCGTGGAAGCGTAGGTACCGAACTGGATGACGTTTCTTTCTTTCTGCAATTTCAGCACCAGGGTCATTAGCGTTGGTGCTATGCCGTGCGGCCGCTGGTCTGAGCCTTGCAGCGAGTGAACTTCTGATGGTCAATTCAACTCCTGCTTGCCGTGGGTGTCCTTCTCGGTGTCCAAAGCAGACGAACATATAGCCTGAATCGACCTCCTCAAGTTCCGTCTCTCCGGATAATTCATTTTTCCTGAGTGCCGCGATGTTGACTTCGTTGCATTCCAACTCTTCCAACAATGGTGGTTTCCTGAATATTAACGGTTGAATGGTTTTATTTAGGGAGCGGACCTGTTTGTACATCGACTCTGGACACCCTGTTCTGCCAAGCAGACTTCATGGGGTGTGAATATATAGTTATTGAACCTATAATGACCTGGAAAGATGACAGTGGAACCATAGTCAAATCGGAAACACCGAGTCCGTCTTCTCCAGACGATGGTGCTACGAAACTTCGACGCTCGATTTCTGAGTTTCCAATCTCTGACAACGATAACAAATTATACGAATGTCAATTGACCTTTAGTAACGTTGTGTTATATTATTTCTACAATGCGGCAACGAATGCGCCGGATTTCTCGGCATCTTGTTATATAACCAGTAAGCAAGCTACTAATGTTCTAGCGTAATTTATTAGATATAATGTACCAATGTGATCGCTTCTAATTATCGGATCCTGACTTCTCCTCTACATGCAAAACTATACTTATGTCATTGGCGTAGCAACAGGTTCACGGGATCCGCCTCTATTCTGCTAGTAAAATCTAATGGGACGTTATTTTGACATTTTTACTGCACATAATCCTAGCATCCTTTGTAAAAGATTTCACAGGTATCTTCAAAATCCTGCATTGAGCAAGTTTACATTTTGGAAAAAATAAATAGGACTATGGTTAGTAGACATATTCGTGTTATGCTATGTTATGTTAGTTGGACAATTTATATGGCGCTGTAGTATAGTTAAACATACAACAGTCAAAAGCGCTTTGACAACGCTGACATGTCAATGAAAGTAAGTAGGTGGCGATGTTAAAAGATCCACACTTAGATGGTAAAAAAACTTTGCCGCCGTAAAGAATTCCGGTATTGAGTCCTTGAGAAACGGTCATTCCTAGAAATAGTTCAGCAACATTGACGCGCCAACGAGTGATGCAAGTTGGTGTTGAGAATCCGCCAGTTGAAAGTATGAATTCTCCGTACGGTAGCATCCTAACAGTGACAACCGAAGAAGCGGTCTTCCGCGAGAGAATAGTTCGTTCCCGAGATCGACAAGACCGGCGAATATGGAGATTCCAACGATGTCCAGAGGGGCAGTCAATCGCATCCACGCCAAGTAGCCACACGGCGCTACATCAATGGCCGCCATTAGCGAACGACCCGATAAACGGCGACGACCGACTGGAACGTTCAGAACGACCGGAAAAGAGGAAGACTGTTAGAAACTCAACGGAAAACCGACGGACGAATCTCTAATCCTTGCACCCGACCATGAATTCAGGCGTAAAACGTCGATGAATGCCAAAAACGGCAACGATTCGCAGCGCGAACAAGACGCTCAGGTAGCAATAGTGGTGCCACCCAGCGTCCATTATACAATATCTAATATTTCTAATGCAGTGGTAGTTTATGTGGTACATTGCATTCTGTATTAGTCAGTATATGTGTAGGCCTAGGCCTATATCATTTATATGATGACCATGAAGTAGCAGAATTGCAGAAATGATATTTTGCAGACAGGGGAAAGCACCCAACTGTTCTTGTAACTATGACCAATGGCAAAAGGTTTGAATAGCCACAATAGTTTTGCGCGGTTTAAAGGCGACTACGAAATATTTTCAGCTCGGCGGTTTGGCGGCTCGGATTAGGGTCTACCATCTAGCACAACTACTGTCATAAGAATTTCTATTCCTACTGCAATTCTAGAACAAGTGATAACTCCCTGGAACTGTTCCGGTGAAAATTTGGTGAATACTGTTGTCAAAGAAGGAGTTCCAGCAACGTTTCCAAGATTGAATAACGGTCAATGGCAAGTCTTTGCAGCGTCTGTTTTTTACAATGCGCTGAAGAACATCACAGACAGTAACGATGTCGTGAAACCAGAGTTGAACGGAACATACGCAGTGATTCGATCTCAGTTGACAATCCTGAATGCTACACTCACCCCGCAAGAATCAATGCCATATTCCACTGCTGGATTATACGTCTTGAAAGACTCGAATTCAAATTGCACAAAAGCAGCAAACTTAATCGTCATCAGTAAGTCATACAATACTCTTCATGATTTGTTATTCATATAGAGCTTTAGCCTTCATTCTCTCGGCATTCTGCTATGTTTGGGATTCAACGACCCTATTGGCTCAAGACCATACTACGTGCTAAATTTTCACTAGTGTGCAGTGAAATGTGTTATTTTAATCACTTATATTAGCTTCACATATTCTATATTCTAGCGATTCTTTCGATTGGAATTTATTTATAGTTTCATAATAATATTTTAAAATTAATTATGTTGTCGCTCAGACCTTTGCCATTTCAATCTGTAAAATGATAGTTACTGCAAGCCGCTGCTTTTTCTAGAATATTATTTAATTCGTCTTGAGCCAGCTTCAATATTTGCTGCATAAGCCGAAATACAACAGGACCGTCTTTAGTCTCTACGTCTTATCAAATACAACAGCATGCTGTGTGTTGGCTACATTATGAATTTTTGCAGTTTTCATTACGACTTTTGTCTAAAATAAAACCTTGTACTGCAAAATCTAGTGATAAATCCAATCGCGACTCTTTCCGTTTAGATTTTGCATCTTCTATCCCGCTGTCTTCCCATTCCGAACATGACCAATCTTTGGAATTGACTTTGCCCGGCTGACCACTATTCTCCGGCAATAGCTACTTGAACGGTAGATTAAGCGAATAGGAAGAAATAGCTACCACTCTCTTTATCTCGAAAGCGCTAAAAAATTCCAGACATTTCTATTTATTTACATTCTTACGTCAGTTCATTTAGAAAACTTAAAATTACTCCTTCATCAAGTGTATATTTCACTTTGCCTGAAAGCCGAAGGTCCATTTGATCAGCTGAATGTTTGATCTATAACTCTTCGATCATCTGTCGTAGCTTGTTTAACGTCCCACTAACTAATCACTCATAATTCAATACTACCATAAATGAAGCATTAAATGTATCTGCAACAGAAATTTTTCCGATAGCTAAACCTCCCTTACTTACCATTTTTATTGACAATAGTGCACTTCATCCAGAAAATTCACGATCTTTGCTGTTTCAATATACTCTATATTTGAATGAGATTACATAAATACGCCTGTAAACGTATGTTAGAATGTTTCTTCACTATATGTGGCATTAGCGAAAAGTCAGTTTTGATAATTGTACGACATAGAATGGCTGTGGCTGTGGAATACTCTAACGGAAGCGTAACCTCGTCGAACTCCTACGATTAATTCGCGAATAACTTGACACATTTACTGGCGACTTCTTATGAATGCTAATATGTCTACAGAGCCTTTGACTTTGCAGACGACAAGCGACTACGGCGCTATATGAATTGTCTAGATAATAATAATAATAATAATAATAATAATAATAATAATAATAATAATAATAATAATAATAATAATTGAATTCAGTAAATTCAAAACAGCACATCGTAACAAAGTTCATGTGGCATTAGTACAGAAAGAAAAGTGTAATAGAAGTTTTATCCTGTATGATTAGGAAGTGGTCCAGTGTGTGCCTACAATACAACGAATCCAAACAGCGTGACACTTTCCTGCAGCGTCATCTTTTCCGAATCGTCTGTGCAGCCAAACAATCCAGTCTTCACATGGATAAAGAGCGACGGAGTTCAGGTAAAAGAGCACCAACCGATTCCCGCTTTGATTGAACCTTCTACTAAAAGGTCAATATCTCAACTGTCAATTGCCAGCAACGATTCAACAACGTACGAATGTCAGATGACTTTCAGCCGCCCTCCTAAATCGCCATTCAACTACATCAACCCGAATCCACCTAGTTTCAAGGCGTCATGTTCAGTGTCACGCGTGTGAGTCAACGAAAGTGGCGGAGAATCCTTGGCTAGAAAACATGTCTACATTTAATCAGTAATTAATGCTATATTGGTTTACAGAACTCTCAGAATATTTACTGGATCACAAACATTTCTCGTTTTTTGTGACTTTGAACTTTGGTGATGGTAGGCTATATCGCGTCTTAAATGTAACTGTGAGATAAATAGTTTAATGGAATAGAGGTTTCAAAGACTTTAAAGACATTTAGAGGATGAGGTAGGCCTAGTTTTCGGTTTCAGGCTTAGCATTTTTGGTGGTGGTATGTCGCTTTTGAAATGTAGCTGACAAATGAATATACGTGCTGGCTGTAAATGTTTGTAACTCATTAAATGGCAAATGCAGAAATTTTTGCTTATATTTCTTCCAAATCTGATTGAACGACTAATACAAATATTTAAATCTCAGTTTGTCTAGAACTATATTTCACTGCTGTTAATCGTGACATTTTAAAGTAACTTATCGGATCTTCTAGGAATGCTGCTTTTCATCTGCAAACCATTTGAAAAGCACTACAGAGGGAACAAGTGCAGGGTGTTGACATTAAAAGACTAAGGCAATGTTATCATGAGTAATTTCCGACGCGTAACGTACAAGTTGGCTAAACAAGTTAGCGTATAGCCAGCAATAGACCGATACTCAACGTCGAAGCCACATCCATTTACAATGACAGAGGCATGTTGCCAGAGAGATTTTTGAGGAATTGAGTTGTCCTGTCGGTCCAGTCCAGGTATGTCCATTTTTCTCTACCCGAAACCGGGGTGGCTTCAAGAAGGGTATACTGCGAAGACCAAATGATATACCACCATGGTGCTAAAGCTGCACGTCGGAAGGCTTCGTAGATTGTGATGACGATATGCCAGCGGATTCGCATGATGATTTGTAAAACCTCACGGTGAAAGTTTTCAGCGTTGAGAGGACTTTAGAAAAAAGTTATGTCCTGGTTTCTACTGAATAGAAAAGTATGGGCAGATAGAGCACACGGTACATGCGGATCTTGAGGCGGTGGGTAGTTAGTTCTTTATCCTCCCAGATCCTGATCATATAAAAATAACTGAGATTGCGATACTGATGCGGTGCTTAATGTCTTCCTTACATAGTCCTTCAGATGACTGGTTGCTGAACGTACAGTTCAGTACAGTATCTGCTCGTTTGATCTTCGGTTGTCGTCGGAACGACCACGTAACGCCTCTTCTCAGGGACTAGCTTCACTGGTCTCGAATTTATGAACAGTTCAACTTCAAGCGAAGCGTGGTCGCCTACAAAGTCTTGAATGACACTTTCTGCACTGTCTAGATCAGTGGTGGGCAAAATACGGCCCACGCTCTGGTTGCGGCCCTCGACAGAGTTTTATCCGGCCCGCCGAGCACATTCTAAATTTCTAATTAAAATGTAACAAAATGACTGATTTTCTCGTAATTTTAACATTTTCCAACAGACTTTTACTGCCGTTATATAAATAGGGCCTAGTATTACTTAGCGCGAACTACCAGTCACAAGACCGTTACGAGAACAAATATTTATATAAGAAGCCTTATAATTTCTATAATATAGTACTTTATAAACTATGAACTTTATGCAGTACTGCCCGCCAGTTATGTTCGAAGCATATGCAAGGCCATCGAGCCAAAAAATTGACCACTTCTGTTCTAGATCTCCTCACTCGTTTCCAGGTCTACCTCGAACGATCGCCGTTCTTTATTCCTCTTTAGCAGTCGCGTTCAACTACTAGTGCCTCCTTCGGCCATAATTGCAACGATGATTTACAGTACATCCCAGAGTTGGTCATTCAAAATAAATGACCCTTTCTTTGGAATGGTTTGCTATTTTATACCTCCGCCTCACTTTTAACACCTATCCTCGCTTCATTGCGAGAGATTGAATTCGCATTTTCTTATCACGTGTCTCTAAAACCTGAAACGCCTCTGAATACAAATATGAAGCACTACATAAGTCCCTTATTACGCTAAATTACATCACGGTTACATTTTTCTGCGTTAGATTTGTTTCACGACATATAGAAAGTCGGAGTCAATAAAAGATAAAGTCTATCTTTGTAATACGCGTTTCATTCTTACTGTAAACATCCAGTAAAGTAAATAAAGTAAAATCTCGTGGATTTCTATAGCGTCTTGGAAAGCAGCACAACAGTAGCTGCTTATTCTTAGACGCTCAGCTTTTCTTAAAATAGCTATGAGGAAGGTATATTATCAGCCAGGCAATAGTCAACATCCAAAGGACAGTGAGGTTAGGTTGTTACAGCTATGGAGGATATGAATTATACCATAGACCAGTATAGCTGATTGAAATTAACTGCCAGGTCATTGATTTATAATTACTGCATATTACTCTGTAGGAAGAATATCTATGAAATATGCGAATAAGAAGCGTGTCGCAAATCAGTAAATTTTCTACGTTACATGAGTAATAAGCATTGGCTCATATTCGACAGTGCAAGACATTTACTTTTGGAATATATTTTAAATGCAATTTGTGGCATTATTATTACCATTATTGTTTGTAGTAGTAGTAGTGTTAGTAGTATGTGCTACATAGGGTCCCAAGTGTTAGTAGTAGCAGTAGTGTTAGTAGTAGCAGTAGCAGTAGCAGCAGTAGCAGTAGCAGTAGTAGTAGTAGTAGCAGTGTTAGCAGTGTTAGCAGTAGTGTTAGTAGTAGTAGTAGTAGTAATAGTAGTAGTAGTAGTAGTAGTAGTAGTAGTAGTAGTAGTAGTATCAGTAGTATGAGCGATTTGCATGCACTTGGCATGCGACACATATTCACCAGATGGCTTGTAGGTTGCCGTATATGCAAAATAAGTAGCGCACGCTTTGGTGATGCATTCTAAGCTAAGATTTCTTTTCAATTCATATAAGTGTTCGCGTTAATAGAGAAAAGAGTCAAACGCTTGCGAACTGCGGTTGTGGTGTCAGTTATAAATTGGACAAGTTTCTAATCGAACAGGTCAGAAAACTCAACTCCTGGATTTTGCTTCGCTGAACGACTTTAGAGCATTTAAAAACGGCGGAAGAAAATTTTTTATTTTTGTTGATGATCTTCACATGCATATTGAGTCTTTGAAAATTGTTCTTATTTGAGTATTTGCTCATCAAATTTACTTCTAGGCATAAGTTACATATATGCGAATCACATACGGACGTTTTATCGAAGGTACTGACTTACCAAGGAGTACAAAATACCCTTCTTGCGGACTTTCTAGATTACAATAGACGTCTTTATACTTACAACTTATTCTTGGCTCAAGCATAACAGTTTATCAAATTAGACAGCTGTTGGCAATCTGAATGCAATTGCAGAGCGGCTAAACCAAGGATCATCACTTTCAAGATGCAAAGACTGAATAAAGAATGTTAAATAGGTTTTCAAATAGGCCAATAAAATGAAAACAAATGTGACGCTATCATGTCACTGCTGTATAGGAGTCTCAGGCAGACATTAAAAGCATAGATCATCGAACGCTAAAGTTCGGCTAGCGGGCCGTATCCGGCCCGCCAAGGCGTGTAATCGGACCCACGGCAAAATTGAAGATCATACGCAAATCCAACTAAATCTATTCTGCGAATGTCTTTATTCGCCGTCTGTGTCATATTCTGTAAATGTAATCTTTAATTATCGATATAGGCTAGAATGATAGCTTAGATGTCACATGAAAGTAAAACCAGCTTTCCAGCATCATACATTCAGGGTGGGTGTGTCAGTGGCGTAACCAGGATTTCCCGAAGGGGGTTATAATTACCAACTTCGGAAAATTCCTAAAAGAAAAAAAGTATCTGATTCTCATGATTCCCAGCACGGAAAATTCTGATAATCAAAAATGGTGGTCGACTATTATTTTGTTTGAATATGGGAATTCTGGAGAAACTATATAGGCATATGATCGTGTACAACTATATTGATCCGCAATATATAAAAATATTTGGTCGGCCAGCCAACCACCAAGGGGAAGTTTAACTTCTAAAACCTGTACAACTATATTAATCCACAATAAAAAAAATTAAATTGTAGGACAACCAGGGGGGTTGGTTTTGAGTTAGAACCAACGCCCTTTTAACTTCCAGCCCCTCTTTGCTACGCCATTGATGTGTGTCAATAATTATAGACCTCTCGACCGTGGATACCCTAACAACACTAATTGTAAAATGTTGGAAAACACTCTTCTACTTTCGGCCGTCAAAGCCATAGATAGACGATAGGAAGTGATAATTAAAATCTATGGTATGTCTACTTAACATGGCCTGCTTATGCTTTGAAGCCACTTGTGACTTAATTGCGTTTTCTAATCTAAATAAATAGATAGAATTATATAGCCAAATTTATAAATCTATGAATGTAAAAGCCAATGGTGTAGGCCTATAACATAATATATTTTCAGCAGCCCATGCGGAGAAAAATTTTGCATTTAGAGCGGAACAAATGTTCAGAAGAGAGTTGGATTAATTTCCTGTTTGGCATAATTTACTACATTTTTATTACCTCATTTTGCATTTCGCATTCGTCGATCAAATGCTCCTGTCATCTTATTATGGCGTAGCGAATATATTTTCAGTTTACATTTTACCGTTTTCGTTTCATATGCAATCATAAAGGCTTCAAGATTCATGCCTTGTTTTCAAAAGTCGAACCTTACGATGTTTGCAGGTGCTTAATGGGAACCTTAAAGTTAATGAAATCACAGAATTGTCAAGCCTGTATCGATTAGTCAGCATTATAAATTTACAATCTATTTCATTGAAATTTCTGTCCTGTCTATTTTCTAAATATTGTTTTCTGTTGCTTGCTTCTATACTCGGACTTAGCTCAATTTCTTATAAACACGTTGCATCAATTCACGGGCGATGGGAGAACTGGACATGACTGTTCTCGCTATCAAAACCTGCCTGCCTACTTGCTGTTTTGAGCATTGCTAATACAGCAGATTCAATTGTTTTTCAGTCAGTCTTTAGATTAAATTCTGCAATGAAGAAGTCAAGAAGTGAACTGAAGATACAAATTGCGAGAAAATATCTGCTGTTTGCAGTTTCCATTGCATCACTAAGTCAACGTAAGTAGATTTCCAAAATCATTAAATACAGTGTTTATTATAGACCCTTTTTGGAGGAGATTTCCACCCAAAGTTTGAAATTCCCCACCCAATTTCTATATGTTTCATTGGGGATGGAAATGTCCCCCCAAAAGTGTGACGATAGGTTTTTTATTTAGTAGAGAGGAAAACATAAGGATGTAAGGATATGACCATATTCAGAAGAGCATTAGGGCATGTTGTTTGTGGGTAGATGTGATCTTTCCAAACATTTCAAACTCCTCGTCAAGGTTTTGTGGGTAGACAGAGAAATACCTAGAGTCAAACATTTCAAAAAGAGTGTCCGAACTACAATGTCAAGGTGGTTAGAATAAACACTGATTATAACAGAACGCTCCCCAGTTTGGCTGTTGGAATATATATATATATTATATATATATATATATTATATATAAAAATATTGGCGGCAATCAAAAATATTAATTGATTGGCGGCAGTCAAATTTAAACCAACATCGACCTCCAATAGGCTACCTTGTTTCAATTGAGTTTTAAGTAAGGTACAGTAAATGCAAGGAAATCGCTAAAGGGACTAATTTAAATTTAAAATAGACAGTTTATTGCAATATTAAAGCAGACAAGTTGAGGCAATTTGAAGTAAAATGTAAAGGTAATTTCCTTACTCAAACGAATTTGGGATTGGGCGCTGATCTCCGTTTACTAAGCAAGCCGCGACGCACGCTATTATTGTAACGTAGTGTGCCATTGCTTTTTCTAAACCTTCTCAGCTTAAGACTGCTACCAATTTTATGAACACCCAAGCAAAGAGCGCCTTGGTTGGCCGCCGGCACCACGACTCGACTCGACCCAGGGATGTTCATCCTTTCAAGTACAAGCCTCGCTCGGCGTTGCCTTACTATGGCGCTGTGGCGAAAACCGACAGCAGAACGCCAAGTCAGTGGCGTAGCGTGACTTTGGGGGCCCGGGGCATCTTTGCCATGGGGCCCCAGAGTTTCGAGCTCACGAGCAAAAAAAAAAAAAAAAACGTTATCGCCTCCTTTTTCATCCTGACGAGCGCAAAAAGGTCGTCAGCACATCATTTCTAGGGTTAGGGTTGGGTTAAGTTAGGGTTAACCCTAACCTAACCCTAGCTTAGACACCTCTTCGCCCCCCCCCGCCGGGGCCCGGGGGCTGTCAACAAAGTGTTCCCCCGCCCCCTAGTTACGCCACTGCACCAAGTAGGCAGTGTGGAGCAGAGGATTATGCCAGAAAAAATTGGTAATGATATATGTTTAGAAAGAGAGAGGTTGGGAATGACTCATTAATCGTCACGTAACTATCCAGAAATGCGGTTCTGAGTGTTCATCGACTGGACGAAGCGTACAGTAATAGAATAAAAATCAAATTTGTTTCTACATAACGTTTAGAGACAAATTTATAACCTAACGCAAATCTTTAATATGCTGAAAATCAGTTTCTTCTCATAATCATATATTTCACATTTAACAAGATGCAATTACTAACATAATATATATATATATGTCATAAGATGCAGAGGGAATAATTACATAGAGTTAATGACTAGCTTGTTACTAATACTTAACTAATAAAATATATAATATGAGTTGACATCATACATAGTGTAGGATTGACTATTTGATATTGAATACAAAAATCCTCAAATATTATTCAAAAAATTAGTTTATTGTATAGCTTAAACAGTAGTAAGGTACAAGTAAATAATACAGTAATTAAATAAATAAATTATCAATTGATTTTAAATCACTGTTTGTTAGGATGTTTAAGCCATAACTGTTCAACGCCCCTCAGAAACAAAGTCGCTTATGAGGGAACTTCGGCATCATTTGAAAGGGAGTTCAACGATGAAATCGTTATTTGGGTTATCCTTCAATATTCTATAAATATGGCGCCGTTTCCTCTACCTGCCGAGAAACTCACAAATGATGACGGAAGTATAGCAGAACAGTTTGTTAACACGTATGCAGTGAATCACTCGCAGCTAACAATCTTCAATTCTACCATCGCTCCACAAGGATCCATGCCATATCCTACTGCGGGAATGTACCAATATGCGTACGAATATGCGGATTGCATGACTTCAGCCTGTTTGGTAGTCGTAAGTAAGTCAATTTTAATAGTATTATCGCAATCAATGAAAACGATATTTAAACAGTTCACTAGATTCGTTACAATATCCACAGTGATCTCGTAATCAGACGCAAACACCGTCATGCGCTAAGCATAACGTTTAGATGGCATTGATATAAAGATGGCCGGGTGACGAAAAAAGTGTTGCAATACGTTTTCGATGTTCATCAAACACAGCAAACGTTAACACGTACGGCTTTCCGGAAACGGCTGAACACCTACCTCTTTAACAGCGCCTACCACGATTGACTTTTGTAATGCACCTGCTAACATTATTTGTTACAAGCGCACTATAAATACCAAGGAATGAATGAATGAATAAGATTACGATAGAACGGCGAAGTTGGTAGTAGTAGTAGTAGTAGTAGTAGTAGTAGTAGTAGTAGTAGTAGTAGTAGTAGTAGTAGTAGTAGTAGTAGTAGTAGTAGTAGTAGTAGACTTCTTTAGCGCCATTGTAGTAGTACATCTGCACCAGTCGATGGTCGCTTCAGTGAATAATCGTAGTCGTGAATCATTGTCCGTGGTGAATCGAGGTTGTAATCCAAAGGTCAGTCCGTACTTCCAGATTCCAGGTTAAGGCGGATATGCAGTCAGGAATAGATGTGTTTTAAGTCTAGACCTGAAGGTAGTAAGACATTCAGTTTGGCGGACCTGTACCGGCAGAGAATTCCAAAGTCTGGGTCCGGTAACAGAAAAAGCACGTTTCCAGTAGTAGTCCTGCTATAGGGTATGCTAAAGAGTAGTAGCATCAGATGGCCTCGTTAATGTGGTCTTGGGCCAAGTGTGGGTCATTACCGTCTATTTCTCGTAATAATTATTGTTC
This sequence comes from Metaphire vulgaris, assembly GCA_018105865.1. Classification (NCBI taxonomy): domain Eukaryota; kingdom Metazoa; phylum Annelida; class Clitellata; order Crassiclitellata; family Megascolecidae; genus Metaphire; species Metaphire vulgaris. The sequence goes on from CM030849.1 coordinate 5,143,238, forward strand.
ATATTGAGCGGCTGGGTTTCACCAACATGGCTGAAGAATAACAGTTGAACGGTTTTCTTTACTCAGGAAGCGGACCTGTTTGCACATCGAATCCAGTGGGGTGTGAGTACATGCAGATCAATCCAATAATGACCTGGAAAGATATATGTGGAACCATTATCAAATCGGAAACTCCTAGTCCATCGTCACAAGCCGTCGAGGTTCCTGGTCTCCAGCGCTCTATCTCTACGCTTACTATCTCTGACAGTCATCCTGAAATAAACGAATGTCAATTGACCTTCAGTAAACCACCATCGTCTATATTCTCCGGTTTTGCCATGGACCCGCCGGATTTCTCGGCAACTTGTCGTATAACCAGTATGCAACCAGTATATTTATTATAAATGTATCAATCCGATCGTTAAAATGCGAATTGAAACAATGTAATGCAGTGTGACGTATAGGCTACGATTGTTCATTGCTGTCCAGTTGAACCAGTGGCGGCTCTAAGATTTGGCAAGCGGGGGCGTTGGGGTGGCAACTTCTAATCATGGGGGCCCCAACCATTTGTTGTTTAATGTATGTAGCATTAAGTATAAGGTCCCAACTGGGGAGCCTCTGGGGGGCAGGCACTCAATGGGGGCACGGGCCTTCTGGCCCCCGGTGGAGCCGCCACTGAGTTGAACACAATTGAAATGTCACACTTCAAATAGCACTCGAGATTAGATATGTTCTTAGAAATGACAAGACATCGTATGACAAACAGAATCGTCGCCTACAGTTGCGAAGAGCACCGGCTGCCAATCTCGATGTCCGTGGTTCAAGTCTTGGCAGAGACAGAAATATTTCGGTTGTTTCTGTTCCAAGCGCCCCAGTCGACTCAGCTGTGAATGCGTACATCGACTATTAACTCGGTGGTAGGAAAGGCGGCGAGGGAAAGGCTGGCAATTCGCCCCCATTCAGCCGATGCCATGCAAAACTGAAGGCGCAAATTCTTTGTTCTTCCACGAAGCCACGCTAGCCTAACGAGGATACCTTATTAACGTTTCCTTTATATCATATAGCGAATATAGTTTACAACAAACTGCTGCATGGGTTTGTCCTCTCATGTTTTCCAAGTCTCCGTTCACCCGCCATTTCTTTTCCCTCCTCTCTCAGTCCTCTATCTCTCTGTCTACTATCTCACTGCCCGTTTATCCTTCTTTTGTTCTCCTTCCTTCCGTCCCTTTTAGAAAATTTGCACTGTTAACGAATTAAATGTTTATGCTCTACATACTATTTTTACTCTAGCAATGTCAAATATGTTCTCTGACTCTGACTATAAACACGAATATCTGTTGCATCTGATGTTCAGATTGTGTCACATACAGTATTATAATTTATTCAACCTCAAATGCAATAGGTCTTGTTATACATCACTTGCTGATAAAGAACCCTATTGTTTGCACCTTTAACCGTTATTAATATGTTTTTTGATCGCAAGTAACAAAAGGGATTATGATAGTTATGTACTTTATATTTTCGATAGGGTCATCGAACACAACCACTGCCTCGAACTGTTCTGGTGAGAATTTGGAGAACACTGTTGTTTACGAAGGCGCTACAACAACATTTCAAAGATTATATACTGGGCAGTGGCAAATCGTTCCAGCGTCGGAGTTCTTCTCAACGCTTAAGAACATCACAGACAGTAATGACTACATGAATACTGAGTTTTGTAGCACCTACGCAGTGAGTCGATCCAACTTGACAATCCTCAATTCTACACTCGCTCCTCAAGGAACTATGCCGTATTCGACTGCTGGATTATACATTTTGAGATATCCGAATCCAAACTGCACAATAGCGGCAAACTTAATCGTCATTAGTAAGTCATAGAAAATCTGTAAGACTTGTTATTTACTGTAAATCATCATCGTCGTTTTCACTTTCTGCCTGCAGGCGGGCAATAGTCAGATATAAAACATTTTGACTTTGCTCGATCATGTGTCAGTCCGTATTCTTCTACGATTGTCATATTCTTTGTTTCCGGATCCTCCTTGATGTTATCCGTCCATTTTTTTCTCGGTCCCCCTCGCTCTCTGTTTCCTTCTACTTTGTATTACCTAGTGCTTTATAGACCCATCTATTGTCATCCATTCTTTTAACGTACTTTGTCGACGATTGTTTAAGGCCTATGTGGCTCCTGTCTGTTGTCTGATGTCTTCATGTCTCAATTAGTTTTCTTAGACATCTCATCTCGGAAACCAATAGACTTTTTCGTCGGCTTTTCTAGTATCCAGGTTTCCGACTCATAAAATTTGAGGTATTACTAATGTATTTTATAGTCTCAGCTTTGAATATTCATTGTTAAGTTTTTGTTCCTCCATAATGTTCTCAGTCTACCCATTGTTTGTAAACCTCTATTTATTTTTATGTCGATGTCCTCTGTGTGTTTTCCGTCGCTCTTCGGTATTCCTCCGACATATTTGAATGTTTCAACTTTTTCCGAATCTGACCATCTGGTATGATTTCTGCTTCATCCTTGCCATCCCTCGAAACATCTATAACGTTTGTTTTTTCATTGTTAATATTCAGGCCAATTTTGTTTGTTTGTGTCATTTACTTCATAAGAGATGGTTTGTAGATCCTGGATATCTTAACTCATCAGGCTGACATCATCTGCAAACTTCGAATTGTTTACTGTACGCCTAAACAGCTTTGCGATATTAATCTTCTGCGCTTTCTGTTCTCTATGGAATTTCAGCAACCCGATTGGTTCATGACAGTTCTATAGTATGTTCTTTTCAAACAAACTTGCACTAAATTTCGTATATCATGTGCAATTAATCGATTACCTCTTCAATACTCTGTCATGTCTTGTTTCGTGCGCCACAAAACTCGATGCTCATAATCCCACAATATAAGCATTAAAATAATGAATTGTTCCTAGCCTCTCACAAGAGCGCATAAATACTTTAAAATTCAAACGCAGCGGTCAACTCGTCCATCTGCAAGCCAACTGTCATTCAACCAACGGCCACGTCACTTAAATTCTCCGATCGGTCGACATCGTACCAAACTGTGCCTCGCTTCTGGAATGATCAGTCGTCAGCAATGGCGGCTCCACCGGGGAAGGGGGGCAGGGGCGGGCGGGGTGTGCCCCTATTGAGTGCCTCCCCCCTAGTGGCCCCCAGTTGGGACCCTATGCTTAATGCTACATACATTAAACAACAAATGGTTGGCCCCCCATGACTAGAAGTTGCCACCACAACGCTCCCAACTTGCCAAATCCTAGAGCCGCCACTGTTCGTCAGAGATACGAATTCCAATACTCGGGTTCTTTACAGTAAATAAGTCAGTCTCCATCCATTAGCCATCACTTCACAAACCTTCCGATAACCTATTGATACTACATTCTATCCATCGCAAATATTGTTATCATCCTCCATAAAAATATTTTCTTGGAACTGCCTACCTGAATCGACAACGTCTACCAGTACCAGCACGGAATACGGATTATGGACTACAGATTTTTACTAAGATTTAGCGCTCGTAGATAAGCTAGTGGACTGCGCCAGTTTTTCGGGCTTCGTTATTGAAGTTTCGTTTTTGATTTTTGCGTTTCAGAAAGTTTGTTAGCAAGTCATTCACGATTTGTAGCATTAAATAAAAGTCAATTATCGTTTAGCACTTGATATTGGATTCGATTAGCATCGAAGCAGCACATTGTCATAGAGGTCATGTGATATTAATGCAAAAAACATTGCAACCAAATTTTTCGCATATGTGATTAGGAAGTGGACCGGTGTGCGACTGCAATGCAACCAATCCAAACAACGTGACACTTTCCTGCAGCGTCTTCTATGCCGAATCCTCTGTGCAGCCAAACAATCCAGTCTTCACATGGAAAAATAGCGACGGAGTCCAGGTGAAACAGCAACTTCCCATTTCAAAACAGACTGAACGCTACGTTAAAAGGTCAATGTCTCAACTGTCAATTGCCAGCAACGACAAAACAACGTACGAATGTCAGCTGACCTTCAGCGCCCCTTCTAAAACGCCAATCACCTACGTTAACCCGAATGCGCCTAGTTTCAAGGCGTCATGTTCAGCGTCGTGCGTATGAGACAACGATGTTATCACGAATTTCTGGAAAGAAATCCCGAGTACATATAATTAGCAATTTATGCTTAATCGGTTAAAAAAAACTCTAAAGATATTTACTGAATCCCTTATCTCTGACTCTTTGCCTTGGAGATATGGAATTTTGGTGGTGGTATATCGTTATTGAAATGCAAGTGACAAATAAATATGCGTGTTGTCTATAAATGTTTCTAATTCATTAAATGGTAAAATGCCAAAATTTGTGCTTATATTTCTTCCATAGCTTATTGTATGGCCAATTAAAATATTAAAATCTCAATTTACCTTGAAACGACGTTCATCGTTTTTAATCGTGACAACTACCATTGTAAAGTAATCTTTCAGATGCTATAGGAATGCTGCTTTTCATCTGCAAGCCATTTGAAAATCACTACAGAGGGAGCAAGTGCAAGATGTTGAAATTAAAGGAGGCAAAGTTATCATAAATAATTTTATACGCGTAATGCACAAGTTAGTCAATTAGTTATTTCGAGTAGCCAGCGATGCTCTGTCTAGAAACCATGTCCATTTCCACTGAGAGCAGCACGTTGCCAGAGAGATTTGTCAAGTTTTCTGCAGATCTCTTCTTTGACTGGCAGAAGAGTATTCCACGACAACCAAATGACGGACCAACATGGTTCTACAGTTGTATGTCTGAGGAGTCGAGGACTTCGTAGATTGTGATGACGTTATGCCAGCGGGTTCCCATGATGATATGTAAAGCCAAAGCCTCTTAGCGAAACTTAAGACGCATCTTTTCAACATTTCCTACTACTAAAGACTATTGTAAAGTGCTCTTGACTATGGCCTTCGCTACGCATATAGCGCTATATGAATTATTGTTGGCTGAAGACCAACCACGTAAGTTGCAAACTTGCAATAGTTTTGATATATTGTTTATATTTGCACTTTGCTTGAATTCCGAAGATCCGTATTATCTCGTGTAGGCCTACAGTTGATCCCTTACTCTGGCCTGTCCTTGTTTGCGCACCATTAACTCCGGGTTTTCCAAACACTTCATCGGTTTTGTAACGTGTCGCGTTCCAAATCATATCATGTAATATAAAAATGCATTAGGCCATCTGGCGAACGTTAGTTGTGAAGAATCTTCTGAGTTTTAAATAAATGGCAAAACGAAAGCTTTGATTCAATTCGAATGAAAATATGGCAAATATATTGGGCAGAATTATTCATATTTTGTCGAATAAGACAAAAGGAGAGAAATATATATTAAAATTTCTTAAAACCACACATTTCTGCATTAAAATCTAATGACTAATTCACATGTACACCTAACTGAAGCACGAATATATATATATATATATATATATATATATATATATATATATATATTTATGGCAGTTTAATTTCAAAAGCGAGATAGGATAAAAAAGAGGTCGTCCATAAATTAGTGTAACGCGGTTCGGGGATGCAGGTTTGGCCATTTGTTACGAAGTGTGACGACGGGGGTTGCGTAAATGTGACGTAACGCAATAAAAAATCAAGTGATGACTTTTGACCTTTTTTCTTCGTCAGGATTTTTGGAGATGAAAAAAATACAAGAATTACCTTTTTTACTTGTCAGGGTTTTTCGAGAGAAAAGAATGCAAGGATGACCTTTTTGCTTGTAAAGACTTTTCGGATGACGAAAATAGGGGGTCGGCCCGTTGTTACGTCATAATTTAGGAAGTCTGACGTTTTGTTACGTCGCGTTACGTAGAGGGAAGGTTATAGGAGGGTGAGTCAAAATGTGCCAAAATCGCGTTACCTAATTTATGGACGACCCCTAAGACTAAGTAATTAACAGTGCCAACTGAAAATGTAGGTAAAAAACACAATGAAACATAGCATTACACGTTATTATTTATGCTCTTTCTATGTCCTTCTGTAGAATTAAAGAATTTGATAATCTCCCAGTCCTAAAAATAACGGTAATAACCGGTCCTATAGCTAAAATGTTATTTTACCAAACTCGGTGGCGGGCCGTATGAAACTGTCCCGCGGGCTGGATCCGATCCGCGGGCCGCCAGTTGGACAACCCTGCTAAGTACGTCATACTTTATGTAGGATTAACTCTTTTGGAGGCCTGGGGCAAACAACGCAACAAAACTTTAAAAGGCCCTCAACCCTACAAGTTCGAAGTTTTAAATCTTTGCCCGAAATTTAAGAAAATTAATTTTAAAATATAGAAAACTTCCTTAAATATATTTAATCAAAATAAAATACAATTATCGGTTCACTTGTTTAAGTGTGCTTATGATTTATCTAAGATTAATTTTTTTTTAAATTGAACCAGTGGGCCTGGGGCAAGTGCACCAGTTGCACCATGGTTAATACGGCACTGATTGGCGATATTTCTCGTGTGTGAGTTTTTTTCATGTCGAACACTAATAATTTGACAAGAAATGTTGATGCAGGTCTATTGAAATCGTCATTATGATCGGTTGTAGCTATTAATCCTCCGCGCGCGCTATTGAGAGATCACCTCATAATGGACGATGCTTCCTGACTATCCAGAATTTCCAGAAAGCTAATTCTCTACCCCATCGTGTGACTCTTGATCGAAGATATCATGATTCTTGCAAAAGATTTATGAGTAGAATTTAACGAAAGCCTACATAGGGCTGGAAGTTAGCAGAGTAGCACCCACACTGGACGATATAGGCCTAGTAGTAGGTCGCGGGTTCGAACCCCGCTGGAGCCCTAAGTTCGAATCAGCCTTTCTCGCTAGAGGGTGGTGGTAAAATGAGGAGCAACGTTAAGCTGAGAGGTAAAACGTGGGTCTGAGGAAAGTAAAGGGCAACCTGCCTCAGATTAATGGATTATAACACTTACGTCACTGATTGCCTAGACCGGTGGTAAGCACCGGACTCAACGCTCGGACTCGAGTACGGGACCTACTTTTACCTACGAAGATAACGAAAACTACAGCACGTGATTTTTGCACAAAATATCATTAGTTGATCTGATTGCACAATCGATTGTCCTTTTATGTTACAAGCACGAGGTCGACAACTGGCATTTGCCTCAAATTAGAAAGTTTTCACTTGCGATGTCAGCGACATTACAGTCAGTTCGTATACTGTAACAAACTTACGGCAATGATATTCCCTTTGGTATCTCTAGTCTCCAACTAGTACTAAATATTGCATTAATATGATTAATGTATTTCTGTTGCTATGTTAACCTGAAGCAATATAGTATAATTAAGGATTTATAAAATATTCAATTAATTTTTCTACATGATCATTGTGCTTACGATTTATGTTCTATGCCTTCTCTGGAGGGGAATCCCCCCCCAAGTTTTAAAATTCCTCCCTCCAAATATTTTATAAGTTGCATGGGGGGCGGAAATCCCAAGTGTGACGACCGTGACAAGTAAAAAAGGTCATCCTTGTTTGGGTGTCACCCCTCTAGGCGTTGTCACCCGGTGCGGTCCGCACCCCGCAAAGCCCTCTCGACGCCACTGTTATTGTCTACTAGAATACGTTCCATAAGAGAAAATTTACCGTTTTGCACGAGATAACAATTAGATGAATACAGATTCACAACATCATGTCAAAGCCCTTTCATCAAACAAACGCTGCTTGAAAGCGTGTATGAACATATTAAATATTGCAATAATAGCAAAAGGACTGTCAACGTCTAGGCTATATGGCCTTGTGCAAATTTATTTTATAAGTTTAAGGTTCTCGCAACTGCAGACTAGTGAAGAGTAGTGTCGTTGGAACTACAGTACGTACAGTATACTACTGGACTAAAACGTTTAGTACTCTCCAAACTATTCAGTTACAGTACGTTGGATACTTGAATTGCATACCTGAATAAATTCGACTGCTATCGACATTCTTATGTACTCATAATTTCTTCTCGTGCAGACATACACTCGCTGTCTCGATTTGAATAAGCAAATGTTCCATAGCAAGACAGGTCTATATAAGGCGACACGCAATTCTGATATTATCTGAACCCTAAATAAATATCAAACTCGACCAGAAAACCTTATTCAGAAAGAGAATTGATCAATCAGCCGTTACACTGACACGCCTGAGAATGTCAACATTATTCAGGTTGACAGTGTTGGGGGTATTTAAGATAGAAGTATCAAGATACGCATCTACATACAACTAAACGTATTTTGTATCTTGTACCTAGATACGTTTCGAAACAAGTATCCTATCATGAATTAGTATCTCCGCTACAATTAGCAATTGTATTGTATTGCAATAAGAAGGAGGTTGCGTAAATTTTCTGTAAAAACTTGTAAATAACAGCAATAGGCATATATATATATATATATATATATATATATATATATATATATATATTGTATAAAAAATATCATGACGCTGTCGCCATATTGCGATCTTTGGCGTATTTAAGTTGACTTTGTTAACTTTGTTACTCTGACTGTTGAGTATTTTGTGAGCAATTTTGATGTCCTTTGATACACGGGATCAAAGGTCTCTTGACCAAATAAAAAGGTTCGGTATACTGTTGAATTGCATGTGGCTAACAGCTATGACTGCCGTTTGAAGTATGTTCAAACATAGCTCAGTAATAGCCTGACGAAATATCGCTGAGTGCTACGCCCTAATAACACATTTCTAGTATAGCATTGCCATAAAGTAACCATCTGCCCATAACGGGATTTATCTGTGAGACGGTGCGACAACTGATACAATAGGGATAGGATTACAATTGAACTCAGTGGCCAAATGCTGTAATGCAACTACTGTATGTATATCGATTCTGCTGACATTCACCCTACCACCCCAGAAATGTTCTCATCGGTTTTGCACGAATCCCACGACTGATCGATCCCGGTCGGAATTGAGGGGCCCTACCACGAGCCCTCGGGGCTACGCCATTGGTACTATGTACAAGTTCACTACTAAACCAGTCACCTCAAGGTTATTCGGGTTACGACGTTTCTACGGAACTCTTATTGTATTTTGTCGAAACGTCCATTAAACATCAACATATTCCAATGCTATGATTCGATGCAGTCTGGATTTCGTAAAATTCGTCTTCAAAACTGAATTATGCAAATTTTATGACAACTTCGTGATAGCTGTCAAACTTCGGACGTCCACAACACGAATCACGACATCCAGTGAATACTCACGAAAGCTTCAAATTATTGCGAAAGACGATAGCGCCCTTGAATCGCTAACCAAGGTCAACGATCAGAAAATGAAACGTTTCGCTGTGCAGTATAAGAGACATAATACAGTACAGCCTGTACAGTATGTTACTTCCATTTCAACAGTGGAATGATCACGTGATATATGTCGGAGTAATCAAAAAGACTTGGACCAGCGGCAATTCAAGTCCACTGTTTATGGCCTTCAATAGTACGGAATTTACAATGCTATAGACACGTAACTCAAGGTTTTATGGGGTGCTTTTGTCGTTGTCTCGGTAGGGGAGGATCTAGGGACTCGTTGTGTCCACAGTGCACTTCTAAGTTTTAGTACAAACAGATTTGTGAATTGACATCTCCTATGAAGTTATGGGAACGACTGTCATCAAGAATGTATATTCCTCGACGACGCCCTTTGTATACGAACTCAAATCCTGAAGCAGTCGTCTTTTGCTCACTGTTGATGATAGATTCTACATCAAAGTCTGAGATCAATTTTTCATCTAGCAATTGGAGGTATTGTGAAAAAAATTACAATTTCAGCGATTATTATCAATATTACAACGTGCGCTATCATTGTAGCATGATTTGAACAAGATCTGCTACTACAGATTCAATAGCGTATTTTATTAACCCCGTGGACCCGTAAAGCCGCAAAACCGGCTTTTCGTTAGTGTTCCATAAACCCGAGAAGCCGTTTTTGAGTTATCCATTGCTTCTGGAGGACATAGACCATTCATTGTTCGCTGAAGGACAACAAGCAACCATTGGACAATTGGATGTGTCAATAATAAAGGCACGCCATCCAATAGGGACAGACCTTCCACTTGCATACCATACCACACTCGCTAGAGAACAATGAAGCAAATTACCGCTTTTGTGTCGTCTTGTCACAGAAGCAATTAAATTGACGGTCTCAGCCGACCCAAATGCCTGTAGATGCGGTCGCATACCTTTCGTCGATAAGGCTTTCAGCATCATATTCCTTGGACCGGGTAGCGTACGCTCAAACAGGTGGCGATTTGTGACCTGGGGCAGTGGGGTGGGGGTGGGATATGTCGAGCTTGGGAAATGTAGTTGTTGGAAGATGCAGCAGTAGGGGGTGCAGTTGGAAAGTGGGGAATTCCCCTTCCCTGAGAATGTCAAATCGCGCCCTGCGCTCAAACCACTAAGGAGGATATTCTATGCATACAACTAAAGTAAACTCAGTTCGTTGGCGGGCAATAATTTATCCAGCGTAAATAATAATAAATATGTCTAAATTTCGCCGGAATAGTGACATCCCGTCTTCTGCCAAAGCTTGTAAATACGAATTATATTATATTATATTATATTATATTATATTATATCATATCATATTATATTACATTATAATATATATATTATATTATATATATATATATATCTTTGGCGTATTTAAGTATATATATATATATATATATATATATATATATATATATATATATATATATATATATATATATATATATATATATATATATATATATATTGCCAGAAACAGCTTTCGACCAGAAGTGGTACTGGTCGACCCAATAAGTTGCTGGAAACTCTGATCTTCGGAACAATCTTATTTCTTGTAGCTTATTGTATACATGCATATTTGATTTCGTCAGGTGTCTAAACTTACAATGGATTCAAATAACTTTTTGTATTTCTTATTTCTGGTGGCTTATTGTATACATGCATATTTGAAATGCCCCTTTCAGCATCTGAAGTGATTGAATTGTCGTGAAGCAGTGGCGTAGCCAGGCCCATCGGAAGGAGGTTTTGAAAAAGGTCATCGATAACCGCCAAGGAGGGTTTTCGGTTCCCCAAAGTCGCCAAAAATCGCCTAAAAAATAAAAATTGCCTGGGAATACGTACATAACATATTTTTCGCGCCGTCCAAACCTAACCGTCCTAACCCCAAAACCCCCTCCCCGTGGCTCCACGCCACTGTCGTGAAGGCATACCAGCAAACAAGTAACGTTAACATGATACTAATAGCAGGTGTCGAATAATTGCCCACAAACCCATTTTGCCCTGAAGGGATATCTCAGGGAAAGAATGACTAGCGGGAAATCGGGAGACTTGGCGCGCCTGAATAAGGGCATTGTTTGGTATGTTCCTTTAGAAAGAATTTGACGCTCTGCGAACAGAATTCAGTGAAAGAATATAACGCCTCCCTCGATAGGGTCGATGCTATTGGACACTCTAAAATTCCAGAGTTGTCCAATGCTATACGAACTCAAAACAGCAAACCATTGTTCGTTGCTGAATTGTGTGACAGATGGGCAGGTTCTTCAGAACAATGGTAAGAAATGAAAAAAAAGCATCCCCATAATTTTATCAGGAGGCCAGGGTTTATGGAACGGACGAACAAGGCTGATTCAATAGCGTATGAGAGAGTTAACGCTGGACTGATTCCTTGAACAAGATTCACATGCTGTATTTGAGTGCAATAATAACAGATGGTACTGAAAGTCTCATCGAAACGAAAAGAAGACTACCAAAGGGATCTTGTCTCAATGTTTCTCCAAAGAAAAATTTGGAAGAGTCATGACACAAATACTTGCATTGAAATAAGATTGTGAAAGGCGATGGTATGGTCAATTGCAACATATGGGTTTGAAGTGCTACCTTTCGAGAATGAGGAAGAAAGACGTATCAAACCACTGGACACGAGTGGGCTGAAAATGATCGTAGAAATTAAATGAGAAGACAGCATATGACCTTGATAGAGAACATGCAATCATGTACCTGTTATCTCTTCAGAAAGTTTACTAAATATAACATCAAATCCTTGATATCTCACTGGAGCATGCTGTCACCTAGTTGAATCGTCACTCTTATGTTACTTTGAATGTTTTGCATATCATTATCACTATAGCATTGGCATTCTAGTTGATTTGTAATAATAATTATTGATTTAATTAATTATCTAATTTTAATTTAATTTTGCGCCAATACATTTTCAGACTATTTGAATTGACCTCGAAAATTTTGGCAACGAAAAAGACACCGAGGAGCTAAATGGAGGCGGACATAGAAAGGAAATATCTACTACTTATGGTTGTTATTTCGTCACTCAGTCAACGTAAGCATATATTTAAATTTTATAAGTCGCAAAATGGTCTTAGCCGAACAGAGTCGGGTTACAATGGACTATCGTAAGAACCATCAATTGACTTTACAGGAAAACAAAAATGATATGTTGAGCGAATTAACATAATATTAAAACCATGTTTCTAGTAAGTAAATTTTTCCCATGCCTGGATTTAAGCGTTGGGGTCAGTGCTGATCTCCGGTCACTTAAGGCATACAGCGACGCGAGTGGCATACTCCATTAACCCTAGGGTACCGGTAGGTTGCCTGCCAAACGTCCAGGCCCGCGCTCTACTTCGCATCGAACGCTGCTCCTCAGTTTGCTGCTACAACCGTCCCCTAGCGAGCAAGGTTGAGTCGATCTTAAGGTTCCTATGGGGTTGAACCCTTTCGTCAGTGTGCCTGCCCAGCGCGTAACAATATCTGCTTTCTTCTCGCCTCAAGCCTAATACATTAATACTATATAAATTGTCTGTATAAATTGTCATGAACAATAACAAAAGCAGTATATCAATATTAGTATCAATATTAAACTCAGTATCAATATTAAATCTCGCAAACTTCGATACTTTGGTCGAGCTATTAGAAACAGAAAATACATCATAACAGGTTGTTGACTGTGCAGCGCTTTTGGTTTCGGCCGATGGCCATGTTACGGCGCTTCACAAATCGTCGAATAATAATAATAATAATAATAATAATAATAATAATAATAATAATAATAATAATAATAATAATAATAACAGGATACACGATTACAGAATTATTAGAAGGCATAAGAAAACGGCAGAACAGAAATACATTATACTGGTTAGAATAGATGACGGCGAAAAATGAATGGCGTTTCGATATCCGACCTTCTTTACGCAGTTCGAATCAGAAGGCAGTGAAGGTCACGACATGACACCAATATAATCACTGAAAGAAAAGCAAAAACTTTATCACACACTGCAACGCTCATGATGATTTACTTGGCCCCTTTAAACAATTGGAAAATCATGCTTAACGATGCATTTGGAAACAGGGAATCAATCACTCAATCAATAAACTTCTATGGCGCCACTATCATAATGCCCAGGGCATCAGCCGATGGCGTACCAAATCCAAATAGAATTAGAGCCAGGTCAATCCGGAAGATCAGTCAGAACAGCGGGGGAGCAATCTAAGGAGGATAAGCCAAGTCAAACAGGTATGTTTTAAGACCAGATCTAAAAGATGATAACAAGACGTAACCATGAAAAATATTCCGACGTCAGATGACAGCGACAGTAAATGACCTGCTTAGCAGATAAATTAATTAAGGCTAAAAGTAAATGTAATTAGTCAGTGGCGGCTCTAGGATTTGGCAAGTGAAGGGCCGTTGGGGTGGCAACTTCTAATCATGGGGGCAACCATTTTTTGTTTAATGTATGTAGCATTAAGTATAGGGTCCCAACTGGGGAGCACTGGGGCCAGGCACTCAATAGGAGGGGCACGGCATCCCTGGCCCCCATGGTGGAGACGCCACTGTAACTAGTCCTGTTGTATAGTATACAAAGGAGGTAACAACCCACCTAACCGACTCTCTGTCACTCTTTATTTTCTGGCCTAACTTCATAGGATGCTTCTTTTTGAAAAAAATGATACAAATGAATAATGTATTTAAATTTCTTAGGTTGTTTTTCCCAGTCGGACCCCTGCACAGCGACCCTCGCGAACAAGGTCGCTTACGAAGGAGCATCAGCATCATTCGATAATGTGATCGCCGTTCCACCTGCCCAGTGGAAAGTCATCCCAACTTCGTATCAACTTGGTCCGAATCTTATTAACAACGACGACTACACTATAGTCGACCCATTTACTGCTACTAATACGTACGCTGTAAATCAATCGCAGCTTACAATCTTCAGTTCAAAAGTCGCACCCGATGGAACTAATCCGTATTCTACTGCGGGACTGTACATCTTGTTCCACCCGACCATGGAATGTGGGCCAGCAGCTGGCTTAGTTGTCATTAGTAAGTCATTTGTGAATCATTAGAGCGTGATTTAAAGTAGCTTAGGAGGCATTATTGCCTGTGTTAAAACCACTAGGGGCAGTGTTTATTCTAGCCATCTTGACATTGGGGAGGATTTTGAAATGTTTGAGGGACAAGGTCTGAGTCGTCACACTTTGGGGGATTTGCATCCCCCATGCTACATATAATTTTTTTTGTGGGGGGGGGTTAAAATTTTGGGAGGAGGGAATCTCCCCCAGAGAAGGCCTGGAATAAACACTGACTAGGGGCACTAGCAGGCTTGAACTTTGCTATGTCAGTCTATACCGCTCCATGCAGCGCGTAACCCACTCTGTCGTCTTTCACATCCTACTGTATAGTAAGAATGAACAGTAAGATTTTGATTAGGGCCTGCTAATTAAATGAAAGTCACAAGCTGTGAGAAAAAAATTCTGAGATTGTTGACGATCTAACAGAGCCGCGTAGTAAGTGGTTTCAAATACATATGAACATTTCTGGGGTTATGTTATTATTTAGAAAGCGGACCAGTCTGCACTTGCGATCCATCGAATCCAAACACGCTGTCTTGTCAAGTCGAATTCGCTGAATTCAGCAACCAATACATTCATCCCATTATGACCTGGAAAGACAACAATGGAGTAGCGATCACAACGGACCAACCGGTACCGTCTCAGATTGATCCAGACAACAACGCGGGGCTATATCTTTCTGTGTCTCAGTTTTCAGTCGGTGACAATAATGTCGGTCTATATGAATGCCAATTGACTTTCAGCTCCGATGACTACTCACCATTTGCGACAAATGCGCCGGACTTCACTGCATCCTGTTACATCAGCAGTAAGTAAATCTCACCGTATGTTGTATTATAATTTTGAGCCGGAAGCATTATTTTCAAATTGGTGACTTCCGTTTTCACTAACGAACATCCACTAATGCAATTTTGCTGTGTTAGTTTCCAGAAGGCTTTGAAGAGTCGTGACTGTATTCAGCCAGCCCGTAGACTGACTAGGCAGGCACGCTATTTTCAAAGAGACCTAGAGCCTAGATATATAGAATAAAACATTTTAAATTAAGTTTATTCACAACTCAAAAAAACTAAGAATATTTAAGCATAAATATATTTTAGGTAATAGTAGGCTAACAAGATCATTATAAATCATTAATTATAGAAAAGCAATTGAATACGCTAAAACAACGAATACATTAATTCTCAATAGCTTTAGATACAAATTAAAATAAAAGCGTCATACGTTTAGATTGTTTAAATGTCAGAGTTTAAGAATCAGAATTAGTCACTACTATTAACAGAATATTTGAACTCAGAACATTTAGGAAAAACGATACTAATCTGGATTCTGGACATAGACTAAATTGGGAAAATCTGGTCGAACTTTAATTCCAGATTAAAACAAAGATATTCAGTTTCTTTTTATGGACCTCAGTGAACATCAACATAATTCTGTATCAGTGTTTATTCTAGCCACCTTGACATTGGGAGGATTTTGAAATGTTTGAGGGGGACAAGGTCTGAGTCTCCACACTTGGAGGGGGAGGAGGAGATTTCCATCACCCCAGCCAACATCTAAAAAATTTGGGAGGGGGAATTTTAAAACTTGGGTTGGGGGATTCCCGCCAGAGAAGGCCTAGAATAAACACTGATTCTGTATGATTGTACGTCTTTCAGCGTGTGCACCAACGACAATGGATCCCACAACAACGGCAGCAGAGTTGACAACCCTCGTCGCCCGCAACTGTACGGGTCAGAATCTGACAAATACCGTCGTCTACGAAGGCGTTCCGACGTCATTTCCAAGAGTGAACAACGGTCAAATCGTCCAATGGCAAGTCGCTCCATCTTCCGTGACTTTCAATGCGCTGAGGAACATCACGGATTATACCAATGTCCTACCCGAATTCAGCACCACTTATAGTGTGAGTGGATCGCAGCTGACAATCTTCAATGCCACTGCTGAACCTGAACCACAAGGATCAAAGAAGTACTCTACCGCTGGAATATACACACTGAGGTACCTGAATCCAAACTGCACAACGGCAGCAAACCTGATCGTCATTAGTAAGTCCGACTAACCGCGTCATAATCCGTTTTTTGAAGAAAAACAACTGTTCATATATAAATCAGTTTTTTGGCATCAATAGCCAAGACTGCATAATCAATGCAAAATTTGTCATCTCAGGGTGGGAAAAAAGTTGTATGTGTATCATTTATTTGCTTTATCCGTTTCCAAATGCACTAGAAGAAAACAACGGTTCATATATGCATGGATAGGGCTTGCAAGTTCAGCAACTATATATAGCCTATATATATATATATATATATATATATATATATATATATAACACCCACATATTTACGCATTATTTATCAAAAGAAATCAACATGATAATACTACATTTGTACATGCTTGCAAAATTTTCGAAATTTGAAAATTACGACAAACAGGCCTAGGCCCATTTTATGAAAGCGACCTATAGTGTTAATTTCGGTGGATTGACACATGTGGAAGCCTCCAAATATCTGGGAAAGCCGGAAGTGAAGTCACGTTTGGCATAGGCATGCCAGTTAAAAGCTAACTAATTTAAGCTAAACAAATCTGGAAGAATAAATCGATCAGTACAATGGCAAATCTTTAAGAGATGCAGATACAAGTATGACCAGGCAGTCACACACACACACACACACACACACACAAACACACATACAGGCCCGGTCTTACGTTCTGCCAGTCCTCGGACGAGGGGTTCTGCGAGGGTATCCGGCGCCCGGCAGAGTATACTGTTGACGCCTGGCGACAAAAGGGTCATCCACCTATGTCCCGCTCGCCCTCTATATAGTCTCTTGCCATGACGAGCAAAAAAGGTCGTCGCTGTCACTTCCTCCCCAAACCTGATTTTGCCGCCCCTCACCTCGGCTTCCGGGGGGCAGCTGAGCTGCCCATTGGCTTGCGCGGGGCCTTTGCCCTAGAGTACGTTGCTTGGCTTGGCGGGGCCCTTAGAGGAGCGAGGCCCTGGGCACAGGCCTAGGTTTGCCCAGGCTTAAGGCTGGCCCTGCACACACATATATGTATATAATATACTGTATATATATATATATATATATATATATTGGCCAGTTTGACATGATTATTGCGCTATATAAATTATATATATATACAGTATATATAAACGAAATCGTGATATTGGTGTTGCACATACAGAGTATATCGTCTTTTTCTATCGTTTATTTAGGAAAAGGACCAGTGTGTGCCTGCAATAAAACCAATCTAAACAACGTTACACTCTCTTGCAACGTCACCTTTGCCGAAACGTCGTCTCAGGCATGCTATCCGATTTTCAAATGGTTGAACAGCGCTGGCGGTCAGGTGAAACTGGAACAACCGATTCCGTCGCAGATCAATACCTACACGAGAAAATCAACATCTCAGTTAGCCATTGCCGGTAGCGATACAACAACCTACGTATGCCAGCTTACTTTCGGCGCTCCGCCGATGTCGCCACTCGCCTACATGGCACCGGCTGCGCCCATCTTCAATGCATCGTGTTCTGTGTCGTGTGTGTAAAGTTGACGAGAATCTTTGAGAATTGAACGTTAGAAAACAAGGATACATCTAGGCATTATTAGTGTAGCATTGTGATTTTCCAAACATTCAAAATATTGTTTATGTAGAGCTGTGCCGATTGCACATTTTTTTCCGATTGTTCCGATTGTAGACAACCGATTGTTTTGCCGATACAGATTATCTGTCGAATTCTCTAAATAGGGCGTTTTTAATGATCATGCAATAAAATATGTTAGAATATGTTATAATAAATATATATATATATATATATATAAATATATATATATATATATATATATATATATATATATATGCGTAATGCGGCGTGTATTCCTTATGCCAAGAGACTCAATGCATGATGTGTGTTCAAAAATTAATGAATAATTATTTTGTTATTAATACTTACGTCAAATTTTAAATTTTTACTGTATATTCACCTTCTATTTTATAATTTAATATGATCATGTTTAGAGTTGTTACTATGAAATTGTTCAAATTACCGTAATAATCGGCACGAATACGATTATTACCGAATAATCGTTATCGGCACAGGACTGGCGCCTGATTGCCGATTGTTCCGAGTGTCCTAATAATCGGTCTGATTATGAAAGTTACCGATTAATTGACACAGTTCTATTTTTATGTCACATGCATATATTACTGAATGATTTTAAAGTAATGTTTCGCATTTATAATCATTCTCCAATCAGTATTTACTAATAGTAACCAGGTTCAAATCGGGTTATGAAGCATGTTATGTTTAAATCCTCTTACAACCGAACTCTAATCTTTCGTATATTATATTTGAAGGTGTAATTGTGACAATTATTTCATATTTGCATATTAGACTTGACATTTAAATATTTTTCACAGGTTGTAAGCATGATGCACCAAAACTATCTCTTTTACTACCCCGAAATGCAGTGTTTATTCTAGGCCTTCTCTGGGGGGGATTTCTCCCAAAGTTTAGAAATTCCCCCTCCCAAAATTTTTCACATGTTGCATGGGGATGGATATTTCCCCCTCCAAATGTGTCACGACGAAAGGGTTTATTTTTTTGGAGAGAGAAAAATGTAAGGATGACTTATTTTGCCCGCCAGGGCATTTTGGAAGAGTTGGAGAAGGGTTAAAAATATTACGGATATTACGGACGTTAGAAGGATTGAAGGTTTTTGGAGACTCAAACCTTGCCCTCCAAACATTTCAAAATCTCCCCAATGTCAAGGTGGCTAGAATAAACACTGCCCCGAAATGAACTGAGGCACGATGAAATGTTGGCGACATAAGGCATCACAAGAAACAAATAAACTTTAGTCTGCAAGATGACAGACGTAAGGTAGTAGGCACATTTATTTGGTACCTTTATGCTGATAATTTCCGATGGCCTTCCACAGATGGTAGGGGAGGAGAACAAGACCACCCAGTGAGCACATAGAAAAAATGTTAAATGATAATCTAGGCATTGACTTTACATTTTCAGATTTAAAAAATTGTTGTATGCAATAATACGAACTTTTGCAAAAAGTCGGGGAATGAGATGGCCACTCTCCCCCGTCATTTTTGACGGGTTAACAGCTAGTTTCTTATAATGTTCTAAGATCCATGTTACTATAAAATCACGACATTGATGAGAGTGAGCGTCTTAATGTGTTAATGGTTAAATGGTAACATTTACATGAATTCAATGACATAGCTTTTGAAGTAAAATAAAATTTTC
This sequence comes from Metaphire vulgaris, assembly GCA_018105865.1. NCBI lineage: Eukaryota > Metazoa > Annelida > Clitellata > Crassiclitellata > Megascolecidae > Metaphire > Metaphire vulgaris. The sequence goes on from CM030849.1 coordinate 5,162,884, forward strand.
AATATTGCATTATTTTTGACATATGACAAAGTACTAGTGAGTCAGTAGAAATTGCAATTTGTTTCCTCCTAATTGATATAAATGACCTTAGAAAACTTGAATCGGGATGATGAGGTTCAGTATCAGCATCTGGAAAACCAGCAATGTAGCTGGAAAGATTTGCATGAAAGGACCTCATAATAATAATCATCATCATCATAATAATAATAATAATAATAATAATAATAATAATAATCATAATCATCATAATCATCATAATAATAATAATCATCATCATCATCATCATCATCATCATCAGCTCAAAGTCCCCTCAGGAACCATCGATATCAACAGCTTGGCGATCAAACCTATTCAAGTTTCCCAAGTGTCGCGTGAATCGTCTCCCCAAGATTTAATCAAGTTCACTCCATGATGTCGTCAGACCATCGTCTTCTGGGTCTTCTCTGATGTCGTGTTCCCTCTATTGCAATGTTCTAATTTCTCTTGTCTTTCACACGACTGGTGTGGCCAAACAATTGTAGTTTTCTTTGTATGGTTGTCACAACTCTACTCTTAGTAGAATTGTGACAATCATTGAGAATCATGGAAACCATATATTATTTTTTTGAGTGTAGCCTCCCCATCGGAAAATTCTGGCTACGCCATTGGGACAAGCATTATGCGCAGACCCATTGATGTTCTTTAATTGCTACTATTGTATTTTAATGACGCATTGGTGATTTCCCCCAACATATCCCTAGATTACGTCGGTAGGATCGCATTTAGAAAAGTCAGAGTTCGCTTACAAGCCATCCTTCAGTGTCCTGGTCTCCCATTCGTAATGTAGCGCCGAGAAGATACAGACTCGTACAAGTTGGAGTTTCATTTTGAGCGAGATCTTTTTAAGCTCCATAACTTGCCAAACCGACCCAGTGACGTGCTGGCCAGCCCAGTTCGCCTCCTGATCTCCTGGCTACAGTACCCATCCTCTCGCACCATGCTTCCGAGATATACGCACTGTTCCACGGTTTCCAGCCGTGTGCCGTCTTAGCAGTGGCGGTTCCACCGGGGCCAGAGGGCCCGTGCCCACCCCCTATTGAGTGCCTGGCCCCCCAGTAGCCCCCCTGTTGGGACCCTATACTTAATGCTACATACATTAAACAACAAATGGTTGCCCCCATGAATAGAAGTTGCCACCCCAACGGCCCCCACTTGCCAAATCCTGGAGCCGCCACTGCGTCTTACGTGATTGTACCGGCTCCTCCACTCTGCCTGCCGCCCCGGCATTTGTATTTTTAACATTGATTTCCATATCTTATATTTTGCTCTCTTCATTTACCTGTAATCTTTTCAACATTTTCTGTGCTCCGCTTTTCGTAAAGGACGTGAGGTCGACATCGTCGGCAAATCGCAAATCCTTCAACGGACTTCTCATGGATGCTGATTGCTGCATGTCTCCCTCCTCCTGCTCCTCCTCCAGTTTCTTCATAACTAGCTCTGGCATGAGCAGGAATAGCAGCGATGATATTGGGTCGCCTTGTCGTGAGCTGATACCCTGGATCAATCAAATCTAGATAGAATCAGACTTCAATGTAAAATATATTACAGTAAATTTGCCAATGCATGGATCTATACATTAAAAGACGATTCATTTAATCGAAAAAATTGAATCAGGCAATGAAGGAACGAATGATGTTGCAATGCGATGCGTCATTAAAATACAATAGTAGCAATTAAAGAACATCAATGGGTCTGCACATACTGCTTGTCCCAATGGCGTAGCCAGGATTTTCCGATGGGGAGGCTATGGTTTCCATGATTCCCAACTTCAGAAAATTACGACAAGCAAAAAATAGGTTATCTATCACACTATTATAATCCCATGGATAATTCCTGAAAAGCAAAGAAAGGTAGTTGGCGATTCAGGTATATAAGCGAGCGCGTACACTATGTAGTGATCGCGCAATAAAAAGTAAAATTTTTCGTCGTCAAGGGGTTTAAATACCAAAACTTTCCCCTTACCTGCACTGTGAACAGCCAAGGAGTAGTTTAACCCCCAAATCCCCCTTGGCTACGCCACTGGCTTCTCCGAATATAATGTTCAGCAACTCGGTTTCTCCCAGACTCCAACTCATATTAGTATGGTGCCGCCATGTTGATTTATGAGTCAAAGTTTTGCGAAGTTCCGTGTGCCTTGATATAATGCAAGTTTCACTAAGTGCAAAGGCGACTATCTCAATTTCTTAAATTGTCAATTAATTAATTATTGAACGAAGACAATCTTTCTGCATGGGCACAATTCACATGCTGTACGAATCCACGAAATTTATGGATGAGATAATGCGATTCGTTGTCGGTTTAATATTGTATCACAAACTGCTTTCGACCAGAAAATTTTAAAAAATATTTTATATCACAAAGACGATTTTTCTATTTGTGACACGAATTGGGATCTCATATATTTACTTAAAGGCCTTCAGCGCATCTTTGACTAGCATGAACGCCGCGAAACATGAGCACGGCTGTTAGAATACTAGTAAAACCTTAAAAGCTGCCAGTAGGCCATAGACAAATCTCTGTGTTTAAAAGATACAAAGAGCAATTTATCAGGTTCGAGAATTGAGACTACCACCCATTTGTACTCGGATGATTTACTTAATCGTCTAGTCATGCATCGGCTGAAAGGATTGCATCGAGCAAGGATTTCCCCGATCTAGGTAATAGTGAACTGAATTCTGTCTCGACAATCCATAGGCTATTATTTCCGCAAATATACGGCTGAAGCTGGTCAAAACCTTAAAAGGCAGAGAAACGTCGAGGATTATTCATACGTGACAGTAATAATGGAATCCCTAATGCGCTGGCTTAGATGCAATCCAACTAATAATGCAAGTTAGTTATTCCGCTGTTTTTCGGACAATCAAGTGAAAAGAACGAGGACGATGTACCTGCAAAACATTTTCATACTAATCTAATCTAATCTTAAACTTCTATAGCGCCACTTCATAATGCACAGGAGCATCAACCGATGGCACACCAAATCCGAATAATTAAAGATCCAGGTCAAATCCAGGGTATCCGGCCGAACAAACGGGTGACAGTCTATGGTGTATAGGCCAGGTCAAAAAGATGGGTTTTTAATCTTTTTCTAAAAATTTGTAATGAATTTGAAATGCGCACATGTTGAGGCAATGAGTTCCAGAGTTTGGGGGCAGCCACTGAGAAGGCACGAGAACCAAGAACTGTCCGAGTATGGTAGAGGGAGAGAACTTACTATTGCAGACGAGGATCTGGTCGAGCGTTTGCTTGTCTGCATAGAAAGTTTAGAAAGAATGTAACTACGCAGTGAAACCGAACAGTGTGTAATGTTAATCTGTTAAAGTCTGTTAACGCCGATGTACTGCTATCATATATGTTCAAGAGACTCGGTTATTTGGTTCAGAAGCAAGAATTGATCCAGCCAATACTTAGTCACAGAATCACGACCGCGATTGTGTGTAAAACTTGAACCTTGGAATTACACGTTTTTGAAAGACAAGGCCAATGAATATTTTGGACACGTTCAGCGCCGTCAATTAATTAAAAGTTTCGTCTGCAAATTCCCTACGAAATAAGGAAAATTCTGATCGACACTTCCATCACATTACGGTCTCCTGGGATGGCTCCCTGTCGGCCTCTCGTCCCGTCCATTGCGGTGTGCCACAAGGGTCGGTCCTAGGGCCGCTGTTATTCGTCCTTTACGCGGCCGATGTCGGGCGTGTCATCGACTCGCTCGGCCTGTCCTCCCACGCATACGCCGACGATGTGCAGGTATACGCCGCTTGCCCCCCAGGCGAGACCGGCGAGCTGCGAACTCGGGTCCAGGACTGTGTGCTCAAGGTGGCGGAATGGATGGCATCGAACCGTCTTGCCCTCAACCCTGACAAGACGGAGCTGCTGTGGCTGAGCACTCCGAGGAGGGGCCACCTTATCGACCCAACACCGTTCGAGATAGGCGGCAAAGAAGTGGCTCCATCCAACGAGCTTCGCCTCCTGGGGTGCTCATCGACTCCTCGCTGACCCTCGTCGGGCACCTCAGCGCCGTGACCCGCTCCTGCTTCTTCCAACTCCGGCAAATCCGGGAAGTTCGTCGTTATATAACAATACCGGCCGCTATTCATCTTGTCCGTGCTCTGGTACTCTCAAGACTGGATTATAGCAACAGTCTCCTTCTCGGACTACCTGGGAACCAGCTCAGTAGACTTCAGGCAGTCATCAATGCCTCGGCTCGGATTATTTTCGGCTTGAGGTGGCACGACCATGTTACACCTGTGCTCAAGGGACAAGCTCCATTGGCTTCGGGTCCCGGAGCGTATAGTTTACAAGCGGTGTTGGTTAACTTTTCGTGCTCTTTCGGGACCCAGCCTGTCCCGATTACTTGGCATGCCTAGTACGACGACAAACGACGACCGGGTGCCGTCTCCAGCTGAAATCCAGCAGCCGCCACCGGCTGTACGTTCCTCCTCCGGCCAGGACTCCGAAGTCTGGCGAGCGTTCTATGACTCGCGGTAACCCACGTCTGTGGAACGCGCTCCCTGATGCGCTGGCCGGGATTACTTCACCTGAAACGTTTGCTAAAGAGCTGAAAACGCATTTGTTCACCATATCGTACAGTTGACTGTTGACTGTACAGCGCTTTTGGTTTTGGCCGATGGCCATGTTACGGCGCTTCACAAATCGTCGAATAATAATAATAATAATAATACCTATGCAGTCACTGAGTGTACTTTAAATTGTTGAACAAAAGTGTCAGAGCCGATATTGTATATGGATTAATCCTATATAGTAAACATTCAATTTATATTTCGTCTTAAAGAAATGCACTATTGTCAGCATCAGCAGTCTAAACCCAAGGGTCCACGATTAAAGTCACTGTGAGAAGGCGTAGATTTGAATTCCCGCGATGAGCAGACCATTGGAAACTAGGATCGAGGCTTACCGTGACATTGGTCTATGGCCGAGCTTATACTTAAACAAACGAGCATTTTTAAAGAGAATCACTGTGTACTATCTGTTATAGTCGTCTTGGATTAAGGCTTTTCCATGCTAATTGCTCACCCATTTCTCTTTGTACGCAATACACAACACTTTTATCTCTTTGTATTAGTTAATTAAAGTTTTCATATAGGAGAATTAACCGCTACTAAATTGTCTCTCGGGCTGGATGTCTCTCGGCTTCCTATTTTCGTTTGAACATATTATTGTTCTAATCCGTATTCTCTTTAGCCGTGTACAAACCACATTCTAACAGAACATTGAAATTTCGACTACGGACTGTAGTCATCATTTACACGATTTCAAAACATAAATATAATTGTCACTCCTATATCGAACGGCAACTGATGCGAAGGGCTTTTTAACGGTGCAACAAGTTGTTTCCCGCTTGAGTAACCTACAGTGTAGATGTTGGATTTCAAAATGCTGGCTCCAAAATATTGTAGGGGCCTATGTTTCATTATTTATTAACGAATTCTTGAGCGTTTGAAGCATCTTTGACAGAAATGACATAAACCAGCACATTGGAGTAGAAAGATCAAATCCGCCATTTTCTCATTAACTAAAGTAAACGAGCAACAAAGAAATGCTTTAGTTGCAAAGTTACGAGTGTTTACTTTCATTTTTTATAATGGTACTATCAAAATGCATGAAACACCATGTCATAGATTAACAGCTTTTCATGCGTGCCAACCCATAGCCTTCTCTAATGCAAATCTTGCATTGCTAGGCACGTAGATCAATATAAGCGATTTTAGCGAAAGTTTTTTTACCGTCCCTCTGGAACAAGAGACGCATTGGTAGCGAACTGTTCATGCAGTGCACTGGTAAATACGATAAGTTTTTAGTGCAAATACGATGGGTTGTGGACTAGCATCACCTAGCAACTTATAAGACAGGCTGTCGTCAAGGAGTCGATTCTTCAAGACGCCTTTCGCATGAAGAGTCCTGAGGCAGATTCCTGTCCGCTTGTTCCTGATCAATAATTTTGAAGGTATTTTTCTTTCAACAATAATTATTATCAATTTTGACTAAATGTAAAGTAGTTAATGGCTACTACTGATGCTGTACTTTTCATTCTCATTGTAGTATCATTTGAGCCCGATTTTATGTTAAAAATTCGATCACATATTTTACTAATATAATGTAACGTAACAGAATTTGTGCATAATCCTCTCAGAATATGTGCATAATCAGTAGCCTGACGAATCACTCAGCAGCGCTCCCTGCAATTGCCGCAAATTGATGAAAAGAACAGTTGTTGAGGACGTTTAGAAAAGAGTCATTGAATCAGCAATTGCTGAATTACGTAGGTAGGAGTCCAGAACATACCAGAGAATATATAGGCCTATATGTAGATATATATATATAGTTCCGATTTCTTTTTCATGAAATCCTCTGAATAGAATAATTGGGCGCTATATCAGGTCCAACCTATAAGCTTATTACTTTACATTGAAACATTGACCAGGAGTCATCCAGTTGTGTTTTCTGACATTTTTCGTGACAACTATTCACGCTGTATCTCTTTAAACTATCTCTTTAAACTAGATCAACAACTGAAAGTCTACAGACAATTTGACAACTTCATTCCCGAGAAGAAAGAGCAAGGGAGCAAGATGGTGGTGACCAGAAATATTAATTACCTATTGCTTGGAATCGTGCTCGCAATGCTCAGTCACAGTAAGCAGAAATCTCATTTGGCATTAGCATAGACGTTAGTCAAGCATCGCGAAGTGATTTTGCAACAATGCATCGACTGTCGCTACAGCTTCGGAGTCAAAATGCCAGGTCTCCGTCGGAACAAGTAAATGCAGGCGATGTACGTCCACCAGACCCACCACATTTTCAATCTTATTACTCTCAACAGCAGAGCCGGATTAACCATGTTGCATATGTTTCAATTGAAACGGGCCTACTCATAAATATTTCTTATTTTTCTTATTATTTCCAAAAATGTTCTGTCTGTTTAAGACAAGATTGTTTACTTTTAGTGTTTTGGGACTTAAACTTAATCCGCTAGGAGCGCTGATGCTTGTTTTCTGGCCTTCGTACAGTGTGAGGCCGTATTCAGACTTACGGCACTGTGACGTCATATCCGTTACCGATTGTGGCATTTGAATATTATCGATGCGTTTTCAGCAATTAAATCACGTAGGAGAGATTTTTGACAATGAATAAATCCATCCATATAATTATTAAATATTTTAAGACATTTTTGTTCCAAGGTATCGCCATGTGGGGCCTATAATTGATTTGTGAAACGGGCCTACAAAACCTTAATCCGGCTCTGCTCAACAGACCTGATGTTCTGTAATCCTTGCCTAAGTTCCATGGACCGCAGATTGAGGTGGCGTTGCAGCCGTCGGCGCACCAACCCAGGCCGATCCATAACGCCGGTCCGCACCCTGCCTCTGTTTGTCCCAGATCTAGGGTCACGCGAAGACACCACCGTGATTGGTCTCCGAAGTCTAACTCATCCCCGACTCGGAATTTTTTTGGAGCTCTCCACTGCGACAAAATTAACACATATGAATGAATGAATTTTTTAATTTATTTTTAATGCACTTATCCTCCGTGTAATCATCACGAATGCTGATTGAGAAAGCAATTAAATAGAGTATTTATTTATTTGTATTTATTTATTTATTTATTTATTTATTTATTTATTTATTTATTTACTAAGCTAAGCAATTATATTTTTGGTGGCAAATAGAGGAAATTAAAACAGTTCGATTTCGTGGTCTCTTGAAACTCCAAATCTTCCTGCCTAACTTCTCCAAGCATATTTTCTTCGGTAAGTCAAATAATATTCACTGATCTGTATGTTTTAGGTTGTTCGTCCCAGAACTGCCCAACTACCCTCACAAACAAAGTCGTTTACAAAGGAACTTCAGCATCATTTGACAGAGTGAACGACGGTCAAAATGTCCAGTGGCAAGTGCTCCCAGCGTCCTATCCGTCGGGTCTCCAAGACATCACTAACTACGATGACATTGTAGTAGATCAGTTCAATGCCACATACGCTGTAAATGGATCACAACTAACAATCTTCAAATCTACTGTCGCTGCCGAAGGATCCATGTCGTACTCTACTGCGGGGCTGTACCGCTTGAGCTACCAGTCTACAGAGTGCCCAACAGCAGCTGGTTTAATCGTCATCAGTAAGTCGTCTGCGAATTCTATCGTAAGAACACAGCAACCAATTCAAACGGGTTTTAAACGGCGACTGATTCAGAAGATGTCGAAGATATGCTAGACAGAGCTTAAAATTCGATTCATCATCATCATCATCCAGCTCCATGGGTGATGTACCCGTAGGTGTCGACAGCCTTATTCACAATTTGTCTCCATCTTTCTCCGTCCAGAGCTGCTCTGGTCCGTGTGAGCAGCTCCGAGTTCCCCCATTCTTCAATATCATCCAACCACTCTCTTCTCGGTCTCTTCGATTTTCTCCATCCATTGTTCCCAGCACGATCTTCTTCACCAGTCCAGTGGCGGCTCCACAAGGGGCCCAGATTCTTCGATTAGTGTCTGCATCCAGTGGCACTCTGTTGGGACCTATACGGTCATACCTAACAACAAATTTCTCCATCCATTGTCACCCCAACGGCCCCACTTGATCTTATGCACCAGTCTGTTGTCTTTCATCCTGCATTGTGCCCAAAGAAGTTCATTTATCTCCGTATCAATATTTGCCTGATGTTTGTTTTGTTCTTAATTCTATCTCGCATCGTTGTGTTCTTTATTTTCTATTACCATCTGATGTTCAAAATTCTCTTATAGCAAATCGATAGGGTTTGATCAAAGCAGAAATTTGGTCGTCACAGTTTTCTTAGTAATCTTCTTGGTATAGCACATCCTGGGGGATGAGCTGAATGTTACCGAGCATGACCGCGGGTGGCGGACAACAGAAAGGCCTTGAGTAAGAAGGCTAGCGGCGAAATAGGCAGGCATGCCTGACAAATAAGCGGTCGCTGACAAATAGCACCAGTTACCATCAAGGTGTGATGAGTCGATGCTTAGAAACACCACTTTAATATAACAAAAACTCAATGGCGGTACGGTGACATGTATCATCGTCATCATCATCATCATCATCATCATCATCATCATCATCATCATCATCATCATCATCATCATCATCATTCATCATGTTCTCTGTCCTCGGACACAGTGGCGTATCCAGGATTTTCGGAAGGGGGATCTTGGTTTTGACTTTGACCGTAACCAACTTTCTAAAAATCGCGACAAGCCCAAAAAAGATCATCCGATGTATCTATTCTATGTCTTTCATTCTAAATTTTTTCCTTCACAGGCCGAACAAGCAAAAAAGATCGTCACGCCTATGGCACTTAAAAAATTTTGGTCAGCTGCCCAAGGAGGGTTTTGACCCTCAAAACCACGTCCTAAAATTTAAAATGCGCGGAAACACATTAAACAAATTTTCGTCGGCGCCTAAGGGGGGTTAACCCTCCAAAAGCTCCCTTGGCTACACCACTGCTGGGACAGATTCAGGACTCCATTGTTTCCATTCCCTCTGCGTCTTATTCTTCTTCATTTCTTATAGGCTTTGTGACACTGTTCATCTGTTTTAATCAGCCAGTTCAATAGCATCCTTCTTGGTCTTCCTTTTTGTCTTTCTTCCTGATATACTTCCTTCAATTACTGTTCAAAGCAATGTTTATCTTCTTAGTACGTGTCTAATCCAGTTCCTCTGCCTTTTTGATGGTGCTGATTAACGATCTTTGTTCGTCCACTATCTGTAGTGCCTCATCGTGTGTTTTCTTGTCCGTCCGCTTGACCTTTTCCATTCTCCTCCATAGCCACTTTTCGAGTGGCGATTATGTCATGTCATGTCGATGAGCCATCGTCGTGTTGGGGCGGTTGGCTACAAGAATAGATTAACGATCTCCATCTTGATCTGTCTTGTACGGTGCGTAATAGGCAGTCTCCAGAAAAACCATTCCACGTCTTGATATTATCCATCCAGCATATCCTTAGACGTTCCCTGACTGTTTCTCTCCACTAGTCCTGTGATCACGCTGCACTCGAGGGTGTCTTGTGGTTGTCTGGTTATGTGTCCAAAATAACTCAATTTCTTTGCTTTTGTGTGATTCAGTACTGCAGTTGTTTTTCTGTTTCTAATATAATACGAAGATGTGTATAATGTGATCTCGTGCGGCTCTTTTTTGTCTAAATCCAGCTTGCTCTTGTGCAATTTCGCTATAGAGTTTTTTCTGTATTCGTTCCAGAATGACTCGTAAAAGTATCTTACTGGCATGTGAGACCAATGCAATGGTCCTGTAGTTGCTACATAGAAGTGGGTTTCCCTTCTTGTGGAGAGGTATGAAGGTTGACTGCGTCCATTCTTCTGGCCATGTCCCCGTTATCCATGTTTCTGTGCAAATCTCGTAAAGTCTTTTCAGCATCATTTCTCCGCCGTATTTTAGTAGCAAGATAGCTATTTCATCTGGTCCTCAGCGCCTCAAAGAACATATATAAAGCAATAAAAATTTAAAAGATGTAAACTGTATCATCTACAATAAAGAAATAAAATAAACTGTTACATGACCTTATTGGAAGATATGACAACGAGAGGGAGAGTTCCAGATTTTTGGCCCAAAAATAGAAAAAGCTCTCTTGCCAATTTCAGTGTTTGTTCTAGAGTTAAAGACTTATTCGCAAAAGTAGAAAAAACAACTCTCTGGTAAAAGAACAGGACAATACAGGCTAGGAATAAGAAACGATAAAGGGGAAAGATGGGTAAATTAGTGTAAGGAAAATAAAATGGTAATCACAAGCACATGGTTCCGCAACCATCCAAGAAGGCAATTGACGTCGAAGAGCCCAGGAGACAACACAAGAAATCAGATTGATTAATTATATATTACTATAACACAGGTTTACAAAAAAATGTTTTTGAAAATTGTCTAAGTTTTTAAAACTGATTTATGACAATTAGGTACTGCTAAAACTGAAAATGACACTGGTTTCTTTGAATCAGGTCAGGTTTTTTTGCTAAAGTGTTTTTAAAAAATTTAGTCTTATAACTAAATCGACTGCATTTTGTAATATTAGAGGGCAACCAACAAATTTTTTTGTCAGTTCTCTCAGAAGTTTGACTTCTTTTTGGGTATATTTAGGGAGCTGATTCCAAATATAGCATCAGATTTTTTCTATCAGCTCTAGTTTGTGAGATTCGGCCATATATTCTAGACCGGACATGCATGATAATTGCCTATATAATAATCATCTTTATTCGTGACAAGCACAGCATAAAAAGTAGTACACAACCAGTAGTACACAACCAAGGAAAACACAAATCAACTGAACAAAACTAAGTAATAATAATAATAAAATAATAATAATAAAATAAACCTAATAATAAACAAATAAACTAAGCACAAACTTTACACAGTACAGCCTCTGACCTCAGACAAATCCTAGTAATGCACTGAGCAAAGTACAGTGGCTTCTTCTCATATCTATTAACAAAGGATGTTTGTCGCTTTTCTACAATAGCATGCATACTATCCAAACCCGTCAGGACTCTGATATACTCGACATTATCTGCCTCACATGTTTTAAAAATTTTGCACACAACTACTCGAATCAGTCTGTCAAGAGCATTAAGAATACTTTTGTTTGGAAATGTGGCTTCCATACCATACAATACAATAGGTAGACAGTAGCTCTTTACTAGGTTAACGCATATTAATTCTGAAGCGGCAGCTCTGCTGCGACTATACAAGCAATTAAACGTGCGGAAAAATTTTAATTTGCTTCGAAATAGATAACCCGAAGTGCCTGCCCTTTTCAGTGTCACCCCGAGATACCTAATTTCCTCCACAAATGGCAAGGCAACACCATCCAGGACCAATACAGCACATGCGATATTGCAACGTGTCCCAACCCTCATCACCATAGATTTCTTCACATTAAATTTCAAATCCAAATCCACAAAGTCATTGGTGCAAATATCCAGCATGTGCTGCATGCCGGATATAGAGTGTGACACCAATAAGATATCATCAGCATACAATAAACATCCAACAAACAAATCATTGATATAGCAGCCATATCAGAATTTTGCAACTTTAAAATTACATCATCAATATAAACAGCAAATAGCAAAGGCGAAAGAACCCTCCTTGTCGTACCCCAGCCACTACAGTAAAAGATTCTGATAAGGCATTACCCCATCTAACCATAACATTACATTTGGAATACCAGTTGAGTAAAACTTCAATGAAATACCAAGGGTTTTCCTTTGTATCAGCTTCAAAAACAGCCCATAGTGACTAATTTTGTCAAAAGTGAAATGTCAAGAGCAGAAATGACAGCTGTGCATGAATTTCTATTGAGATAACTTATTACCCCCTCAATGTGTATAAGGCATCTGAGCATCCTACCCCAGTTTTGAACCCAAACTGCAGGTCAGAGCTCCCAAAAACCCCCAAATTTCCCCAGTAATACATGCTCAAAAATCTTAGACACTACTGGACTCAAGGTTATGCCCCTATAATTGTCACACCTTGTAGGGTCTGCTGTGCAATTTTTAGCAGAGGGATCATGATACCATGCAAAACCCAAAACCTTCTGGCACATACCTGCTTTCAACATTAGATTAAACAAATGAGTTATACAAGATAATACAATTGGGTGTGCATACAGTAAATGTTCTATAGTTATCCTGTCAAACCCGGCTGCTTTGCCCAGCTTAATTTTACTAACTGCTATGCCCACTTCTTCAATTGAGATCACAGGACACTCTATACTCTGACTCCTATAGCCTGAGTAACAGCCCTCAAACTGCAGTTTGAGATTATCGTGCCAACTACTGTTATTGGGTGTGCAGGCAGATCGAAAGAAATCTGCAAATGCATTGGCAATTTCAGGTTCGGTACAGGACCCATCCACAGTTTTAGCACAACTTGGCAACATGGCAACAAAAAAATTTGTGTTGCCCTGTTGCCTTAGAAGTAAGACCTGTTTCTTAGTATATTTATGGGTCCTGATTCCAAATATGGCATCAAGTTGTTTCTATCAGCTATAGTTTTTGAGATACGGTCATATAACCGTATACTACAAGTGCATGATAATTGCCTATATCACATGGCAACAAAAAAATTTGTGTTGCGCTGTTGCCTTAGAAGTAAGACCTGTTTCTTAATATATTTATGGGTCCTGATTCCAAATATGGCATCAGATTTTCTCTATTAGCTCTAGTTTTTTTTAGATATGGCCATATATCCTATATTGGAAGTGCATGATGATTACATATATTTGCTCTATGTAGCTTTTGATTCCTCTCACCTAAAGGTCTTTTTATTAACATTAAAGGTTTTATATTTCCAGAAGAAATCAATTGAAATATGTGCAGTATCATAAATTATATTATTTAATTAAATAAGCATGATTCATGACAACTGTTTGAGGTAATTGTGGACGCAGGAGCAGCAACATACCTCCAGGGCACATTTAGAAATGCAATTGCATGTTAAATGCTTGAAGTGTCATTTTTTTCTGATTTCTAGTGCGACAAAATGAATGACAACTAATTCATTCATTAATATAGTTGTATCTAAATATGTAATAGTTGTTGCTTTGAAGATTTTTGCTGTTCAATTATAGAATTTGAATAGATTAAGGATTCTGAAGTTAACGCACTTTAGTAGAACCAAAATACAAGGACGACTAAGCCGTATCTCAAAAACTAGAGCTGATGGGGCAAAACGGCTAAGATTTTTGAAATCAGGGCACCAAAATTAATCAAGAACAGGACTTACTTTGCAGGCAACAAACTGTGTGTTGACCATTTCATTATAATGAAATCTGCATGGCGTTAATAGAAAACACATGTATACATGAAAAATCATAAAGTAGCGATATTTCAAAAAGTTGACCTGATTGAGCAAAACCAATGTTATATTTGGATTTAGGACATTGAAATTGTCCTTAATCTGTTAAGAAAACTTAGACAATAAATTTGATGTAAACCAGTGTAATCAAAGATTTCAGAAATGCGTTCACACAATATAACTGTTATCCGGGGGCAGACTGTGGCAGCGACCACGTGCCCGTCAGTGCACATATTTAGGTAAAGTTGAAAAAGCTCAAGAAAAAATATGGGCAAATAAAGACTAATTGGAGAAATTTGGAAAATGATCAACGTGCAGCGGAATACAAAAAGCAACTAACCAACGAATTAAAAGAGACAATGAAGTAAACACAAAGTGGAGAAATGCAGAGATGCACTAAATAATACGACAGAAGAAATAGAGTCAAAGAGTCAAAGACTAAAACAAAAGCAAAACAGCAGTGGATGACAAAAGAAAGTCCTGGAGTTAAAGGAAGAAAGAAGGAAGGTGAAAACAGCAGAACAAAAGAACTATCAACTGCTAAATAAAAACATCTATGAAGAATGCAAACAACACAAATAAGAGCGTCTAAACAGCCAGTATAGAATGTTAGAATAAACCGAACATAAACAGAACGTACATAGCAAAATACGAGAGCTGACTGGAAGAAAAAGACGAGCTACAGGCAGCAACTGCACAAAAACGGAGAAAGACTGATTCTGGCAGAATTAAGAAAAATACATCAGGAAAGAATGGGAGGAATACGTCAACTGGAAAGGTGGAGGAAAGAAGATCAAGAGAGAAGTAAATACCAATGAATTTTAAGCAAAAGCTTGCTATGTGACATGAAAAAGATATCATCAGCAGTGGAGCTAATACTATCTACAAACGACAGGGAGGCGTGGAGGTCCATGGTCGCCAACAAAGTGATGCAGGGCACCTACTGTAAAGAAGAAAATACATTGAAGCTCATTCTGACGTTCTCGGGATGCAAATTTCTTCTAGTCTTTGCCCTTTTTAATGTCAGCTCCATATCCAATTCACTGTGTCTACGCCAAATTACGAATAATTTTCAAAATTATCTAGTAACTCCAGTATAAGGTTTTGATTTAAGTGGACGTCACAAGCTGTGACAAAATTCCGATATTGTTGACGAAATAACATAGCTGTGTACTGTAGTATGTGGTTTCAAATACATGTGAATATATCTGGGGTTATGTTGTTATTTAGAAAGCGGACCAGTGTGCACTTGCAATCCATCGAATCCAAACACGCTGTTTTGTCAGGTCGATTACGCTGAATTTAACAACCAAAATATTAATCCCATTATGACATGGGCAGACAGCAATGGAGAAACGAACATAACGGACACCCCGACACCATCTCCGACTGATTCAGACAACCAGCCAGGCCTATATAGCTCTGTGTCTCAGATTTCAGCCAGTGACAACAGTGTCTATGAATGCCAATTGACCTTCAGCGAGGAACTCGGCACACCGCCGGTCTCTGAATGGGCGACGAATGCTCCCGATTTTACTGCGTTTTGTAGTATATCCAGTAAGTAAAATTCAACGTTCACTTCGAGTTTCATCTTGCGATATGAATTTCAAAGAGACGACGTTAGTTTTAAACTCTTAAAGTATACATTTCTTTCAATGTATACATTTTCTAGTCTTGCCGAAGTATATATCGGAAGCCAGAGAGGTTACTTTGAAACATTTTATGCCGAAATAAAATTTAATTAATGTTAATAACGATAATGATAATTATAAAGCGCCACTCATATTGGTGCATCAAATAAATCTCAATTTCGGATGAAGGATTTTTATAGAACATTGAAAATCGGACAACGTGTCATTTGATATTAGAATATATTTTCAATTTGTTTGCAAAACCTGATCAATTATTCAGAAATTATTCGATTTCACGCATTTCAGGTTGCCAATCAACAACAACCGATGAAGCAACCACGACAAATGACCATACTACAATATCTCCACAACGAGACGCAGACGTTTATGACACAGCCGCAACAACGGATTCCATTGCGACGGTCAACGAACCGAGGGAGGATGAAAACACTACTAGCACTCCAACTTTCCCCAGTATTTTAACTGCAGAACCAAATGTAGATGTAAATGTAACAACAACGATAGCGGATTCATTTTCAGCAAACCCATACACAAACGCCTATGACTCAAACGCAACCACGCCAGAAGATAATAATACAGCAAATCAATACTCAAATGAAACTGCCTTCACTACACCACCGATGGATGACTCTAACGCAACATACACAGAACCAAACTCATTTGACTCAAACGCAACCACGCCAGAAGATAATAATACAGCAAATCAATACTCAAATGAAACTGCCTTCACTACACCATCGATGGATGACTCTAATGGAACATACACAGAACCAAACTCATTTGACTCAAACGCAACCACGCCAGAAGATAATAATACAGCAAATCAATACTCAAATGAAACTGCCTTCACTACACCATCGATGGATGACTCTAATGGAACATATACAGAACCAAATGCATTTGACTCAAACACAACCACGCCAGAAGATAATAATACAGCAAATCAATACTCAAATGAAACTGCCTTCACTACACCATCGATGGATGACTCTAATGGAACATATACAGAACCAAATCATTTGACTCAAACACAACCACGCCAGAAGATAATAATACAGCAAATCAATACTCAAATGAAACTGCCTTCACTACACCATCGATGGATGACTCTAATGGAACATATACAGAACCAAATGCAATTGACTCAAACACAACCACGCCAGAAGATAATAATACAGCAAATCAATACTCAAATGAAACTGCCTTCACTACACCATCGATGGATGACTCTAATGGAACATATACAGAACCAAATGCATTTGACTCAAACACAACCACGCCAGAAGATAATAATACAGCAAATCAATACTCAAATGAAACTGCCTTCACTACACCATCGATGGATGACTCTAATGGAACATATACAGAACCCAATGAATTTGACTCAAACACAACCACGCCAGAAGATAATAATACAGCAAATCAATACTCAAATGAAACTGCCTTCACTACACCATCGATGGATGACTCTAATGGAACATATACAGAACCAAATGCATTTGACTCAAACACAACCACGCCAGAAGATAATAATACAGCAAATCAATACTCAAGTGAAACTGCCTTCACTACACCATCGATGGATGACTCTAATGGAACATATACAGAACCAAATGCAATTGACTCAAACACAACCACGCCAGAAGATAATAATACAGCAAATCAATACACAAATGAAACTGCCTTCACTACACCATCGATGGATGACTCTAATGGAACATATACAGAACCCAATGAATTTGACTCAAACACAACCACACCAGAAGATAATAATACAGCAAATCAATACTCAAATGAAACTGCCTTCACTACACCATCGATGGATGACTCTAATGGAACATATACAGAACCAAATGCATTTGACTCAAACACAACCACGCCAGAAGATAATAATACAGCAAATCAATACTCAAATGAAACTGCCTTCACTACACCATCGATGGATGACTCTAATGGAACATATACAGCACCAAATGCATTTGACTCAAACACAACCACGCCAGAAGATAATAATACAGCAAATCAATACTCAAATGAAACTGCCTTCACTACACCATCGGTGGATGACTCTAATGGAACATATACAGAACCAAATGCATTTGACTCAAACACAACCACGCCAATGATTTACAACACAACCAGTACATCGCCAAATACAACTTCCCCTCCCGCGACTGCACCTCTGAATACTAACACAACCAGTTCATCGCCAAATGCAAGTTCCATTAATGCACCAGTGATTTATAATACAAAGTACATCGCCAAATACAAACCCCTCCCGCGACTGCGCCAGAATTCTAACACAACCAGTTCATCGCCAAATCAAGTTCCATTGAAACTGCTCCAGTGATTTTTAATACAACCAGTTCATCGATGGATGACTGCCGCGACTGCACCTCTGAATACTAACACAACCAGTTCATCGCCAAATGCAAGTTCCATTGCCACAACCGCACCAATGATTTATAATACAACCAGTACATCGCCAAATACAACTTCCCCTCCCGCGACTGCACTTCTAAATTCTAACACAACCAGTTCATCGCCAAATGCAAGTTCCATTGCCACAACCGCACCAGTGATTTTTAATACAACCAGTTCATCGCCAAATGCAACTTCCACTGCCGCGACTGCACCTCTGAATACTAACACAACCAGTTCATCGCCAAATGCAAGTTCCATTGCCACAACCGCACCAATGATTTATAATACAACCAGTACATCGCCAAATGTAACTTCCTTTCCCGCGACTGCACTTCTAAATTCTAACACAACCAGTTCATCGCCAAATGCAAGTTCCATTGCCACAACCGCTCCAGTGATTTATAACACAACTAATTCATCTCCAAATGCAACTTCCACTGCCGCGACTGCACCTCTGAATTCTAACACAACCAGTTCATCGCCAAATGCAAGTTCCATTGCCACAACCGCACCAATGATTTATAATACAACCAGTACATCGCCAAATACAACTTCCCCTCCCGCGACTGCAATTCTGAATTCTAACACAACCAGTTCATCGCCAAATGCAAGTTCCATTGCCACAACCGCTCCAGTGATTTATAATACAACCAGTACATCGCCAAATGCAACTTCCCCTCCCGCGACTGCACTTCTGAATTCTAACACAACCAGTTCATCGCCAAATGCAACTTCCATTGCCACAACTGCACCAGTGATTTTTAATACAACCAGTTCATCGCCAAATGCAACTTCCACTGCCGCGACTGCACCTCTGAATACTAACACAACCAGTTCATCGCCAAATGCAAGTTCCATTGCCACAACCGCACCAATGATTTATAATACAACCAGTACATCGCCAAATACAACTTCCACTGCCGCGACTGCACTATTAAATTCTAACACAACCAGTTCATCGCCAAATGCAAGTTCCATTGCCACAACCGCACCAGTGATTTATAATACAACCAGTACATCGCCAAATACAACTTCCCCTCTCGCGACTGCGCTTCTAAATTCTAACACAACCAGTTCATCGCCAAATGCAAGTTCCATTGCCACAACCGCTCCAGTGATTTATAACACAACTAATTCATCGCCAAATGCAACTTCCACTGCCGCGACTGCACCTCTGAATTCTAACACAACCAGTTCATCGCCAAATGCAACTTCCACTGCCGCGACTGCACCTCTGAATACTAACACAACCAGTTCATCGCCAAATGCAAGTTCCATTGCCACAACCGCACCAATGATTTATAACACAACCAGTTCATCGCCAAATGTAACTTCCCCTCCCGCGACTGCACCTCTGAATTCTAACACAACCAGTTCATCGCCAAATGCAAGTTCCATTGCCACAACCGCTCCAGTGATTTATAACACAACCAGTACATCGCCAAATGTAACTTCCCCTCCCGCGACTGCAACCAGTTCATCGCCAAATGCAACTTCCATTGCCACAACTGCACCAGTGATTTTTAATACAACCAGTTCATCGCCAAATGCAAGTTCCATTGCCACAACCGCACCAATGATTTATAATACAACCAGTACATCGCCAAATACAACTTCCACTGCCGCGACTGCAATATTAAATTCTAACACAACCAGTTCATCGCCAAATGCAAGTTCCACCGCCACAACCGCTCCAATGATTTATAATACAACCAGTACATCGCCAAATACAACTTCCCTCCCGCGACTGCACTCTAAATTCTAACACAACCAGTTCATCGCCAAATGCAAGTTCCATTGCCACAACCGCACCAATGATTTATAACACAACCAGTACATCGCCAAATGTAACTTCCTCCTGCGACTGCGAGTTCATCGCCAAACTTCCACTGCCGCGACTGCACCTCTGAATACTAACACAACCAGTTCATCGCCAAATGCAAGTTCCATTGCCACAACCGCACCAATGATTTATAATACAACCAGTACATCGCCAAATACAACTTCCCCTCCCGCGACTGCACTTCTAAATTCTAACACAACCAGTTCATCGCCAAATACAAGTTCCATTGCCACAACCGCTCCAGTGATTTATAACACAACTAATTCATCGCCAAATGCAACTGCCACTGCCGCGACTGCACCTCTGAATTCTAACACAACCAGTTCATCGCCAAATGCAAGTTCCATTGCACCAATGATTTATAACACAACCAGTACATCGCCAGTGACTTTCCCGCGACTGCAATGAATTCTACAACCAGTTCATCGCCAAATGCAAGTTCCATTGCCACAACCGCACCGCGACCAGTTCATCGCCAAATGTAACTTCTCCTGATGCGACTGCACTTCTGAATTCTAACACAACCAGTTCATCGCCAAATGCAACTTCCATTGCCACAACTGCACCAGTGATTTTCAATACAACCAGTTCATCGCCAAATGCAAGTTCCATTGCCACAACCGCACCAATGATTTATAATACAACCAGTACATCGCCAAATACAACTTCCACTGCCGCGACTGCACTATTAAATTCTAACACAACCAGTTCATCGCCAAATGCAAGTTCAATCGCCACAACCGCTCCAATGATTTATAATACAACCAGTACATCGCCAAATACAACTTCCCCTCCCGCGACTGCACTTCTAAATTCTAACACAACCAGTTTATCGCCAAATGCAAGTTCCATTGCCACAACCGCACCAATGATTTATAACACAACCAGTACATCGCCAAATGTAACTTCCCCTCCTGCGACTGCACTTCTGAATTCTAACACAACCAGTTCATCGCCAAATGCAAGTTCCATTGCCACAACCGCTCCAGTGATTTATAATACAACCAGTACATCGCCAAAGTAACTTCCCCTGACTTTATAATTCTAACACAACCAGTTCATCGCCAAATGCAAGTTCCATTGCCACAACTGCACCAATGATTTATAATACTAACACAAATACAACCAGTTCATCGCCAAATGCAACTTCCATTGCCACAACCGCACCAGTGATTTTTAATACAACCAGTTCATCGTCAAATGCAACTTCCACTGCCGCGACTGCACCTCTGAATACTAACACAACCAGTTCATCGCCAAATGCAAGTTCCATTGCCACAACCGCACCAGTGATTTATAATACGACCAGTTCATCGCCAAATGTAACTTCTCCTGATGCGACTGCACTTTTGAATTCTAACACAACCAGTTCATCGCCAAATGTAACTTCCCCTCCAGCGACTGCACTTCTGAATTATAACACAACCAGTTCATCGCCAAATGCAAGCTCCATCGCCACAACCGCACCAATGATTTATAATACAACCAGTACATCGCCAAATACAACTTCCACTGCCGCGACTGCACTATTAAATTCTAACACAACCAGTTCATCGCCAAATGCAAGTTCCATTGCCACAACCGCACCAGTGATTTATAATACAACCAGTTCATCGCCAAATGTAACTTCCCCTTTCGCGACTGCACTATTAAATTCTAACACAACCAGTCAGTTGCCAAATGCAAGCTCCATCGCCACAACCACGGCAATAAAGTCCAATACTTCTGCGACTACAGTGTCCTCACAGACGACGACCGTTGCTGTTCCTAAATGTCCCACTGAGAATTTGACAAATACCGTCGTGCGGGAAGGTACCCCAGCATCATTTCCCAGAATAACCAACAATCAATCGGTCCAGTGGGTAATGTGCCCATCGTCCGTGCTTTTCAGTTGTGCGAAGATCATTTCAAATTACGATGATGTGGTCAAACCCGAATTCATCAGTAACTATGCTGTTAATAAGTCGCAGTTGACAATCTTCAATTCCACTGTTTCTCCTCAAGGATCGATGAACTACTCAGCGTCTGGTTTATACACACTGAGATACCTGAATCCAAACTGCACAACGGCAGCAAACTTAGTCGTCATCCGTAAGTACATGTAAACGTATATATTGAAACCTGGCTATTCCGCAGGAGCTACTCGTGATTTTTTTATGTTTTGTAATGAGTTGACGCAATTCTCATCGGACGAGTTACCTCAATAAGTAGCACGTTGTAATAATAATAATAATAATAATAATAATAATAATAATAATAATAATAATAATAATAATAATATTAAAGATGGAGATGAAAGAGAGACATTCTTTCTCCTACAACGAATTTCCGTGACACTCTAGAGATTTAACTCTGTCGCCTTCGTGGAACTTTCACATAATAACTTTAACATAATAATAATAATAATAATAATAATAATAATATAAATTTTAAAATATATATTTGTTATTCTATATATTTTAGACATGTATATATAATTCATTAGCGTTTTGCCTGCAATTAACGTGAGTCTGGTGAAAGTAATGACAACTTACCCAGATTAATGGATTATACCACCTGCGTTGCTGATCGCCTAGACCGGATATTTTGCCCGTCCCCAACGGTCGAACTCGAGTACGGAGCCTACTTATGCTTTACCTTGCAAAGAATGCAGTTAGAATGCAAAAACGTGAAGACTAGTAGTAGGTTTATCAGTTATCCTGCTGTCTTAACTCATCTCAAAGTATAATAATATGACTATGACTCGTCGATATGAGTATTAAATCCGCTAATTATTGTATTGCTCTACCTTTGCATGATGATTTCACTGAAATCAGTGTATCAGATCTACGTAATCGTAAGACTTACTTATTCACCATCGGGTACACGTAGTTTTGTAAAGCGCTCTTGTCTTTGGCCACTTTTGCCATGCTTATTGCGCTATAGAAATCGTCTGCTAATAATAATAATAATAATAATAATAATAATAATAATAATAATAATAATAATAATAATAATAATAATAGATGCCACAGTTATCGCTAAAATATTTGTAATGTAATGTCAAAGTATATTTTACGGTTTTTTTCGTATTTTATTTAGGGAGCGGACCTGCTTGCGCTTTCAACGCGAGCATCCCAAGCAGCGTATCGTTATCCTGTGTTATCGTATTTGCCGTGCCATCTACACAGCCGTGCAATCCAGTTTTCAGATGGATAAACAGTTATGGAGTTCAGGTGAAGCAGGAGCAACCGATTCCAACACAGATTGATTCCTACATGAAAAGATCGAGGTCGCTGTTGTCAATCGCCAGTACAGATACAACAACATACACATGTCGGGCGACCTTCAGCGCTCCGCCTAAGTCGCCATACGCCTACATGTCACTGAATGTACCCAGTTTCAATGAAACGTGCTCAGTGTCTCGTGCGTAAACCTGAGCAGATTTATCCATATTATTAGATGCATCAGCTTAGAGGAGGAACATTTTTTTAATCAATGGGGTAGCGGTTTGCCAACTTTGGCGTAAAACATGTAATCTACAGCGTGTGATTTGGATGTGATGCGCCGATTTTAATTAACTAAGTAGCTTATTAATATGTAGGTATATGCTTGTGCTAATGCGTCATATGTATTCAGTTTAAACCAGAATATTATGGTGTTTTTCGTGCATTTTATTTCAACGAAATACTAAATTTCAAGAGCTAGTTTTAAGGCAACAAATGTAACCGCATCTGTGCTCATACAGTGTAGCGAGAATCATTATTAAGCGCAATGGCAGTTCCTCTATGTTGATGACTGGGGATGTCATCCCTCCCACCATGGTTCCAAATGACCTTTTTGGCTTGTCAACCTATTTTCTGGTAAGTTTTGACCATTTTTCTTGTCTGGCTTATTTGGCAAGGTTTATTAACATTTAGTGGGCAAAACACTAACAATGACCTTTTTCTTTCTTTTATTTTTTCGTCTTCACTTTGCACTCCCACCAACTTCCTATAAATGTTTTTTTCACTCCCACATCAAGAATTCCTGTAACCGCCACTGATTAAACGCATGATTGTTGGCATTGCGCAGTCTGCACATATTTCAGAAAACTTTGGCTGACTGAAATGTTGTGACATTTTGGCGTCCTCTTGATAGATCAGCATTTGTACTGTACACCTAATGATAACACCACTCGCATATTTTAAGACATTTGTTTTGTTTCTTCACTGACTAATAGGAATTCGCTAAATGGCCGATTCAGTTGTATAGTCTATGGCTAAAGTCACTTTTTGTTTCTCGGAATTCACACGACTTCTTTCGCTTCGTACGCTGTACCTGTATATAATTTGCAAAACTGCCATTTTTAAATTTGTAAACGAATCAGAATCGATATAAATTGCACTCGATGCCTACTAATTAAACCTAAAAGTCTTCATAAATATGGACTTGATAGTTTAAATAATGCAATCCATATATGTAGGCTACTGTATACTTAAATTGTACTAATGTTGAACAATGTAATGGATAGTGCGGGATTATTGGTTTAAAGTGGCGATGCATAACTTTTAATACTCTCGGTGTCAATAAAATGTTTCTAACTCCATTCTTAATTGATCTTTTCATTCTCATACAGTCTCTACTCCAATTAGCCAGCGCAGACCATTTGCGATTTGCGTATTTGTATTATCGGAAAACCAGAAGCTTCCAGAAATTTAAGATATGGATTTCAGTAACCAGATAAAGAACGTAAATGACGGACACAGCAGTAGACAATCTCCTAAGGAGAAGACTCCAGGGGTTTGGACAAGTGAAAAAATGTGTGCGGGGGGGCTCTGCCATTGAGAACTCTGCGCTGCAATATTGTAGGAAATAGAAGCAGAGGATGACAAACAGGCCCGTACTAAGTGGAGGTGCAGGGGATGCAGCTGCACCCCCTGGAAAAAAGAAAAGGGTGCAGAGCACCTCCTGGAAGATGAGGCTGGGGGTCAGATCTGCACCTCTTGGAATTTTCGACTCAAAAATATATATATAGGAAATGACCATTTTAGCTTATCGACTAAAAATATATAGGAACTGACCTTTTTTGGCTTGTCCACCGGAAAATGTGACAACCAAACACCTCGCCTCGGAAAATCTGCACCCCCTGCTAAAACTTCGTTCCGACGTGCCTGATGACAAGTTAAGAAATGGATGGATGGCATAAAAAAGAAGCAGAAAAACAAAACCTGAACTTAGAAGAAGCGGCGCGTATGACAAAAAAAACACGAAAGGTCTGGAGTCACCTCGTTTCAAACTCGGCGTCATTGAACAGATGATGGAAGACATAAAAGAAGAAGACTATCAGTGAAATATTAAATACCAACTATTAAATATATCAGCGTTCAATATATACAGCTGTGTGAAAAAGTCCTGCACGTTTCACGTTTCACGCTCCTCACACAATTTTTTTGTGAGGATCCATAAGACAATCACACAATAATTAGTAAATTCTTTACCAAAAACATCAATACCCGTTGAAATATATTGAGATATGCATATCCTAAATCATTAATGGTTATTCAGATATTCATAAAAAACAAAAATCCCAAAATCCAATAAACGTGCAGGACTTTTTCACATAGCTGTATATACATATATATATATATATATATATATATATATATATATATATATATATGATCTATCTCGCGAATGTTTGGACCGCAACTTAAACAAGCCAAGTTTATATTGCTTGTTCGTCAGCTGGATGGGTCACTTGAAGACCGTCGACTTACGGTAGCATAGCAGGCCTAAGTGGGCACGATTTCCATGTGTGCACGAGTCATTGTTTGGATTTGGCCGCACTAACATTTTTCCGAGGCTGAGAGCTTCCATTTGTGGAGAGCAGCCGGACAAGGGCATTGAACAGTGCGGAATCGATTTATGAGTGGCCAGATGCGACGACGTTGATCGAATCCCAGAGGTCGGATAGCTGGGTCAGGCACCATGACCTAATTAACCACGGCGGCCGACAGCCAGGATTCTGTACACTTGTCATTGATGGTTATCGGAGTAGTAGTGTAGTAGTAGTAGTAGTAGTAGTAGTAGTAGTAGTAGTAGTAGGCCTTGTAGTAGTAATAGTAGTAGTCGTAGTAGTAGTAGTAGTAGTAGTAGTAGTAGTAGTAGTAGTAGTAGTAATAGTAGTAAATTTCTTTAGCGCCATTGAAGTAGTACATCAAAAAATGAAAATAACGCCTCGTCCAATGAAGAAGGTGTTATACAATATAGACCGTAAACAAAATTAGGATACTAGTATTATATATATATATATAACGTAGAAAATACGTTTTAATTTAATCCTAATATTAGACCACTACAGTATATGCATTGAACATAAAATTGTCTCTAAACACTGATTTAAATTGCATTATGCCTACTATTAGTTATCAATGAGGACTGTCCTCACTAATCGTCAGTTTTAAGCTATGAAAATAAATTGAAAGATGTTTTATTCTCACGCTCTGCTTGTCACGTGACTTCGCACCCTCTTATTAGGCAAAATAGTCTATAGGCTAGCGAACCACTTTACTCAGTTACGCCTGGTCTACTTCTGTATTCTCAGAGGTGTTGCGAACATCACAATGTGAAGAATTATAGACCAATGTGAAGAATTATAGACCAATGTGAAGAATTATAGACCAATGTGTCACGAGGTAACTGTCGTTCAGGTTTTGCTTGCTTGACTAAGCGTCTCACTCGTAAATTCGAAATGCGCAAGAATGATATAGCGGACACAAATGGAACTAAAACTAACAGTCGGCCACAGTACTGTACAGCGATGGAGTGATTGCTATGAGACCATAATAATTAACCGATGTGTCGATAACTGGCTCCAAGAAAAAACTCGACGAACGCCTATATATGAGTAAGTAGGAGTAACACAGTCGAACCACTTCAATTACCACCTACTAAAGAAGTGACCAATGAGAATGTCGAAGGCCAAAGATCAAGAGGAAGACAAAGAATGATGTATATCAGTTGTTTACTGACTGACGTATAAAGGGGTTAACTACAGAACTAGAATTCACACAATCTACAAACAGTGGCGGCTCCACTGCAGGGGGCAGGGGCCCGTGCCCCCCTATTGAGAGCCTGCCCCCCCCAGTGGCCCCCCAGTTGGGACCCTATACTTAATGCTACATACATTAAACAACAAATGGTTGGCCCCCCATGATTAGAAGTTGCCCCCCCAACGGCCCCCCACTTGCCAAATCCTAGAGCCGCCACTGTCTACAAACAGCAGAGAGAAAAACTATGTGTCCATAGTCACCATCGTAAAAATACACGACACCTGAAAAAGAAGAATAAAGAAGAGTTCCGGAGAGCAATGAACCGAACAGCTACTTTTGCCACCTTACCAAAGAAGAGCGACATCCAGAAATTTACTGACTACCGCACCATCGCCATGGTTTCTCGCGCTAGTAATAGCACCAGTTCTAATACCCAAGGGTATAATAATAATAATAATAATAATAATAATAATAATAATAATAATAATAATAATAATAATAATAATAATAATAATAATAATAATAATAATATAACAAGGTTTAAAGTGGTTCAGTATGGACTGCCCTGTGTGAGAACCACTGTATCAATCGATGTCAAACTGTATCAATCGATGGTACTTCAAAATCCATCCGCAGAAGACCAGGTCATTCCAGAGATCAGTCAGAGGGAAAGAGCAAGACCGACGGTAGTAATAGTAATTAATTAAATAGTAATAAAGAGTAATTATTAAATTAAATTAAATAGCAATAAATAGTAATTAGTTAGTAATAAATAGTATTTGACTCAAGCTTGTGATTCTCAAATTAAACTTTTGATTGCTATATACTTAATTAATGTAGCTTCTCTTATTAAATTTTCAACTGTGCTTAACCCGGTATTTTTATTTTTTAAATTGTGACATTCGAATTGCACTGTTTGACCCCTTTCTATTTCTGACTTAAAATATGACCAAGATGGCTGACTGCAGTATTTAATGGGCATACTTGTTGCCACTGGTCATGTAGTACGTGTAACTGCTCGGCTAGAAAACATGTGAGAATGAATAGGACATCGTCCGTCCTTGTGTGTGCGGTTGCTCGCAACGCTGTTTAGACCGCAGAGAAATAAAAATAAGATCTGCTGTCAGATATATAGTACGAGCCTCAGGGCCGGGCCGTGAGTTTCTGGCGCCCTTGGCAAGCCGGTCCATGGGTGTCCCTGACCCCGATTTAATAGGGCCTATATATATATATATATATATATATATATATATATATATATATATATATATAACTCAAATATAATCCATTGCTTAAAACAAGGCTAAAGATTCCCCTACTCGCATAATTTGATTTAACACTGTATATCTAAACAAACAGTTAATTATTTTAGCTGCTTAGTGAATAAGAAATCCTCCTTCGTAACATCACATGACTCACATCTCACAACGCGTTCAATGAATGAATTAAGCTTCATGGTAGATCACTTAAATACCCAACACGACGCACTTTGGCTGCAGCAAATTCTCGAGCAATATCGGCAACAGTGGCGGTTCCAGGATTTCTTGGTGGGTGATGAAATGAATTTATAGGAAGTTGGTGGGGGATGAAAATAGAAATAGAAAAACAATAAACTTCACCCAACAAGGCTGACAATATATATATATATATATATATATAATTGTGTATGTATATACGCTGTATATACATGCGTATATATATAGGCTATATATATATATATATATATATATATATATATATATATATGTTGTGTGTGTTTGTGTGTTTGTCTATGTGTGTCAAACAGGTGAAACCTCTTGCATATATATAAAAATATAATTATCTATATATAATCACTTACTTACAGTAAGTATATACTTGCTTACAGTAAGTTTGACTAGCATATATATATATATATATATATATATATATATATATATATATATATATATATATATATATATATATATATATATATATATATATGCTTTAGTCATAAACTTAACGTGAACTTAACGTGAACATAACGTAAACTTAACGTGCACTTAACGTGAACATTCACAGTAAGTTTATGACTAAAGCATATATATATATATATATATATATAAGTCATATATAATATATATATATATAAGTCATAAACATATAGTCATAAGTCATATATATATATAATATATATAAGTCATAAACTTACAATAAGTCAAACCCAGTTTTATGGACGCTAAAGGCCACACTGCACACTGACGAACATGTGAATGCTCATTATAGACCAAATTTCTTCTTTTTAGCTGATCCAAAAATTGCGCGTCCTCTCAGGATTTCTACTGACTTTCTACGGAAACACCCATCCAGACACTGAAATGACTATGGAAAATGTCTGACAGTTACATGCCCTTGAAATAGAATGCACCCGACCACCTATACAGACCTGTCTTGTATACGGATTTATTGTATGTATGTCATTGACTCCATTTTCACGATCGCAGACAGTAGGCCTAAATGTTTGCCCGTATTCACCCGAAGTACACAAAGAGGATATAGAGCTATATTTTTGTATGGTTCACATTTGATGCCTTGTACTTATGAAAGTAGCTACCACGTTATGCTTTACTTCATGTTGTCATATATCAGTGTCAACACACAATTGCGGGCTAGGGTATGGGTTATTGAAGGACTGGAGAGGCTTTTCATTAACAGCGTCATGAGATCTCATAAAATTTGAAAAATTCACGTTAGAAATGACCCAGTGACCAGGGGCATAGCCAATAATTTGATTTAGGAAATATACAGTAATTTTGGGGGTATATATATTATTATATATATTATATATCTCTATTATACATGGTGTATGATATTATGTATGCTATATATCATATATATAACATACAAAACATCATACACCATATATATAATTTGATTTAGGGGATATACAGTACTTTTGGAGGTATATATTATTATATATATTATATATCTCTATTATACATGGTGTATGATATTATGTATGCTATATATAATATATATAACATACATAACATCATACACCATATATATATAATATATATATATAACATACATAATATCATACACCATATATAATAGAGATATATAATAGAGATATATAATATATATAATAATATATACCCCCAAATTACTGTATATCCCCTAAATCAAATTATATTATATTATGTATATATAATTATATATGTTATGTATATACTGTATTATGTGTAATGTAGCACTTATATAGCGCATACTGTATTTCTACTCATAGACACTCCTGACATTGGCTTAGCGTGATAAAGTAGTGAGACTTTAGCTTTCGCATTGAACAGAGCGATGTGCAGTGGTGGAGGGTGATCTGAAAAGCTCAGTAATGTAAGACTGGGCCAGACCGCGGAGCGCTGCAGAAGCAATAATAATTACTTGTTTGAATGTATAGTGATTTTTGATATACCTCCGTCGCTACGCTAACTAAAAACTTATCATCTTTCAGATCTGGCCTTAAAACATATCTGTTTGACTTGGCTTACCCCCCCCCCTTAGATTACTCTCACGCCGTTTCGGACTGATCTTCTGGCTTGACCTGGCTCTAATGCTATTTGGATTTGGTGCGCCATCGGCTGATGCCCTGGGCATTATGATAGTGGCGCTATAGAAATTGATTGATTGATTGATTGATTGATCCTGCTGGTGTCCATATTTTAAACCTGTGTGTTAGGCTAAGCGTAATGGGTGTCTACATTGTAAAGTCAACGACCAACCCAGTAATGTGTTATTGCTTAGTAAGCAAGGGCAATCGAACTTATATGGCGCCAATACGTCTACAGTATATTATATCACATTTTATGTATGCTACGCTTCCCTTTTGACGACTACCAATTTATTAAAATGTTGCTGCTGAGACGCTGTTAACCCCTCGCCCATGAAAAATATGTCAAGCTCATCAATATGCTTATATGCTACTCCATTAAGTCTTTCAATCGAGAAGTACGTCGCCGTGTTTTTTCCTCTCTGATTTTCACAATATTTCACAATAATATATCACAATAAGTTATTTCCATTTGATAGAAAATGTACGATCTGTGCTGGATACTGTCAGTGTGGGAATGGTACGTAGCTGTCATGCAGTTTGATGATAGATCGTATAACTGTACAACTGTGACGTAGCTGTCATGCAGTTTGATGACAGATCGTATAACTGTATAACTGTGACGTAGCTTTCATGCAGTTTGATGATAGATCGTATAACTGTATAACTGTGACGTAGCTTTCATGCAGTTTGATGATAGATCGTATAACTGTATAACTGTGACGTAGCTGTCATGCAGTTTGATGATAGATCGTGTAACTGTGACGCTCCAGGCTCGAATAGTGACGTCTATGCACTATACATCAAGCCTTCAGAATACGCGGCGAAGAATAGACGCCGTCGTGTTGAAATCGTTATCAACGATCAGCATATAGAGAAAATGTTTTTCCTGCAGGAGTTAAGAATAAGAGAGCTGAGATATTGTTCAATTTTATATCGTCGTGATCCTAGCTCAAAATGCGGTATGAATAAGTCATGAAATTACAGACTAGCATCTTTTCAACTGTGCTACAAGTACCTCATGAGTTTCAATGGTTTACGACATCCATCATTATGCAGGCCGTTGAGTGTTTAGGCTTTGTAGTCGTCGTCGTAAAAAATAAGTTTTAGACTGATGTCTCATGGCAAGCTATAAATTCAGCTGTGGTAAGCTGGAGCCGCTATCGTTTGAGCAGTGACCGACACCTGAAGAATAGTGAAGCAGTGTCCTGTTGCTGATCAACTTAACTGTAAGGTTTGAAGTATAATTGTTATTAATGGCTTCTATTAGAATTTTAGTTTCCCTTCTCAAATTGACCTTTTTAAAACCTTTTTTGACTACTACTAATAATAATATTATGACCTGGCCTTTACTTGTATGAAATAATAAACAAGTAAGTATTTGAATTCTTTATGAATGTCGCAACAGAATTTGGCAACCGTTTGTAATGTTTTCAAGCAGCGATTTCCATAGACTTGGATTGTCGCGCGATGCTTATCTGTCACCGAATTCTGCAGTTTTGGCCGGGAAGGGACGAGTAGTTGAAAGCCAGTGTTGGAGTTGCCAGGGGGGGGGTTGGGGAGTTGGAGCCCCAGACAACTTTTCAACCCTTCCAAAAATCGCATATTGAGTACATGCGGTATCTGTCATTCATTGAATTTCCGCCCTCAACCCCCCCCGCTCAAATCTCCCAACTCCAACACTGTTGAAAGCGACTGCTGGAGCGGAGTGGAGAATGACGTTTGTTCAACGTAGGCCTTTATAATGTATTTCTTCAGCGAACATTACATTTTCTAGTATTTTAAGTTAAGGCGTTTAGGTGTGTCCATAGGGATCTTCATAGCGAAGAAGAAGCCGTAGTGGAAAAAATCAAATGGCGGTGGTCGAGAAGACTAGTTGCTTACTACTTGGATTCTACATCTTCTACAGTCTGAATTTGGGAGATATCGTGACTTCAGCCGCTCTAATCACCATAAGTAAGTCCCGCATTAATAGTAAATACGCGTTAATTAATAAATGGACAGTAAAGGCATTAATAAGATCAGAGAATGTGTGGCTTCTTCGTTTGGTAGGGTTTCTATTAAATTAATTGGCACAATGTCTAGTGCCATTTACAGTTTCGGAATTCCCAGGGACACGAACGTGATCGCAGATTGACCAAATAATGTCAGTACAGTACGTTAAAATGCAATGCGATTCTGATTCTGCGACTCTTTAAGGTCTGTTTCACGGTTCGCCAATGGCGTAGCCAGGATTTCCACAAGGGCGAATGGCCATCGCTATTTTTTCAACTTTAAACATGCTGACAAGCAAAAAGGTCCTCAACGTACCAGCCAGAGGGAGTTCAACCCCAAAACCGCGTTCAAAAATAAAAAAATGAATGAAAACCCGTTAACAAATTTTTCTCGTCGACGGCCAAAGAGGGGTCAACCCCAAAGCCTCCTTGGCTACGCCACTGCACATCGCTGTAACTTTAGCGCTCTGTTTCAAACACTATTCACAAAAATTACTAGGTGCAGTAAATTCGTGTTGTTGCCATGCAATGTTCAGAATTGTACGTGTACGAAGATTGATTGCAAGTTGCTTTATTTAGGCAGCGGACCAACGTGCGAATGTGACTCAGGTTCCCACGCACGCTATCTTGCCGAGTAGGGTATTTGCCATCGATAGGGACAGATGTCGTACCCGTAATCACCTGGACAAACAGTAACGGAACGATACTGAAAACTGACGCAAACGTTCCAATATCACCAGACGGCTCCAATCCTGACCTTCTAGTTGCCGTGTCTCTGTTATCCGCCAACGACGACGCAGCGTATGAATGCCGAGTGTCTTTGAGCTTGTCGGCCTACTCGGAACAATTGTTCCGACTTTCACTGCGTCTTGTAACGTAAGCGGTAAGTAATCGTCAACACTAATTACGAATTTCAACGTGCGCAATAATAATTCATTTAAAACAGACGACTAAGATTTTGGCCAATGATTGAGCGCTCGTGAAATAAGCTGGTGCACTGCGCCAAGCTTTCGGGCAGCGCTATAGAAATTTCGTTTTGCTTACTTACTCATAATTATTTTACTTCTGCTGAGTTTCTTAAGGGAAGAGGTGTTACAGTGAAGCATCAAATAAAGTTCAGCATTTGGCTCATCAAACGAGGCTGTACTTTTTTATGAAGGAATTCCTGCAGAACACTTGGAAAGTTATAAATTGTCAAATACAGTAGTATAAAAAATAAATCTTGAATGCATTTATTTCCGCAATTAATTTTTCAGATTTAGAAAGTAATTTTAACAGGCACAATAGTCTAAAGATCCCCATAAATAGCACTAATCAGAGTTTAAAACCTTGCACCATTCAGGTTGTTTATCAGTGAATCCCATGATCAGTGAAAGATGTCGTTGTCAATACGACTCCATCCCCAACGACAGATGTCGTTGTCCAAACGACGGCTGCGGATCCCGTAACAACACAAAGACTCCAACCTGTAACCGAACAGGCGTCCACAGTGAAGGCGACGACCCCCGCTGTTGCCCAGAACTGTTCTGGCGAGAATTTGACAAACACAGTCGTTTACGAAGGCGTCCCGACATCACTTTCAATACTACATGCAAATAACGGTCAATCCGTCCAATGGCAAGTCATTCCATCGTCCCTAATGTTCGCTCAGTTTAAGAATATCACAAATTATGATGATAACGTTAGACCGGAGTTTGGTTTTACCTACGCTGCAAATCAATCGTATCTGATAATCTTCAATTCCACCGTTTCTCCTCAAGGACTCATGAACTACTCTACCGCTGGATTGTACGCTCTAAGATACCGGAATCCAAACTGCACAGCGGCAGCAAACCTGATCGTCATAAGTAAGTCAAACAGTATACCGACTTTATTATAGTATAAATCTACCATTTTCAGGCCCGTCTTTACGTGTTAAAAATCGGGCACAGTGCCCGTGGCCCCGCGCATCTTAGGGGCCCCGAGCCGCGCGCAAATTTTTTTGGCTTGTCAACACCCAAAAACGTTTGGAGATGACCTTTTTTCTTGTCAACATTTGATCTTCACGTCATCTAGGGCCCCGCAGGCCGCCAGGTGCCCGGGGCCCCACACAGGTGGACGGACCTGACCTTTGCTATTTGTTTGCAGTATATTATATGCACAGTATGCCTATATATACACACTCAGTGGCGGTTCCAAGAACTCTTAGGGGAAGATTCGATGAATTTCTAGGAAGGTGATGGGAGATGCAATGAATTTCTCGGAAAATCCCGCCAATTGTCGAATGAATTATTTGCAAGCGCTTTAGAAAAAATCTGTAGATTTGATTTGTAAAATATAATGTTCAGAATTGACAATCTATAAAAACCATTTAAGTCTGTTTGTACAAAGCCATAGTACAAAATCGACTGTTATATTGCTGGAAGCGAATTTGTCGATTACATTGTCTATGAATATGTCCATACATTTTTGGATATACATCAAGGCTAATTCGTTTAGACGATCGTCTTCCGTTGAAGACGCACTTTTATTGGGCAGGTGGGGGGCTGCATCCCCAGTCGTCCCCAACGTGGAACCGCCTCTGCATACACTGCATATATATATATATATATATATATATATATATATATATATATATATATAATATATGTATATATACCAATAGCTCTATTTTTGCATCTTGGTTGCACCATAATTGGTACAGTAAATTTGAATACTACTACTACTACTACTACTACTACTACTACTACTACCACCTACCACTACTACTACTGCACCTACCACTACTACTACTACTACTACTACCACTACTACTACTCACTACTACTACTACTACCACTACTACTAGCACTACTACTACTACTACTACTACTACTACTACTACTACTACTACTACTACTACTACTACTAATAATAATAATAATAATAATAATAATAATAATAATAATAATCTAGAAATCATATTAGGATGCTTCGTGTGTTTAATATAGGGAGCGGACCGGTATGTGCTCGCAATGTGACCAGTCAAAGCAGCGCGACGCTATCCTGCACCGTTTTCTTTGCCTCGTCCTACGTCCAGCCAACCAATCCAGTTTTCAAGTGGACAAAGAGCGATGGGGCTCAGGTTAAGAAGGAGCAACCGATTCCGAAACAGATTGATTCTTACACCAGAAGATCAAGTTCACAGTTGTCGATTGCCAGTACAGATACAACAACCTACGAATGTCAACTGACTTTCAGCGTCCCACCAAGATCACCATACCAATATGTAGCACCGACTGCACCCAATTTCAACGCGTCATGCTCAGTGTCGCTTTTACAGCCCTGAGGTGATTGTTATTGTTATAATATTTGCAACAAAACAGACATGCTAGTTATCAATTAATTTAGTATTTTCTTATATTGAAGAAATTAACAGCTCATGGATATTTTGTAGTAGGGTTTGTTCGTAGTACACTTCATTTAATCATCTGCTCTCAAATCGCAACTGAGTTTGAGTTGTTGGATATAAATGTAATTGTAAACGGTTTCACTTTTAGATTAAAATGGTACTATGAGTACTTTTGTAGGTAGTTATACTAACCTTTAACCACTCAAATTAAATTTTAAAGGCTATTGATAGAAAAAGACGTTTGATATTATTTCAACTCGAGAAAATTATGGGCAAATAACTATTAGCATGGCTAATGGTGTATGTCGCTATTGTAAAGTATTTTTAAAATTTCAAGAACAGTTGCCATTTGTTTCGGATCTTCTTTTCAATTCAGCATTAAGATGCTTTAAGAATAGGCCTATGCAGCGACATTGTAAAACGAAATGAACAAATAATCTTGATTTGTTTCAATTCTTAAAATAATTTAACTTGAAAGATGAATCGGTAAAAACGGTGCTTATTAAATTAAATTTCTCTGAATGCGGTGTTAGTTGATGAGACGCGTAAAACTATTTGCTTCTTTACTGACCATATGGGGCTGTCCATTAATTACGTCAACAAAATAAAGGGAGAGGGTTTTTTTTAAAAAAGTCTGACAGTTGTTGACATGGGGAGGGGTCAAGAGAAGTTGACGTCAACTATGTTTTTACAAATGATGAAAATAGGAAATTTTATGAAATACTATTTATTACAATGGAAAAATGCCTGACAAGCAATAAACAAGGTCATTATCACCACATTACGAGACTTGATGAACAAAAGAAAGGGAAAAATGGCCATCGCTGTGAAAATAATAACCTTCTAAACTTTTTAGGGAGACCCGTCACTGATCTTAGTTGGGAGGTCAAAAGTTTTTGACATAATTATAGGGGGTCACTGAAAGTTGACAGTTGTTGACAAGGGGTGAGGGGGTCAAAAATTGCCCAAAATTGTTGACATAATTAACGGACAGCCCCTATGTATTATTGCAGAAGAAACATTCTACTGAACAATGGATATTGCTATTGTCAGTATCTTGCTAATGTCTAATGATTACTTTAATGATGGCAGATTTTTAACGGATAAATAATTATCCTATCCTGTTTCTACACTATTATCCTGCTGTCAATGTTAATCTTATGCTGTATATCCAATAAATAATGTTATGTAATTATCTTTGGAATTATAACTTCCAATTTTTCTTTGCTTTGTTATTTGATATTAATACCAATAAATTGTTTGGGTCGACCAGCCAAGGGGGATATGAGGGGGGCTTAACACCACCCGCTTGGCTACGCCACTGTCTGTTGCATGTTCTTCACTGTTGTTGAATGACGCTATTTTACCATATGCGAAGGAAATTAGATACCTTTGAGTGAGTTGATGAAAGCGAGCACTTCAGAATATAGTCAATCGCTGAGACTAAGCTTAAATTGTCCCGTGTTTTTAATTGCCTGTATGTCCGCGAAGAACTGTCATTATCCCCGGACATTAACCTCCCGGTTAACCCGATGACATTAAGCCCCCGGATATAATCTCCATTTTAACGCCTGGGGTATTACTAACTAGGCTAGATACGATACATACTCATTGGGCTTTGATGAAATCTACTCGTGTTAGACACAATTCGCTTTTAGTCCTGACTAATAAACCGTAAAAGTTACACTGTAAAATGTTATCGAATGATTGATGAAGGGGGAATTACATTTTACATTACTTTTTGGTTTTTTGTTATAACATACTACATACTGGGCCGGCGGGGGTATGTCCTGACGGGGGATAGTTCCGGAGGATTACATCCGGGGACGGGGATTATGGTCTGGGGGATTATGTCCTACAACCACGGCTGCAGCAAATCAGCTTCGTCTGAATGGATTTGCTTGATTCGGCTGTAGAGTTATAGTATGATGAGCCTCATTGACTACAGTGTACTTTAGAGACAGCAAGAACTGAAGACCGCAAGAACGCCTCAACTCGTCAAGCGCACCAAATTTTCCATTAAATTTTCCAAGAAGCCAAAAGCAAGACGATACTGCAAACATTAAACCCCCGCCCGCGCTCAACAATATATGCGCAATATCGTAACCTATCACGATAGATTTATAGTGGACAGAATTATTGCACTAACTGAAACTGAAAGTTTCAGCTGAAAGTGTATAACTGAAAGTTAAGGAATTGCATAGGACCACACTCGCCCTTTTGACTAAATGACCCGGCATGAATGACCCCAACTTTGGCTGTAGCTGCTTCATTTAGAGATTAAGCGCATAGGAATAAGGAGCTACTTCGGTGCTTCTTTTGAAAGCGCTTTAGAAGTTAACGAGATTTTACTGACTTACTTACTTATTTCTAGATGTAAAATGTTCAGCGCTTATGGGCCAACTGCGCCGAGCAATCGCCAGCCCAGTATACTGTATTTAATGCGACTCTCAACAGTTACAAACGTCTGGCCATTACGACACACACAGTCAGGCGACAAGATGCATGCAAGCAACTAGGACTTACTCAAGACCACACATAATAAAATTAATTCGTTTGTCCGTAAAATGCGACTTCTTTTTGTGATTGACAAGCCGCTGATTAAATGTAGGCTAGATACGATTTTCTATGAAGCATTGATTGAGGGAAGGCAGGAAGAGGAGGGGCGAAGGAAAGAAGGCCACTCAAGTATTTCAAATATAATATTCAAGTGATGCTGGCGCTACATAATCCCAGTTACTCAAAAC
The DNA here is from genome assembly GCA_018105865.1 of Metaphire vulgaris. Taxonomy (NCBI): domain Eukaryota; kingdom Metazoa; phylum Annelida; class Clitellata; order Crassiclitellata; family Megascolecidae; genus Metaphire; species Metaphire vulgaris. The sequence goes on from CM030849.1 coordinate 5,201,372, forward strand.
GGTAACCACAATAGATCTATATAGCGAATCAGTGGCGGCTCCACCGGGGGGCCCGTGCCCCCTATTGAGTGCCTGGCCCTCAAGTGGCCCCCCAGTTGGGACCCTATACTTAATGCTACATACATTAAACAACAAATGGTTGGCCACCCCATGATTAGAAGTTGACACACCAACGCCACCCCCTCACTTGCCAAATCCTAGAGCCGCCACTGTAGCGAATGCGTGAGAGAATATTTTATTTTGCTAGGGATTTTGAGTGCACATTCTCACGGTCCGAATAAAGATGTTGGAAAAACAACAAATATACGTTTTTGTTATTTCTGGACTTAAAACGCAAAAACCTTAAAATCTAAATTTTTACTTTTCAGACTTTTAGATTTCAGAAGAAAGTATTTCTGATTTTTTCAGTTCCTTCGCAGGTGTTCGATGCTTCCCATTAAAATCGAGATCTTTACTCGCCTTTCCCTAAAAATAGTCAATCAGCAAAGCTTTATCTTTCTTCATATTTTACATTCCTTATTCAGCTTAGTTAAAAATCTTAGTTAAAAATTACAAAAATTTAAATATAGTATAAAAATTCATTCAGCAAAGTTGTACATTTCTTCATATTTTGCATTCCTTATTTATCTTAGTTAAAAATTAAAAATATATAAATATAGTATAAAATGTCAACCAGCAAAGCTGTACCTTTCTTCATATTTTGCATTCCTTATTCATCTTAGTTAAAAATTAAAAAATATAAATATAGTATAAAAAGTCAATCAGCAAAGCTTTACCTTCTTCATATTTTACATTTCTTAACTATCTTAGTTGCACTGAGTTGAACTCCTTCTAATGTGTATTTCTAATATTTATAAGAATCGCAATTGAGGCATAAATTTCATCGGAGGCTTGGAAGGCTGACTTCTATATTTCAATGGCATACTTGCTGCCGATGTTTATATAGTAAATTCAATTATATTGACTGAAAACATTTCAAAATACATTAGCCAGAGGAATGTTTGCTTTAGCGCCGCTGCTCACAATGTCTCTCTGACTGCAGCGAAATAAAGATAAAGATCTGCTGTCGGAATTCTTGTCCAAGCTGTTTAATGGAGGTCGTCGAAATCTTCAAAGCTGAAAGAGCACGAATGATATTTTCTCATGCTTGATAATAGTCGGCAAGCAGAATCATCAGAGATTCGTTTGCAAGACGTGGATTTGCAAATCTCCGTCTTTTGCGTCATTTGAAAGGAAAGTCTTCAAACTTGGCGACATTCGACTGCTTCTGAACACCGCAAGTAATAGCAAATTATCGCAATTATATGGGCCGGGATAAAAGGAAATCGCATAATTCATAGAACCCTATAATTTTTAAATAGGACAACAATAATGGAACCACTTGAGGCGAAATTGAATACCTGTCCTTGTGCGGCAACATGCGTCACACTATTGGCGGCGGTCTGTTTGAAGTCGAGTTACGAACCGACAACCTGTTATTGAGCCCTTTGAGGTTCTAATAAGATAATAATCAGTGAGGCATAAACGCCCTGGGAAACTGAGAGGGACTAGTCATAGAAAGGAGAACAATGAATTCGGCGACGGTATGTCGATCATCCATGAAACGTACTCATTACGCTACAAATAATGGATATCTTCATTGCTATCACAAAGTCTACGACAGCATGGCAATATACTATTGCCTAGTCAAGAGCAAAAAACCCCAGCCTATTATAATACAAGGTAGGGGTAGAGACGAGCGGCGTAACTGAAAGTAGTCCGTAAACACTGATAGAAAATCCGTTGAAAGGGTTAGGGTTAGGGCCAGGGTTATGGTTAGGATTAACTTTAACTCTAACTCTAACCCTAACCCTAAACACTAACCCTAAACCCTACCGAAACCCTAACCCATACAGATACGCGTAGTGATACCTTACGCCGCTCGTCTTTACCCCTACCTACACTGTAATACAAGCATGGAAGCACGTTTTTCAGTTTTATTATTACACTAGGTGATTACCCGTCAAAAATGACGGGAGATATTGGCTGTTTTACCACCCGATTTTGCCCAAATGCAATAGCATTTTGCGCAATTAAATGTCCTTAACTCGCCGCCTTTGCCTTCAACCGAGTTAACGCCTATTCGCAGGAATTTTCTAAAACTTGATAGTCAAGGTAAGTGTACTGATTTGGCAGTGTCGAACGACATGCAGTGCTTGATTCTTTTGTTTGCTGTGCTGCTTTTTCACGCCAAGCAACAGCCTGCTCCTCATTCTCACTTGATTGTCGGAAAGCTCGTGAGCGCTGGACTTTTTTGTTTTGCACGGGCGGTTAGAAAAAGGAATAAAAAGGCTAAACAATGGTGCAAGCCTCATCTTCTTAGCTCTTATATAGCCTGAGATATAGCAAATTCAAAAAATAGGAAACTTTATCAGAATTCAAAACTGTCGCAAAATTCGCTGATAATACTTATGTTCAAACATTGGGGTCATCGAGTTAGAATTGATAGATCTTTACCAAATGTCAACCGATTTTCAAACGTTTTGGTTTATTTTGTTCCTCTGACATCCCTTTAACTTTGCCGCTGACCAAAGTGGGGTTACCGCTGAAAATTGTTTGCTATGGGGCTTTGAAATGTTTTTAGGGAAGAGGGTGATATTTTAGGCCGTAAAGTGGACTCTACCCCCAATTGTTTTTGTTATACACGGACGGTTAGAAAGAGGAATTAAAAATCTAAACAATGGTGCAAACCTCATCTGTTTAGCTCCTATATAGCCTGGGATATAGTAAATTTAAAATGTTACAGCAATCATTTCTGAAGAACGCTTTTCCAAAAATTAAATCCCCAGTACCGTGACGGCTTCTGAAAATTTAATCCCCACTTGAAGGGTTAAATTTAAAAAAAGGTATTGAGGATAGGAAGGAGTAAATATATATCATAACGGGGGCAGGGCATTGGGAGAGGGAAGGGAGGTTTGGGAGGAGGAAAGTGGGTTGTACGGGTTTTCGGAGCAGCGTTGTGTAGGTTTGGAAACGGGGTTTGGGGCCGGTGGGGTAGGGCGGAGCGGTGATGGGTTGGGGCCGAAAAGATTGGGAGAGAGATGAAGAGAGGTACTGGAGTTGGGAGAGGAATGGGGAGAAAAAAGAGGAACGGGCGTTTGGGGCCTGTTGGGTAGGGCGGGGCTGGTATGGGTTGGGGCCTAGGGCGATTGGGAGATGGATGGGGAGAGGGAAGGGGGTTGGGAGAGGGATGAGGAGAAAGCAGGGAATAAATAAAAGGGGATGTGTTGGGCCGAGGCGATTGGGAGAGGATGGGGAGATGGAAGGGGTTTAGAGATGGGGAGAGGGAAGGGGAACGTGGGTTTGGGGCCTGTGGGGTAGGGCGGGGCGAGGATGAGTTGGGGCCGGGGCGATTGGGAGAGGGATGGGGAGAGGGAAGAGGGAACGGGGGTTTAAGCTGCAATTAAGACGCTTCGTTAAACGCTCCGTTGTTAATAGAGTTTTGATTAAACAATTTCGTTGTTATGGCAACAGCGTCTTGCAAAATCAGCCATGTATCGTGACCGACAGACAGACCGGACATCGAGAATTATATAATAAGATATGACGTCCAGCAAATTCAGAAGAAAAATTGTTATTGTTAGGTGCGCTTTCAACGTGTCAGACCATGAAAAAACATCAGATGATGCCAGTATGGCAAGCAAAAGAATAATTTAATTTTAAACTGTTCCTGCGGAAAATGCATACTTTGTCCCTGACGCAAAATACTCTACATGTAGCTACGGCTCTGGTTAATGGCAGCTCTTACCAACGATTATGATTATCAAACGTACAGACTATGTTGTCAGAAACAGATACTGGCTTTTGAAAATCGTTAACTAAAGTTATCAACCAACGGGTTAGGGGTCTAATGTTTTTCCGCATAGCTGCAAATGAAATAATCAATAAAATGGCATTTCATCAACAATTTCACTATATATATATATATATATGTGTGTGTGTATGTGTGTGTGTATGTGTGTGTGCGTACGAGACGGAATAGATAGCATATTATTTGACAGTTTTATAAAATCTAAGAAAATCGGGGAATTTAGCATTTTTAGCGGCGTGATCAAAAGTAGTAGTGAAATAAATAAATATTATGATCAAAAATCACAAAAAATCATGCCACATTAGTTACAAAATTAAGGAATAGTAGTTTCTCGAATGTGTTATCCCACGACCTTCAACAGTACACGGCTTGCATTGTCAGTCATGTGTCGATGAATGTTGATGTTTTCATAACAGTCGCTCTGTTCGTCGTCCTCATAAAAAGAACCAGTAGTCAACGTAGTGAGGTGGGACTAGTTTTCGGTGCAAATAATTGCGCTTTGGATTGACGTCACATGGGCAGGGTATAAAGTCAACTGTATTGACCTAGAACTTATAGTCTTGGAATACGACGGACAGCAACAGTGAAACAGTGTCCCGTTTCAGGGTATGTAGTAGGTCTACAATTATTGCTAGTGATATCTATCTGAATTATGTGTAATTATATTTATTAATACTGTTTACTGTTACTTACTTATTTACGTTTACTTATTTACAGCGTACTTTTAATTATTTACGTTCATTTATTTAGAGTACATGTTGTTTTCATCCATTTTTATGAGCTCTCCATTTGATATTTAATATCTTATGTAAGTGATTTATATATACCTGGAAATGTGTAAAGTGAACATGCTGATATCGCCAAAAACTAAACGTTATTTTTTGACAGGAAAAACGTCGCGACGAAAATAACGTTATTTTTACAGTAAAAAACGATACATTTTATTATGACGTTATATTCCGTTGTCAATTTCAAAATGTGGATCTCTTTAGTTTTTTGGCCATATTTCAGCAAGCACTAAAGGTATCAGCATGAAATTTGGCAATTGCATCAAAAACATTCCCAGGTATATGGTCTATAAATTTCATTGAAATCGCTAAACACGCAGTCGAGATATTAAATATCATAAAGGGGTGCCCTTTTCACTTTTACACCCTGTAGGTATCTCGATGTGCGCTCGAGTTCATGGTTAATATGTAAGCCTACGAGTACTGTATAGTGAAAGCAACACTGTTACATAAACAGCAAGTTTGGAACATGTACTAAGATCTTACATTAGTAAATTCTTTGAAAAAATTACATTAGCCGCCCTAACTGCATGAACGATTTTACTAATAAATAAGTATACACTTCACGCATATCAATAATCTCTGTATTTTCAAGGTTTCTGTACTCTAGGTCTCCAGATAAAGCGTTGTACTGAAAAGGAAGCAATGAAGCAAGTGACAGTGATAAGAAAGATTACGTGCCTGTTGATCGGATCCTACATTCTTTGCTGCTTACATGCGGGTTGCATCACAGAAGCCGCTCTACTTCCAATTGGTAAGTCCCCGTGAATCGTGATGTTCGTACTCGAACGAGCGTAGGGTTTCCGGCGCTGACCTCCAGTACTAGGCAAGCAGCGGCCATTACCTTATCGAGACCTGCGTTTACCTTCGCATCTTACTCATTAATTGCACAGAAGCCTTAATAGGCGAAAGGTCAGTCAGTCAGTCAGTAACACCCACCACATGCGACCAAACGTGTACCCACATATGCATCATCATCATCATCATCATCATCATCATCATCATCATCATCATCATCATCATCAATCATCATCATCATCATCATCATCATCATCATCATCATCACCAATCATCATTATATATGCTACACTACATTATTTATTGTAATGTAGTGTAGCATATAGACCATTAGGCCTTAAACGGCCTAATGGTCTATATTAATTATTAAACAAAATTTTCAGTCCATTATGTTCCAATGGCATGCGATAATAAAAAAAATCAGCACATTTCATACAGTTTGCAGTTTCAGGGACGTTGTAGCACGAATGTGGTAAAAAATGATAGCTAAAATCTGAACGTTGAAACGAAATTTGATCCCGTGTCAGTTTCAGAGGAAACACAAAGCTTTGAGGTCCTGAGCTGAATATTAAATCTGTACCGATCATTTAGAGAATTCTTGGACATGCAGACTTAAAGTTTTGATCGAAACAATAGCCATACATTGTGAACAAGTTTGGAGCTGTGATAATTTATACATTATTTTCACAAACCTTGCTTAGAATTCTACACAAAATGAAGCTTCTTGTTATTTGTTTTTATTTAGATCTCGGATCAATACTATCCTGTCTTACAGGCAGTAAGTAATCTCTACTTTAATTACGATTTTCGGCCTCCATAACTAATATAACGGAAACGTAGTTGGTTTTTGCTAATGCATTTTCATATATCTTCGTTTTGTTCCTGTAGATTAGTCATTAGTAAAGCGCATATCAATAATCTCTGTATTTTCAAGGTTTCGAGCATTTGTTTGCTTGCACACAGCGTTTTGAAATGACGCATCTATAGATTCCTTGAAATAAATGGTGCTGTATACCAGAAGGTCGATTTAGAAATGCGTTCTTTATTTAATTGGAAGCCAGTGGAGACCCTGAAGAATGGGTTATGATTGTGCTCACGATTTTGGGGTTTTTGGAAACTAATCGAGCGAGTAAATTTTGAACGTGCTGGAGCGTTTATATTTAAAGCATTCATAGTATACCCCCAACTCAATTTATTGGCTAGAGAAATTTATTAGCAGGAGCAAATACCACTCACAAATACGATTTTCAGTATTAAAATTGATATAATTTTAAAATTCCGCACCATTTAGGCTGTTCAGCGTCGACGACCATTGTCACAACCACTACAGCGAAATCTACTGCAATGACCTCAAAACCAAAGGCAGTTTCTACAACCCAGACAAAGGGTTTTACTACAGAAAACAAAAAGGTCACAACCGCAATGGCGAATCCCGATACAACTTCTCGTCCAAAAGCAGTTGTCGTTGTCCAGACAACATTAGCGGATCCTATTACAACCCTTCGAGTCCAAAAGACAACCGAACAAGGGTGTACGGTGGCTGTGATGACTTCTGCTGATCGAAACTGCTCTGGTGAGAACTTGACGAATACTGTCGTTTACGAAGGCGTCAAAATAATAACATTTCCAAAGCCAAACAACGGCCAGAACTCTTATTGGCAAGTCACTCCGGCTTCCGCAACATTCGCTGTGGCTAGGAACATCACAAATTGCGGTGATGGTACCGTGAAACCGGAGTTCAATGGAGCATATGCAGTGAATGGATCAAGTTTGACAATTTCCATTGCTACGACCGCCCCTCAAGGATCGATGAACTATTCTACTGCTGGATTGTTCACCTTCAAACACTTAAATCCAAAGTGCACAACGGCAGCAAACTTAATCGTCATTAGTAAGTCAGTCAAAACACTAACTCTGATATAGTTTTTTTCTCTTACTCAGGGCAGTGGCGTAGCGTGCACTTTTGCCGCCTATGGCACATGTCGACGCTTCCACAAATTTTTAATTCAAAATTTGCCGCCCCTTCTAAAATTGTCCTCCTTCATTGAAAATCCGCTGACAAGCAAAAAGCGATTCTAAAATTTCCGCCTCTTCTAAAGTTCTCAAGTTTGCCGCCTTCACTGAAAATACCTTGACAAGCAAAAAAGGTTGTCGATTCCAAAATTTGCCGCCCCCTCATGTGTGTCGCCCCTGGCTAAAGCCACAATAGCCATTGGAACGCAACGCCTCTGACTCAGGGCCTATTTTGTAAAAAATTATTTTGTTGGAACGCAATAATCGGCAATCAGCAAGGCGTGCCATGCTTCAAATAATTTAAGTTAAAAGTTTTACAGAAAACGACAAATTTCAGCCATACATATATTTTCATCACCTTTCAGTATGCAAGGATCAACATACAGTGTACTTTGTTGGATCAGAAAGTCTAGTTTGGACCATCAATAAAAATAAAATGTCTGATAAAAATTGAAAAATAGACGGAAATTATATATAGTTCAAATGCTCTTAACGGCATTTGCTTTATTTCTGCATCTATATTGCACCAGAATCGGTGAAGCAGATAGGCAGTGTTTATTCTAGCCACCTTGACATTGGGGGGGAGTTTGAAATGTTTTTGGAGGGACAAGGTCTGAGTCTCCACACTTTTGGAGGGAATATTTCCATCCCCCCAGCCAACATATACATTTTTTGAGGAGGGAATTTTAAAACTTTGGGGTGGGATGGTGTGGAGGGGGGGGGGGGTAATTCCCTCCAGAGAAGGCCTAGAATAAACACTGCAGATAGGGCAGGTATCATCGTATGCCTGTATTTCATTTAGAAACTGGACCGGTGTGCGCCTGCAACACGACCAGTCCGAACAACGTGACACTTTCCTGCAGCGTTACCTATGCTCAGTCTTATATCCAGCCATGCAATCCCGTTTTCAAATGGATGAACGCAAGTGGATATCAGGTGAAACAGGAGAAACCGATTCCGATGCAGATCGATGCCTACACCAGAAGATCAAGGTCTCAGCTGCCAATTGCCAGTAACGACGCAACGAAATACGCTTGCGAACTGACTTGGAGTGCTCCGCCAAAGTCACCGTACGCCTATATAGCCCCGACTGCGCCCGTATTCAAATCGTCGTGCTTGGTGTCGCTTGTGTAGAGCATAGGAGCTGTATCAATATTACTCAATATTTTAGTCTGGAAACTGACATATATTTAACCGATGGAGTAGTGGTTTTCGAACTTCTGCAGCTGACTGAAATTCCGCGAATCCGCGCGTCTTGGGATTTGGGCATAGTACAATGCAAATTTTAATCACGTAGATAGAAATTGAAAATGCATGCTTTTCTGTACATGTTAAACGTATTCAATCTTAGACCAACATGTTACTAAAGTGTGCGTGCCTTTTGAAATGTATTTAGACTAGAGTTCTATGATTCATTTTTTAAGGCAGCCAATGTAGCAGCATGCTTGCTTATTAGTAATCGCCGTTTGCTAATAATAATTGTAATCATCAGTGGCGGTTCCAGGAATTCTTGGTGGGGGATGAAAAAATTATTGGAAGTTGGTGGGGGATGCAAAATGAAGAAGAAAAACAAGAAAAAGAGAAAAATTTCATTGTTTTTTTGCTCACTAAATGCTAAGAAACCTTGCCAAAAAAGGCAGACAAGCAAGAAAAAGAAGGTCATTCACAGTATTTTCACTAATTTAAAAAAAACTCACCGGAAAATAGGTTGACAAGCAAAAAAAAGGTCATCCGGAACCCCGGTGGGGGATGCATCCTCTCTCATCAACATGGTGGAACCGCCACTGGTAATCATCGCATTTTTTGGCATGAATTCACGATGTCCAACATTATTGGAAACAATGACGTAGGCCTATACCTCCATTGAAAAATGTGCCGCATGGTTTTCCCCTATTTCATGTTTGGCTTATGTATGCCTTAAGGATAAGCTTAATAATGTTACTCGCCGTAGTAAAATAAAGTTGCGTGCTTTTGCCAAATGAAAGATACTTTCTTAGCTGAAACAGTTCAGCATAGTATTGCTTTAATATCCAAGAAACCAGCATAGTTGAACTCTAGCGAACTAAGCGGCGACCCCAGGTAACCTTCCACATTTCAATGTATGGAGTGAACCAGTAGGTGAAGTCAGCAAGCGCTGACTAGGATTCCCCACTCCCTACAAATCAACATTTGAATAATGATCAGACGGCAAGATCACAATTTTACCGGTATGTTCATTGCACCAGATTTACGGACACGTTCATAAGTTAAACTACTAATACACTTCTGCAGCCACAGTCATAAAATTGCTCAAAATAACGCCATTAGACGAAAATTGCAGTTGCTTATTATGCAGTTGCAGCCAATGTTTCGCTGATCAGCGGCTTAGTATTATTTGATTTGGAGGGAAAAGGGACATTCCTGATCTCTGCTTACTGACTTCCCTCTCAGATACCCACACTACGCCAGAAACCATTACAGGCGTTTTCAAAGAGAGTGGGACTACTTGCCAAGATTCCTGAATAGGGGACACATCCACATTTTCAGAACCTAAAGTCTTGATGAGATGAAAAGTCGTCATCTCAAACGTTTTAATGTCTGGTGTCTAGTGCGGTCTCCTCGATTTATTGCAAACTACTTGCCTGTTTTGGACGATCCCGATCCGATTAGAGGCGCCCCCTGGTGTACACGCAAATGCTCTCTGTAGAGCGAAAGGTGTAAGTATCACGCTGTCATTAGCGTATTTAACTAATTTACTCATCGCAATGAAACAAGTAAAAATCTTTTCATTCACTGTCTGGTTCTTGTCCCCGCCACTGGTCTCTCTTCTCTTTCTTTCTCTCCTGAACATTTATGATGCAGTAGTTAAATTAAAAACTTACACATTTTCATTCTAGAAAAGTGAAAAGGAAAGGTTATTTCTTACATAGGAAGTGAGTCGTGAGCCAGTCAGGAAAATGATGCAAATGCACAGCTTAATTGAATGTTTACAGAAGAATCTAATTTTGTCACATGTAAGTAAGTAACAGCTCGTATATTTATATAGTGCTTTGGAAAGTGTTACAGTAGTAGCTGCTTATTCGTATGCGCTTAACCTTTCTTGAAATAGCTATAGGTAAGATGGGTTGTCGGTCGGGCAAAGGTCAGTGTCACACCTAACAATACAAGCGTGAAATTCACATTAAGACAATTCCTAAGACCATTAAGACATGACCTACTTTCATTTGACCTACTTGGTGACCTACATGATGCTGCCTTTCTTAGCATGCCATAGAATTTGATAATGTAGTAAAGTTGACATTATTGCTCGGACTTGTTAAAAGCATCGGGTTACCAAAGTGTAAATATTGCGAGCATATGTGACAAGAGTCCGTGACCTCTTAGTCTATTTCTATTGATTGATCATCTCTTCTATCACATACAATGCACAGCGTACCTGTAGAGGCAATAATGACAGAATTTTGCACTATGTTAGACCGCCAATCAGCAATCAGTATACTCAGTGGTTTACAACCCGTGGTCCGCGGGCCACAAGGGTTCTGCGAGAGGGGGTCTACTGGTCCGCGGCGAAGTCTGAAAAAACTAAATAAAAATTAGACATATAGTGTATATATATGTATATATATATATATATATATATATATATATATATATATATTCCATGTGAAAAATCTGAAAAGTCGACGAGCAAACGAGCAAAACAAGGCCATCAGCACGAAAAGGTTATCGGCACATATATTGTGCATTTTGTGCAATTTCAACGTGAAAAAGTCTGACAAGCAAAAAATAAAAAGTGGTCCTCTCCGCTTTTTAGGAACAGATTATCAGTTGGTACGCGAGACATTTTTGACAACCACTGAGTATATTGCACTATTATTTACCTGAAACCTATAAAGAAGAATCAAGTACATGGCTATCAAAGATGTGATTTACGTTGTTGTTAATATTTAAACACTCAAAATATGATATCAGACAGAACTGCATAGGACGGAATTGTTGTTTGCGCTGTCGACCTCTGTTCACTGGAGTGTGAACCATTTCACGGGCTACCACGCCACACAGGATTAATGGCCAAAGTACGGGTTGCCTACAACTTTCTCAGTACTATGAAGAAAAGAGAAATGACGATGATCATGGAGAGAAATTATCTATTGCTTACTGCTGCGCTCGCGTCGTTTATTCAGCGTAAGTTCAAATTCAATCTTCAGATATCATTAGCAACATTTTCCGTAAAATTGATTGGTGTAAAGTTTACAGTAGAGTAAGCCCTAATAACGGTCGTAGATTGTTACGCAGTTTTTAGCCAAGACATATACGCGTAGTATCCCCAATGTTGTACAGTCCAGGTGGAATCAACTGCGACCTGCCTAATTTAGTTCTATCGGTCTTAGTTTGAACTTCAGAGAAAGGAGAAAGAACGATTGAATTACAGTATGTTTTTATTTCCCATATACAATCTTAACGCTATTCTATTTTAGGGTAAATCTCTACATATTATTTTCAATTAAACATTATAAGACGATTGAGGAATCAAAGCATTTGGACTAAGAAATCGATAAAAAAAGAACCATTCTCGGTTAGGCTAGAACTCCTAGATTGAAGACAAACACAGATTTATTTGGTTTACTGTATTATTTATTGGATTTGATTGAATAATAGTATGAAAACAGTTTACAGTATCTGAGTAATAGAGCAATGAAGAGAAAGAGTTGCAGCAAACTGTAGTATACACCAACGATTTATAAGCCTACGGTTAACGATGTTGATGATGATGATGATGATGATGATGATAATAATAATAATAATAATAATAATAATAATAATAATAATAATAATAATGATAATGATAATGATAATGATAATAATAATAATAATAATAATAATAATAATAATAATGCTGTTGATGAAGATGATAATGATGATTATTAATTTATTATGATATTTAAAGAATTTACAATCTGACTAATTGATGAAGGCATCTACAAGAAACATCATACCGCTAAGAGTTGAGCATCATGTGTTTGGTGAAACAACAAGTCTTTTGTCAAATTAATTAGGCCTAGATCAATACTTTTGGTAGGTTGTCCATCGACTGCAGCCATCGTGACAACCACAGTCAAGGACTCAACTACAGATACATGGGTGCCCACCGTAGAGGTGAAGAGATTCCATGAACAGAACTGCACTGGGGAGAACTTGACACATATTGTCGTTCAAGAAGGTGTTCCAACATCATTTCCAAGATTGAACAATGGTCAACCTGTCCAGTGGCAAGTCAGTGCATCTTCCTTAATCTTCAACACGCGCAGGAACATTACAGATTATGACGATGTCGTAAGAAATGAGTTTGCCAGCACTTATGCTGTAAATCAATCGCATTTGATAATCTTCAATTCCACTGTTGCTCCTCAAGAATCCATGAACCAGTCCACCGCTGGATTGTACACACTGAGATATTTGTCTCCAAACTGCACAACAGCAGCAAATCTAATCGTCATTGGTAAGCCTGGCAGAATCTTAAATAATAATTCTCTTTGTAAGGTAAGTTTGAAAGTTAGAGACGTTTGCGTCGTTGCCGTTGACAACATAGACTTTAATATCACAAGACAGAGTCTATGGTATCAGAAAATGAAGCCAGATTTCCGCCATTTTAGTACAATGCTGTCATGGTGTGTTTAAAATAAATATATAAGCTGTAGATATATATAGACAATGGTTACCATGACAACATTGTACCAAAATGGTGGATTTTTGGCTTCAACTTTGGTCTGACTTTGCCATAGAAAGACGGCATCTAGTGTATTATAATAAATCTATGATTGACAACCAAACTGTATAATCGACGGAACGTTTGACGAAGCGTCTTCATTGCAGCTTCGCGAATCGTCCTGATTGCCAGCACGTTGTACGGCACCACTGGGGCGCAGTATCCCATTGGGAAGACCGCTCTTCTCTGTTGTCCCTTCTACCGATACTGGTAGCCTACTAACGATACTAACCCTAACCCTAATCCTGGTTGTCTAATCGAGGCCAGTGAATGTAAGAGCGTTCGCTTGATATTTGTGTTTAATGCTCACTGGAGCATTTTGTTTATCCTATTCAGAGAGCGGACCAATGTGCACATCGAACGCAACGAAAGGGAACAATGTCACACTCTTCTGCACCGTCGTATTTGCCGAATCGTACATTCAGCCGTGCAACCCGATTTTCACATGGATAAACAGCAGCGGAGTTCAGGTGAGAAGACGGCAACCGATTCCCGTGCAGATCGACGCTTACGCCAAAAGATCAAGATCTCATCTGTCAATCGCCAGAAACGATACAACAACGTACCGATGCCAGATGACTTTTAGTGCTCCTCCGAAATCGCCACTACCCTATGTGGCACCGACTGCTCCCAAATTCAATGCGTCGTGCTCTGTGTCGCACGTTGGAAATGATGAAAACTAAGCAAATTATTGAGAAATCCAAACTGAAAACGAGTTATACGTTCGGACAATATTTCAACGCATGCTGTAAATTTGATATTCAAATCTTTTAAACCGCTATTTAGATCAGATGAACCCTTAGCATATGAGTTGTACTTTCAATATTATATATATATATATATATATATATATATATATATATATATATATATATATACTCGGTACTTCATTTTCGAGAGACTTATGATAAAAATTGTCCGGAGTCATAAAATTATCGTGTGCTAGCTCTCGTTCGGTTGCAGATTTGGAAATGTTCCTCGGAATGTGATGGCGTTGAAACGCTGAATCGTGACGGATATTCTTTGGAACAGAAAGCGTCCTTCTCTATTGTCTCTCTCTCTCTCTCTCTCTCTTTCTATATATATATATATATTATATATATATGATGTTTATATAAATATTCTAAATGTAAATGTGATAATTTACTCATTTCCAAATCTAGAATCTACTGCAAGTAAAGTCTGAACCTTAAAATGCAGCGTTGTATATCAGCTACTGCTGCTAAGTATTTCACGGATTGCAGTTATGTTTCTGCAGTCTACTATAGACATTCTCATACTGTACTACCTATTAACACACCAAATTGACGATGATGATGATTACGATGTCGATGACGACGATGATGATGATGTGATGATGATGCTGATGATGACGACGATAATAATGATGATGATCGCCGTTTCCACATCCACTCCAGCAGTCATGCTCAATTACTCGTTCCCCATCCATCCGTATCAGGTGATGTTTTCTCAAGTCAAGTCAGTCAATATGCCATAGTCGCTTGGCGACGGTTGACTTTATGAATGGTTCAGCAGAGTATCAAACTGCGCTATGCTTGGCTGATTTTTAGTTATTCTTTATCTACTGCGTTAAGAAGAAAGTAGCTGCGCGCGCATCTTAGAGGGAACGTTGACCCGGGTGCATTCCCAGTCATCCCACGACGTGTAACCGCCCCTGTATACTAATAACTTTGTCATTGGGATGCGTAGGAGTTTCCTTATGCGTTTGTTCTCAAAAGTCTGAATGCACAATGTTTTTCACACAGATTAATGCCGAAAAACACTCAAAATTAGTTTATGGATATAGAACTATAGCAATGGAACAGTGCTTCCGAGTTGAATACCCAGTACTGAACTAGAGGTCGGCAGATGACCAACTATTAGTAAGAAATTCTTCGAGAAAATTCCATTTGGAATCTTCGTATGGCCTTGTCTATCTTTCAATGAAGTTAATGACTTTGATACGGGTATTTGGACTACAAGGGAAAACATTTTGTAACCGAAATGCAAATATATGGATTATCTGCGAAAGTTCATGAGTTGATATTTTAGAGTTTAGCAATAATCGTGTGTTCAAGTATGTCTATGAGAAAATGAAGTACAAGTACCATGGTATGTCTTACATGTATGCGAAACTCATTTATAATAGTATTCATTGCAAAGGAAATTTTCTGACACTACCATAAAAGAATTTTGCACTTTTCTGCGGTAGTCATCATCATCATCATCATCATCATCATCATCATCATCAATGCCGTGGCGATGCTTCTGCACGCCTTGACAGCCTTAGTATGGGTCTCCATCTAGTGCGGTCTCGTGAAAGTCCCGTGGCCGCCGTTACATCTAGTCCAATTTCAGTGCAGTCTTCTCTTATGTCGTCGAGCCATCTTTTCCTCTGTCGTCTTCTTGATCTTACTCAGTGGCGGCTCCACCGGGGGTAGGGGGGCTCCGTGCCCCCTATTGAGTGCCTGTCCCCCAGTGCCCCCCAGTTGGGACCCTATACTTAACGATACATACATTAAACAACAAATGTTTATCCCCCCATGATTAGAAGTTGCCGCCCCAACGGCCCCCACTTGCCAAATCCTAGAGCCGCCACTGATCTTACTCCTGTTTACTCTTCCATACAGGGCTTTATAGGGTAGTCTGTTGTTATTCATTCTGTTGACATGTCCGAAGAATCTCAGTCTTCTTTCTTGAATTGTGTTGATTACTGATCTTTCTGCTCCTAGTCTGCGGTAGTCAATATGCTTTAATGCCATTTACCAGTCATTCAAGAAAGATAAATCAAACATTCAAATTAAATAGTTTATTTTATTGCTCGCATTTTAGTACTCGCCATTAAATTCAACAGAAAAGAAATATAGACCATGTTTAGCGTCTGCTTTTACTTCTTATGGGCCTACAGTGCAATATTTTAGCGGCAACCTCGAAATTATTATTATTATTATTATTATTATTATTATTATTATTATTATTATTATTATTATTATTATCATCGTCATCATCAAACGACAATTTAAATAGCGCTATCTGCCTGGCGAAGGCCATAGTCAAGAGCGTTTTAAAAAGACATCTGATATGAGATTTCAAATAGGTGCATGTCATCAATTAAATTTCAGAGTACTTTATATGGGTCTGTGAATGTGTCCTGTAAAAATATAATGACTCTCAAGCCTAAAAATCCATACCTTATCCCAATTCTTATTGTAATCAATATTTTAATATATGAATGTTTTTAAGTCTAGAAGTAGCATATACAATAATGTCGTCGCCAATCCGTATGCAGTGAATAGACAATTAGAATTGATATGCAAAATTATTGAGAACAAATAAAGATGATAGTAAAGTTTAAAGCTATGCAAGGCAAGGTACAAATTGTTACAGCTTCTCATATGGCCATTTCAATTTCAAAATTCATGGCCATGATATTAAATCTCTTCAGATTTAAACTAGCCAAATGTAACATGACGCTCTGAAATTTGGGGGACTTAATTCAGTGTAGTTATTTGGAGCTTTAGGAGCGGCGCTGAAAGTCATCTGACATTCGTAGGTTGTTTTATCGGTACTAGTTATTGGCAGCAGAGACGTCGATCTTCTGAGGAAGTTATCAACCTTTGTCGCTACTGGTTGCTCCTGTTTCACTTGTTTTCCGTTGCTGTCTATCCATTTGAAAACTGGAATGTTTGGCTGCAAGGGGGATTCGGCAAAGACCACGCTGCAGTTGAGCTTCATGCTCTTAGGATTACTGACATCAGCTGTACATGACGGTCCACTTCCTAAAATTAAAATCAAATGTCGCATTACTTTTACATGTTATCATTGGATCGTCGTGGCAAGATCGTCCGAAAGATGAACCTTTTGATTCAGCTGGAAATATCATCAAAGACTTAGCATTTTAGCAGTGGCGTAGCGTGACTTTTGGGGGCCCTGGGCGCATCATTGATATGGGGGCCCCTTAACACTGCTGACGAGCAAAAAAAGGTCGTCACATCGTTCTCGGGGCCCCTCAACTCTTCTGGCGCCCTTCTTCGTATAGTGTGCTGACGAGCAAAAAAGGTCGTCAACCACTCTTTGGGGACCCCCGTCACCCTGGGCCCGGGGGCACTTGACAAAGTCCCCCCGCCCTCCCCACGTTACGCCACTGCATGTTAACTCCTTTTGATACAAAGATGAGATGACAAAGATGTCAAAATGACTGACAAATATACCCATGGTCTGTCGTCTTTACCTCGTCTATGCATGCTTCACTATGGATTACATAAATACTAGCAGATTTATCAATCATAATTATGTTCCTATCTGACTTACTTATGACGATTAGATTTGCTGCCGTTATGCAGTTTGGATTCAGGTATCGTAGTGTGTATAATCCAGCAACGGCATTTTTCATAGATCCTTGTGGAGCCACAGTAGAGTTGCGGATCTTCAGCTCTGATCCACTCACCTCGAGCAAGCCAATAAATTCGTCTCTCAGAGCATCGTCATAGTTTGTAATGTTGTATGGTTGATTGTAAAACGACGAAACTGAAGTAATTTGCCACTGGACGCGTTGGCAATTGTTGATTCTGAAAAATGAAGCTGGAGAGCCTTCGTAAACGACAGTGTTTGTCAAATTTTGGCTGGAACAGTTTAACGAAGGATTGCATTTGGTCGAAGCAGGAGATGTGACATGCTCTGTTGTCGTTGTTTGTGTGGTTGTCGTTGGATCCTGGGTCGTTGTAGTCGTGGATACTGTTGTCGTTGTTGTTGTTGTTGGTTCTGGAGTCGTCGTAGTCGTGGATACTGTTGCTTTTGTGGTTGTCGTTGCTTTTGAAGTCGGTGTGGTCAGATTCGTTGTCGCTGTCAATGCAATAGCATTTGCAACAGTTACCGTTGTCGACTCCCAACCTCAAGTACAAAAATGATCGCAGAATTGCAATAATTTTGACAAGACCAACAATATCTTGCACTAATTGATGAAATGATCTAATAACCATCACAAATTATTTTATAGAGTCGTTAGACATCTGAATATAAATAGTAATGGGTATAGTGAAAAATCTCTTCATTAGGTAGTATTGGAAATCGTTTACAATTGACACTGGCTTATCAAGGTGCAGGAAGCCGTGAAGAAACTATTCACGAAGCGAATAAGTAGCAGGCTAAATTATACAAATAAAATTACGGCATCGTTAGGATTACCACGAACATTCAGATTCTAATCTGTAAGATTAAGAATCTGAATTAATCAAAGGTTGAAATTTCAAATGCTGTACTGATGATAGAATCAAAAATCTAGAATCAGACTGACACATAAAAATAAGAAAACACAACTCCTCAAAGCATGGGCTAAAACGAAATGATTTTCACCCCACTTCAAACGTCAGTTTGAAGCGAATATATATATATATATATATATATATATATATATATATATATATATATATAACTCGCTCGAGAATTCAATGGGAATTTCTTTGTTCCTTCCTACAGAGACAAACAATTATCGTGGCTACTGCTATGAAGTCGTGGCTTATGATTGGAGAGACCTATTAAAATGGTTAAATTTCAACCTGACAGTAAAAATATTTTGATTTATTATTTCAAGTTTACAAGTTTAAGAGATTAAGAGATTAGACGGTCTGATTCTTTTGGTACACCTTCACTTCCTGCTTTCCTTATTACGTCTTGCGATGTAGAGGGTCGAGAGAGTCTACCTTTAAAATTTAAGCCTTCCGTAGTTGATAGCGCTACCAGAGGCTATAGAACCACAAGCATAGTCACAGTAAACGACCTACGGATATCCTGAATGAGTTTGGAGTAAAAGCAGCTGAGAGAAAGAGAGTGGCAGACAGACATCCGACTGTCTATAAGCGAACGGGTATCGGCTTGTAATCGCTTAGTGGTTCTCGCACTTTTTAGAATTTCTTGCGTGGTGGTTCCTTAAAACTGTTTGTGATGACTCCTGGACTTCATAAAAATTGAACTTTAGATTAACTGCCCATTAACACGTTTATTGTAAAGCACCTTGACTTTGGCCCTTGCTATGTTACGGCGCTATATAAATTATCATGAACAACAACACATATGCTACTTGTTTTACCAATCAATTATTTAATCGGAAAATTACAAAGCGCCGTCACCAAATTTAAATCTAAATGGAATCAGCAAACTTCGAGCCATCAGTGTGTTTTGTGTTCTGACCTGCGTTGGTGATATATCACGAGAATGTGAACCATTTACGGTCGCCCTAAAATAGCTAGACGGTCCCCGATGCAACCGCTGACTCCAGCTTGAGAACCACTGTAATAGCTGAAGGCAGAGATTGTACCGCCGTCCAGTCAGGAACGGTGATATTGTCGTGAGTTAAGCCACTGAGGAAGACAGACGCCAGACTGTCGATCAGAGAACGGGAAATCGAACCACTAGGAAAACGCTGTGGAAACATAGACACTTCTGCTCGAGAGCAGAAGAAACCAAGTGTTCTAGGAAACCGCAGCAGAGGACAGTCATCGTCGCCTTTATTTAAAGGATCAGAAGACGAGTACCGTTACCGAGAATGAAGAGGCTGGGTACAAAGTTGAAGCCAGTGACCAAGAACATGCACACAAATCGCCTAAGGCTCCTAGACAAACCGAAGGCCAGAGGTAAGAGAAGCCAATTAAAATGCAACACGACAACTTTAGTAATATCCGAGAGTCACTATGACGATTTGCACTCACCGTTGTGAAGAGCTGATGGAATCGATGCTGCAGTTGCAACGGACTCTGATCCTGGTGGACGGGACGCGAAAGAGGCGTCTTCGAAAACTTGAGTCTGCACACTACGGAGGGTCTCGACGAGTGCCTCGAAATCGGCGACGCTCCAATACGTCTTGTTTATCTGAGAAAGATCATCATCAGATTTACAAGTTGAAAAGAGACGTGGTTCGAAGACACACAGTAGAGAAAATTATCGGTTCACCATGCACAATGATTCCAAAGACCGATTTAGATCGTGAGGCATCACTTACACTGTATGAGTGTCGTCATCAGGTGACGACGCCTGAAAGGGATGCGACTTGCCTGTTTTGGATCGGACGCCAGTTGTTTCAGTGATTGCTCGTCCATTGCATCTGTGACTCCGATGACGTAAGTCGTGACATTGGCAGCGTGAAGTCGGTCGATTGCAGGCTGAACTGTCGTCGGATCCGTCGCTTTACCGGTCGTAATTATGACGGCAACTTTCGTAACATATGATTTCTGGCCTCGAGACGTATTGAAAACGAACATCCTCGAGACATCCAGTGCACCCGACATGTTTCTTTGTCCGCCAATGTATTCGAGTCGGTCGATGGCTGCCATCACGGACTCGCGCTCCCAATATCTAAACGATGCGATGAATAAGACGGTGGCAGACGACAACATGCAATGTGATCAGAATTGTTAAAATCGATCTATTATGAAACCGGCTTCTCGATTAATTAGACTTCTTAAGTTCTGGTTTGTTTTTAAACAGTTAGTGAACGACGATGGAATTTGAACATAGATTTGATTTTGCAGAATGGCCAGTAGGTGTACCTTGCCATTTGATTCAGAATGGCCCGTACCTTGCTATATCCCATCGCCTATATGCTTTTTGTACCAAAGATGACGAGTCCAACTCTGATGGCATTTTCTCCGATGTCCATTCTCGCCACAGATCTGTACATGGAGTTCACGATTGCGTTCCAGTTGTCGCATGTGTCGTCGACGCCCTTTTCGAAGCGTGTATCTGTGTCGCATATGTTTGCGGAGGAATCGACGATGAAGCAAAGATCCATCTCTGCATGAAAATCTAAAACGGCGCACGCCAGATAGATGTCACCGTACAGTACGGTGATTGGAGAGAAGCACTATCATGCAAATACAATCATCAAATGGACGGACAAGAAGTTAATGGACTTGTTCACAACAATATCAAGCTCCAGCAGAAAAACCACTTATAACCAATGAGTATCAACAAGCTCTTTGATTATCCGAATGCTACTACAGTATCAGGATTTGCACTCACCGTTGTGTGGAGTTGTTGTAGACGATGTCGTGTTTGAACCGGACTCTGATCCTGGTGGCGGGGTAGCTGAAGCTGCGTCATGGAAAACTTGAGTATGCAAAGTACCAAGTGTCTCGACGAGTGCCTCGAAATCGGCGACGGTATAATACGTCTTGTTTAACTGAGAAAGATCATCATCAAATTTACCAGATGAAGAAATTCGTTATTCGAACACACTCAATAGACAAAATTATCGATTCAGCATGTACAATGATACCAAAAACCGATTTATATTGTGAGGTACCATTTACATTGTATGAGTGTCGTCAGAAGGTAACGACGCCTGAAAGGGATGCGACTTGCCTGTTTTGGGTCGGACGCTAGTTGCTTCAGTGATTGCTCGTCTATTGCATCTGTGACTCCGATGACGTAAGTCGTGACATTGGCAGCGTGAAGTCGGTCGATTGCAGGCTGAACTGTCGTCGGATCCGTCGCTCCACCGGTCGTAATTATGACGCCAACTTTCGTAACATGTGGTCTCTGGCCGCGTGAGGTATTGAAAACGAACATCCTCGAGACATCCAGTGCACCCGACATGTTTCTTTGTCCGCCAATGTATTCGAGTCGGTCGATGGCTGCCATCACGGACTCGCGCTCCCAATATCTAAACGATGCGATGAATAAGACGGTGGCAGACGACAAATTGCAATGTGATCAGACTTGTTAAAATGGATCTATTATGAAACCTGCCTCTTCTGATTAGACTTGCTGCCAGGGTTAGAAAATAAAATGGCTATATAAAGGCTTAGATGAAACCAAAATATGTACTATCTTTAGTTCTAGTTTGGTTTTTAGAGTTCCGGTTTAGTTAGTGACTTCCGGTTTAGTTTTGCAGAGGAGATTTGAAGGTCAAAGCCTGTTTGAACAGAGGGGCAATGCTTAGTTAGTATTTTGTTTCACTTGAATTAAAAAATAAAATCCAACTGTCTTGTTCTAAGCAGTAGGTGTCACACTTGCTAAGTGGCTGTTATGCATAAAGCGACGATGCAATTTAAATAGATTTGATTGCAGAATGGCCCGTACCTTGCCATATCCCATCGCCTATATGCTTTTGTGCCAAAGATGACGAGTCCAACTCTGATGGCATTTTCTCCGATGTCCATTCTCGCCACAGATCTGTACATGGAGTTCACGATTGCGTTCCAGTTGTCGCATGTGTCGTCGACGCCCTTTTCGAAGCGTGGATCTGTGTCGCATATGTTTGCGGAGGAATCGACGATGAAGCAAAGATCCATCTCTGCATGAAAATCTAAAACGACGCACGCCAAATAGATGTCACCGTACAGTACGGTGATTGGAGTAAAGCAATTATCATGCAATTACAATCATCAAATGGACGGACAACGAGTTAATGAACTGGTTCACAACAATATCAAGCTTCAGCAGAAAAGCCGCATAACCAATGAGAATCAACAGCTCTTGTGATATCCGAATGCTACTACAGTATCAGGATTTGCACTCACCGATGTGTGGAGTTGTTGTAGACGAAGTCGTGTTTGAACCGGACTCTGATCCTGGTGGCGGGGTAGCTGACGCTGCGTCATGGAAAACTTGAGTATGCACAGTACCAAGTGTCTCGACGAGTGCCTCGAAATCGGCGACGGTATAATACGTCTTGTTTCTCTGAGAAAGATCATCATCAAATTTACCAGATGAAGAAATTCGTTGTTCGAATACCCTCAATAGACAAAATTGTAGATTCAGAATACACAATAACTCCAAAGACCTATTTAGATCGTGAGGCATCACTTACACTGTATGAGAGTCGTCAGAAGGTAACGACGCCTGAAAGGGATGCGACTTGCCTGTTTTGGATCGGATGCAAGTTGCTTCAGTGATTGCTCGTCTACTGCATCTGTGACTCCGATGACGTAAGTCGCGACATTGGCAGCGTGAAGTCGGTCGATTGCAGGCTGAACTGTCGTCGGATCCGTCGCTTTACCGGTCGTAATTATGACGGCAACTTTCGTAGCATATGGTCTCTGGCCGCGAGACGTATTGAAAACGAACATCCTCGAGACATCCAGTGCACCCGACATGTTTCTTTGTCCGCCAATGTATTCGAGTCGGTCGATGGCTGCCATCACGGACTCGCGCTCCCAATATCTAAACGATGCGATGAATAAGACGGTGGCAGACGACAACATGCAATGTGATCAGAATTATTAAAATTGATCTATTATGAAACCGGCCTCGATTAATTAGACTTGCTAAGTGGCTGCTAAACATAGAGCGACGATGGAATTTGCATAGATTTGATTGCAGAATGGCCCGTACCTTGCCATATTCCATCGCCTATATGCTTTAGTGCCAAAGTTAACGAGGCCAACTCTGATGGCATTTTCTCCGATGTCCATTCTCGCCACAGATCTGTACATGGAGTTCACGATTGCGTTCCAGTTGTCGCATGTGTCGTCGACGCCCTTTTCGAAGCGTGGATCTGTGTCGCATATGTTTGCGGAGGAATCGACGATGAAGCAAAGATCCATCTCTGCATGAAAATCTAAAACGGCGCACGCCAGATACATGTCGCCGTACAGTACGGTGATTGGAGTGAAGCACTATCATGCAAATACAATCATCAAATGGACGGACAAGGAGTTAATGGACTTGTTCACAACAATATCAAGCTCCAGCAGAAAAGCCACTTATAACCAATGAGTATCAACAACTCTTGTATTATCCGAATGCTACTACAGTATCAGGATTTGCACTCACCGTTGTGTGGAGTTGTTGTAGACGATGCCGTGTTTGAACCAGACTCTGATCCTGGTGGCGGGGTAGCTGAAGCTGCGTCATGGAAAATTTGAGTATGCACAGTACCAAGTGTCTCGACGAGTGCCTCGAAATCGGCGACGCTATAATACGTCTTGTTTATCTGAGAAAGACCATCAAATTTACCAGATGAAGAAATTCGTTATTCGAGTACACTCAATAGACAAAATTATAGATTCAGCATACACAATAACTCCAAAGACCTATTTAGATCGTGAGGCATCACTTACACTGTATGAGAGTCGTCAGAAGGTGACGACGCCTGAAAGGGATGCGACTTGCCTGTTTTGGATCGGACGCAAGTTGCTTCAGTGATTGCTCGTCTATTGCATCTGTGACTCCGATGACGTAAGTCGTGACATTGGCAGCGTGAAGTCGGTCGATTGCAGGCTGAACTGTCGTCGGATCCGTCGCTCCACCGGTCGTAATTATGACGCCAACTTTCGTAACATGTGGTCTCTGGCCGCGTGAGGTATTGAAAACGAACATCCTCAAGACATCCAGTGCACCCGACATGTTTCTTTGTCCGCCAATGTATTCGAGTCGGTCGATGGCTGCCATCACGGACTCGCGCTCCCAATATCTAAACGATGCGATGAATAAGACGGTGGCAGACGACAACATGCAATGTGATCAGAATAATTAAAATCGATCTATTATGAAACCTGCCTCTTTTGATTAGACTTGCTGCCAGGGTTAGAAAATAAAATGGCTATATAAAGGCTTAGATGAAACCAAAATATGTACTATCTTTAGTTCTAGTTTGGTTTTTAGAGTTCCGGTTTAGTTAGTGACTTCCGGTTTAGTTTTGCAGAGGAGATTTGAAGGTCAAAGCCTGTTTGAACAAAAGCGCAATGCTTAGTTAGTATTTTGTTTCATTTGAAATAAATATTAAAATTCAACTGCCTTGTTCTAAACAGTAGGTGACGCTCTTGCTAAGTGGCTGTTACGCATGAAGCGACGATGCAATTTAACTGGATTTGATTGTAGAATGGCCCGTACCTTGCTATATCCCATCGCCTATATGCTTTTGTACCAAAGATGACGAGTCCAACTCTGATGGCAGTTTCTCCGATGTCCATTCTCGCCACAGATCTGTACATGGAGTTCACGATTGCGATCCAGTTGTCGCATGTGTCGTCGACGCCCTTTTCGAAGCGTGGATCTGTGTCGCATATGCTTGCTGAGGAATCGACGATGAAGCAAAGATCCATCACTGCGTGAAAATCTAAAACGACGCACGCCAGATGGATGCCAGCATACTGTATGATGCTCACAGTTAAGCACTGTAATGAAATAATTTCAATTAATATCAAATGGATGAAAAATGAATCAAAGATCACGATTTGCACTCACCGATGTGCGGAGTTGTTGGAATCGATGGTGTGGTTGCAACGGACTCGGATCCTGGTGGAGGGGTAGCAGAAGAGGCGTCGTCGCAAACCTGAGTCTGCACACTATCGAGGATCTCGACGAGTGCGTCGAAATCGGCGATCGTCCAATACGTCTTGTTTATCTGAGAAAAATTACCATCAAATTTACCAGTTGTAAAGAGTCGTGGTTCGAAGACGTACAATAGAGAGATTTATCGATTCAGAAGACAAAGTGAATCTAGATTGCGACGACGTATCACTTATGAGTGTCGTTACAGGCCAAGGATGGTATTTGTCGCGACTTGCCTGTTTTGGATCGGACGCTAGTTGCTTCAGTGATTGCTCGTCTATTCCATCTGTGACTCCGATGACGTAAGTCGTGACATTGGCAGCGTGAAGTCGGTCGATTGCAGGCTGAACTGTCGTCGGATCCGTCGCTTTACCGTCAGTGATTATGACGGCAACGTTCGTAGCATATGGTCTATCGCCGCGAGACGTATTGAAGACGAAAATTCTCGAGACGTCCAGAGCACCCGACGTGTTTGTTGTTCCGGCAATGTATTCGAGTCGGTCGATGGCTGCCATCACGGACTCGCGCTCCCAATATCTAAACGACGATGCGAAGAACACGACGATTGCAGATGACGACATGCAATGTGATCAGAGTTGTTAAAATTCACTTACTGGAGCCGCCCGTTTTGATTGATTGATTGGTTAGATTGATTTGATTTGAAAAGTTGGCAGGTGTGCACAAAACAGCGCGACGAAATTTGCATAGAATTGATTGCAGAATGGCCCGTACCTTGTCAGATCCCATCGCCTATATGCTTTAGTGCCAAAGATGACAAGTCCAACTCTGATGGCATTTTCTCCGATGTCCATTCTCGCCACAGATCTGTACATGGAGGTCACGATTGCGTTCCAGTTGTCGCATGTGTCGTCGACGCCCTTTTCGAAGCGTGGATCTGTGTCGCATATGCTTGCTGAGGAATCGACGATGAAGCACAGGTCCATCACTGCATGACAATCTAAAACGACGCACGCCAGATGGATGCCACCGTACAGTACGATGATCACAGTTAAGCACTGGTAATGAAATAATTTCAATTAGGCCTATTATCAAATGGATGAAAAACGAATCAATGATCACGATTTGCACTCACCGATGTGCGGAGTTGTTGGAGTCGATGGTGTGGTTGCAACGGACTCGGGTCCTGGTGGAGGGGTAGCAGAAGAGGCGTCGTCGCAAACCTGAGTCTGCACACTATCGAGGATCTCGACAAGTGCGTCGAAATCGGCGACCGTCCAATACGTCTTGTTTATCTGAGAAAAATTACCATCAGATTTGACAGCTGTAAATACTGTAGTGGTGGTCCGAAGACGAGCGATTACGAGTAATTTACCAATTCAAAAGACACAGTGAATCTAGATTGCGACGACGCAACACTTATGAATGTCTTTACAGGCCAATGATGATATTTATCGCTACTTGCCTGTTTTGGATCGGACGCCAGTTGCTTCAGTGATTGCTCGTCTATTCCATCTGTGACTCCGATGACGTAAGTCGTGACATTGGCAGCGTGAAGTCGGTCGATTGCAGGCTGAACTGTCGTCGGATCCGTCGCTTTACCGTCAGTGATTATGACGGCAACGTTCGTAGCATATGGTCTATCGCCGCGAGACGTATTGAAGACGAAAATTCTCGAGACGTCCAGGGCACCCGACGTGTTTGTTGTTCCGGCAATGTATTCGAGTCGGTCGATGGCTGCCATCACGGACTCGCGCTCCCAATATCTAAACGACGATGCGAAGAACACGACGATTGCAGATGACGACATGCAATGTGATCAGAGTTGTTAAAATTCACTTACTGGAGCCGCCCGTTTTGATTGATTGATTGGTTAGATTGATTTGATTTGAAAAGTTGGCAGGTGTGCACAAAACAGCGCGACGAAATTTGCATAGAATTGATTGCAGAATGGCCCGTACCTTGTCAGATCCCATCGCCTATATGCTTTAGTGCCAAAGATGACAAGTCCAACTCTGATGGCATTTTCTCCGATGTCCATTCTCGCCACAGATCTGTACATGGAGGTCACGATTGCGTTCCAGTTGTCGCATGTGTCGTCGACGCCCTTTTCGAAGCGTGGATCTGTGTCGCATATGCTTGCTGAGGAATCGACGATGAAGCACAGGTCCATCACTGCATGACAATCTAAAACGACGCACGCCAGATGGATGCCACCGTACAGTACGATGATCACAGTTAAGCACTGGTAATGAAATAATTTCAATTATTATCAAATGGATGAAAAACGAATCAATGATCACGATTTGCACTCACCGATGTGCGGAGTTGTTGGAGTCGATGGTGTGGTTGCAACGGACTCGGGTCCTGGTGGAGGGGTAGCAGAAGAGGCGTCGTCGCAAACCTGAGTCTGCACACTATCGAGGATCTCGACAAGTGCGTCGAAATCGGCGACCGTCCAATACGTCTTGTTTATCTGAGAAAAATTACCATCAGATTTGACAGCTGTAAATACTGTAGTGGTGGTCCGAAGACGAGCAATTACGAGTAATTTACCAATTCAAAAGACACAGTGAATCTAGATTGCGACGACGCAACACTTATGAATGTCTTTACAGGCCAATGATGATATTTATCGCTACTTGCCTGTTTTGGATCGGACGCCAGTTGCTTCAGTGATTGCTCGTCTATTCCATCTGTGACTCCGATGACGTAAGTCGTGACATTGGCAGCGTGAAGTCGGTCGATTGCAGGCTGAACTGTCGTCGGATCCGTCGCTTTACCGTCAGTGATTATGACGGCAACGTTCGTAGCATATGGTCTATCGCCGCGAGACGTATTGAAGACGAAAATTCTCGAGACGTCCAGGGCACCCGACGTGTTTGTTGTTCCGGCAATGTATTCGAGTCGGTCGATGGCTGCCATCACGGACTCGCGCTCCCAATATCTAAACGACGATGCGAAGAACACGACGATTGCAGATGACGACATGCAATGTGATCAGAATTGTTCAAATTCACTTACTGGAGCCGCCGAGATTGATTGATTAGATTTGCAAAGTGGCTGGTGTGCACAAAACAGCGGCGATGGAATTTGCATAGAATTGATTGCAGAATGGCCCGTACCTTGTCAGATCCCATCGCCTATATGCTTTAGTTGCAAAGAGGACAAGTCCAACTCTGATGGCATTTTCTCCGATGTCCATTCTCGCCACAGATCTGTACATGGAGGTCACGATTGCGTTCCAGTTGTCGCATGTGTCGTCGACGCCCTTTTCGAAGCGTGGATCTGTGTCGCATATGCTTGCTGAGGAATCGACGATGAAGCACAGGTCCATCACTGCATGACAATCTAAAACGACGCACGCCAGATGGATGCCACCGTACAGTACGATGATCACAGTTAAGCACTGGTAATGAAATAATTTCAATTAGGCCTATTATCAAATGGATGAAAAACGAATCAATGATCACGATTTGCACTCACCGATGTGCGGAGTTGTTGGAGTCGATGGTGTGGTTGCAACGGACTCGGGTCCTGGTGGAGGGGTAGCAGAAGAGGCGTCGTCGCAAACCTGAGTCTGCACACTATCGAGGATCTCGACAAGTGCGTCGAAATCGGCGACCGTCCAATACGTCTTGTTTATCTGAGAAAAATTACCATCAGATTTGACAGCTGTAAATACTGTAGTGGTGGTCCGAAGACGAGCAATTACGAGTAATTTACCAATTCAAAAGACACAGTGAATCTAGATTGCGACGACGCAACACTTATGAATGTCTTTACAGGCCAATGATGATATTTATCGCTACTTGCCTGTTTTGGATCGGACGCCAGTTGCTTCAGTGATTGCTCGTCTATTCCATCTGTGACTCCGATGACGTAAGTCGTGACATTGGCAGCGTGAAGTCGGTCGATTGCAGGCTGAACTGTCGTCGGATCCGTCGCTTTACCGTCAGTGATTATGACGGCAACGTTCGTAGCATATGGTCTATCGCCGCGAGACGTATTGAAGACGAAAATTCTCGAGACGTCCAGGGCACCCGACGTGTTTGTTGTTCCGGCAATGTATTCGAGTCGGTCGATGGCTGCCATCACGGACTCGCGCTCCCAATATCTAAACGACGATGCGAAGAACACGACGATTGCAGATGACGACATGCAATGTGATCAGAATTGTTAAAATTCACTTACTGGAGCCGCCGAGATTGATTGATTAGATTTGCAAAGTGGCTGGTGTGCACAAAACAGCGGCGATGGAATTTGCATAGAATTGATTGCAGAATGGCCCGTACCTTGTCAGATCCCATCGCCTATATGCTTTAGTTGCAAAGAGGACAAGTCCAACTCTGATGGCATTTTCTCCGATGTCCATTCTCGCCACAGATCTGTACATGGAGGTCACGATTGCGTTCCAGTTGTCGCATGTGTCGTCGACGCCCTTTTCGAAGCGTGGATCTGTGTCGCATATGCTTGCTGAGGAATCGACGATGAAGCACAGGTCCATCACTGCATGACAATCTAAAACGACGCACGCCAGATGGATGCCACCGTACAGTACGATGATCACAGTTAAGCACTGGTAATGAAATAATTTCAATTAGGCCTATTATCAAATGGATGAAAAACGAATCAATGATCACGATTTGCACTCACCGATGTGCGGAGTTGTTGGAGTCGATGGTGTGGTTGCAACGGACTCGGGTCCTGGTGGAGGGGTAGCAGAAGAGGCGTCGTCGCAAACCTGAGTCTGCACACTATCGAGGATCTCGACAAGTGCGTCGAAATCGGCGACCGTCCAATACGTCTTGTTTATCTGAGAAAAATTACCATCAGATTTGACAGCTGTAAATACTGTAGTGGTGGTCCGAAGACGAGCAATTACGAGTAATTTACCAATTCAAAAGACACAGTGAATCTAGATTGCGACGACGCAACACTTATGAATGTCTTTACAGGCCAATGATGATATTTATCGCTACTTGCCTGTTTTGGATCGGACGCCAGTTGCTTCAGTGATTGCTCGTCTATTCCATCTGTGACTCCGATGACGTAAGTCGTGACATTGGCAGCGTGAAGTCGGTCGATTGCAGGCTGAACTGTCGTCGGATCCGTCGCTTTACCGTCAGTGATTATGACGGCAACGTTCGTAGCATATGGTCTATCGCCGCGAGACGTATTGAAGACGAAAATTCTCGAGACGTCCAGGGCACCCGACGTGTTTGTTGTTCCGGCAATGTATTCGAGTCGGTCGATGGCTGCCATCACGGACTCGCGCTCCCAATATCTAAACGACGATGCGAAGAACACGACGATTGCAGATGACGACATGCAATGTGATCAGAATTGTTCAAATTCACTTACTGAGCCGCGCCGCCGAAATTGATTGATTAGATTTGCAAAGTGGCTGGTGTGCACAAAACAGCGGCGATGGAATTTGCATAGAATTGATTGCAGAATGGCCCGTACCTTGTCAGATCCCATCGCCTATATGCTTTAGTGCCAAAGATGACGAGGCCAACTCTGATGGCATTTTCTCCGATGTCCATTCTCGCCACAGATCTGTACATGGAGGTCACGATTGCGTTCCAGTTGTCGCATGTGTCGTCGACGCCCTTTTCGAAGCGTGGATCTGTGTCGCATATGCTTGCTGAGGAATCGACGATGAAGCACAGGTCCATCACTGCATGACAATCTAAAACGACGCACGCCAGATGGATGCCACCGTACAGTACGATGATCACAGTTAAGCACTGGTAATGAAATAATTTCAATTAGGCCTATTATCAAATGGATGAAAAACGAATCAATGATCACGATTTGCACTCACCGATGTGCGGAGTTGTTGGAGTCGATGGTGTGGTTGCAACGGACTCGGGTCCTGGTGGAGGGGTAGCAGAAGAGGCGTCGTCGCAAACCTGAGTCTGCACACTATCGAGGATCTCGACAAGTGCGTCGAAATCGGCGACCGTCCAATACGTCTTGTTTATCTGAGAAAAATTACCATCAGATTTGACAGCTGTAAATACTGTAGTGGTGGTCCGAAGACGAGCAATTACGAGTAATTTACCAATTCAAAAGACACAGTGAATCTAGATTGCGACGACGCAACACTTATGAATGTCTTTACAGGCCAATGATGATATTTATCGCTACTTGCCTGTTTTGGATCGGACGCCAGTTGCTTCAGTGATTGCTCGTCTATTCCATCTGTGACTCCGATGACGTAAGTCGTGACATTGGCAGCGTGAAGTCGGTCGATTGCAGGCTGAACTGTCGTCGGATCCGTCGCTTTACCGTCAGTGATTATGACGGCAACGTTCGTAGCATATGGTCTATCGCCGCGAGACGTATTGAAGACGAAAATTCTCGAGACGTCCAGGGCACCCGACGTGTTTGTTGTTCCGGCAATGTATTCGAGTCGGTCGATGGCTGCCATCACGGACTCGCGCTCCCAATATCTAAACGACGATGCGAAGAACACGACGATTGCAGATGACGACATGCAATGTGATCAGAATTGTTCAAATTCACTTACTGGAGCCGCCCGCCGATTGATTGATTGATTGATTAGATTTGCAAAGTGGCTGGTGTGCACAAAACAGCGGCGATGGAATTTGCATAGAATTGATTGCAGAATGGCCCGTACCTTGTCAGATCCCATCGCCTATATGCTTTAGTTGCAAAGAGGACAAGTCCAACTCTGATGGCATTTTCTCCGATGTCCATTCTCGCCACAGATCTGTACATGGAGGTCACGATTGCGTTCCAGTTGTCGCATGTGTCGTCGACGCCCTTTTCGAAGCGTGGATCTGTGTCGCATATGCTTGCTGAGGAATCGACGATGAAGCACAGGTCCATCACTGCATGACAATCTAAAACGACGCACGCCAGATGGATGCCACCGTACAGTACGATGATCACAGTTAAGCACTGGTAATGAAATAATTTCAATTAGGCCTATTATCAAATGGATGAAAAACGAATCAATGATCACGATTTGCACTCACCGATGTGCGGAGTTGTTGGAGTCGATGGTGTGGTTGCAACGGACTCGGGTCCTGGTGGAGGGTAGCAGAAGAGGCGTCGTCGCAAACCTGAGTCTGCACACTATCGAGGATCTCGACAAGTGCGTCGAAATCGGCGACCGTCCAATACGTCTTGTTTATCTGAGAAAAATTACCATCAGATTTGACAGCTGTAAATACTGTAGTGGTGGTCCGAAGACGAGCAATTACGAGTAATTTACCAATTCAAAAGACACAGTGAATCTAGATTGCGACGACGCAACACTTATGAATGTCTTTACAGGCCAATGATGATATTTATCGCTACTTGCCTGTTTTGGATCGGACGCCAGTTGCTTCAGTGATTGCTCGTCTATTCCATCTGTGACTCCGATGACGTAAGTCGTGACATTGGCAGCGTGAAGTCGGTCGATTGCAGGCTGAACTGTCGTCGGATCCGTCGCTTTACCGTCAGTGATTATGACGGCAACGTTCGTAGCATATGGTCTATCGCCGCGAGACGTATTGAAGACGAAAATTCTCGAGACGTCCAGGGCACCCGACGTGTTTGTTGTTCCGGCAATGTATTCGAGTCGGTCGATGGCTGCCATCACGGACTCGCGCTCCCAATATCTAAACGACGATGCGAAGAACACGACGATTGCAGATGACGACATGCAATGTGATCAGAATTGTTCAAATTCACTTACTGGAGCCGCCCGCCGCCTAAATTGATTGATTAGATTTGCAAAGTGGCTGGTGTGCACAAAACAGCGGCGATGGAATTTGCATAGAATTGATTGCAGAATGGCCCGTACCTTGTCAGATCCCATCGCCTATATGCTTTAGTTGCAAAGAGGACAAGTCCAACTCTGATGGCATTTTCTCCGATGTCCATTCTCGCCACAGATCTGTACATGGAGGTCACGATTGCGTTCCAGTTGTCGCATGTGTCGTCGACGCCCTTTTCGAAGCGTGGATCTGTGTCGCATATGCTTGCTGAGGAATCGACGATGAAGCACAGGTCCATCACTGCATGACAATCTAAAACGACGCACGCCAGATGGATGCCACCGTACAGTACGATGATCACAGTTAAGCACTGGTAATGAAATAATTTCAATTAGGCCTATTATCAAATGGATGAAAAACGAATCAATGATCACGATTTGCACTCACCGATGTGCGGAGTTGTTGGAGTCGATGGTGTGGTTGCAACGGACTCGGGTCCTGGTGGAGGGGTAGCAGAAGAGGCGTCGTCGCAAACCTGAGTCTGCACACTATCGAGGATCTCGACAAGTGCGTCGAAATCGGCGACCGTCCAATACGTCTTGTTTATCTGAGAAAAATTACCATCAGATTTGACAGCTGTAAATACTGTAGTGGTGGTCCGAAGACGAGCAATTACGAGTAATTTACCAATTCAAAAGACACAGTGAATCTAGATTGCGACGACGCAACACTTATGAATGTCTTTACAGGCCAATGATGATATTTATCGCTACTTGCCTGTTTTGGATCGGACGCCAGTTGCTTCAGTGATTGCTCGTCTATTCCATCTGTGACTCCGATGACGTAGTCGTGACATTGGCAGCGTGAAGTCGGTCGATTGCAGGCTGAACTGTCGTCGGATCCGTCGCTTTACCGTCAGTGATTATGACGGCAACGTTCGTAGCATATGGTCTATCGCCGCGAGACGTATTGAAGACGAAAATTCTCGAGACGTCCAGGGCACCCGACGTGTTTGTTGTTCCGGCAATGTATTCGAGTCGGTCGATGGCTGCCATCACGGACTCGCGCTCCCAATATCTAAACGACGATGCGAAGAACACGACGATTGCAGATGACGACATGCAATGTGATCAGAATTGTTCAAATTCACTTACTGGAGCCGCCGAGATTGATTGATTAGATTTGCAAAGTGGCTGGTGTGCACAAAACAGCGGCGATGGAATTTGCATAGAATTGATTGCAGAATGGCCCGTACCTTGTCAGATCCCATCGCCTATATGCTTTAGTTGCAAAGAGGACAAGTCCAACTCTGATGGCATTTTCTCCGATGTCCATTCTCGCCACAGATCTGTACATGGAGGTCACGATTGCGTTCCAGTTGTCGCATGTGTCGTCGACGCCCTTTTCGAAGCGTGGATCTGTGTCGCATATGCTTGCTGAGGAATCGACGATGAAGCACAGGTCCATCACTGCATGACAATCTAAAACGACGCACGCCAGATGGATGCCACCGTACAGTACGATGATCACAGTTAAGCACTGGTAATGAAATAATTTCAATTAGGCCTATTATCAAATGGATGAAAAACGAATCAATGATCACGATTTGCACTCACCGATGTGCGGAGTTGTTGGAGTCGATGGTGTGGTTGCAACGGACTCGGGTCCTGGTGGAGGGTAGCAGAAGAGGCGTCGTCGCAAACCTGAGTCTGCACACTATCGAGGATCTCGACAAGTGCGTCGAAATCGGCGACCGTCCAATACGTCTTGTTTATCTGAGAAAAATTACCATCAGATTTGACAGCTGTAAATACTGTAGTGGTGGTCCGAAGACGAGCAATTACGAGTAATTTACCAATTCAAAAGACACAGTGAATCTAGATTGCGACGACGCAACACTTATGAATGTCTTTACAGGCCAATGATGATATTTATCGCTACTTGCCTGTTTTGGATCGGACGCCAGTTGCTTCAGTGATTGCTCGTCTATTCCATCTGTGACTCCGATGACGTAAGTCGTGACATTGGCAGCGTGAAGTCGGTCGATTGCAGGCTGAACTGTCGTCGGATCCGTCGCTTTACCGTCAGTGATTATGACGGCAACGTTCGTAGCATATGGTCTATCGCCGCGAGACGTATTGAAGACGAAAATTCTCGAGACGTCCAGGGCACCCGACGTGTTTGTTGTTCCGGCAATGTATTCGAGTCGGTCGATGGCTGCCATCACGGACTCGCGCTCCCAATATCTAAACGACGATGCGAAGAACACGACGATTGCAGATGACGACATGCAATGTGATCAGAATTGTTCAAATTCACTTACTGGAGCCGCCCGAGATTGATTGATTAGATTTGCAAAGTGGCTGGTGTGCACAAAACAGCGGCGATGGAATTTGCATAGAATTGATTGCAGAATGGCCCGTACCTTGTCAGATCCCATCGCCTATATGCTTTAGTTGCAAAGAGGACAAGTCCAACTCTGATGGCATTTTCTCCGATGTCCATTCTCGCCACAGATCTGTACATGGAGGTCACGATTGCGTTCCAGTTGTCGCATGTGTCGTCGACGCCCTTTTCGAAGCGTGGATCTGTGTCGCATATGCTTGCTGAGGAATCGACGATGAAGCACAGGTCCATCACTGCATGACAATCTAAAACGACGCACGCCAGATGGATGCCACCGTACAGTACGATGATCACAGTTAAGCACTGGTAATGAAATAATTTCAATTAGGCCTATTATCAAATGGATGAAAAACGAATCAATGATCACGATTTGCACTCACCGATGTGCGGAGTTGTTGGAGTCGATGGTGTGGTTGCAACGGACTCGGGTCCTGGTGGAGGGTAGCAGAAGAGGCGTCGTCGCAAACCTGAGTCTGCACACTATCGAGGATCTCGACAAGTGCGTCGAAATCGGCGACCGTCCAATACGTCTTGTTTATCTGAGAAAAATTACCATCAGATTTGACAGCTGTAAATACTGTAGTGGTGGTCCGAAGACGAGCAATTACGAGTAATTTACCAATTCAAAAGACACAGTGAATCTAGATTGCGACGACGCAAAACTTATGAATGTCTTTACAGGCCAATGATGATATTTATCGCTACTTGCCTGTTTTGGATCGGACGCCAGTTGCTTCAGTGATTGCTCGTCTATTCCATCTGTGACTCCGATGACGTAAGTCGTGACATTGGCAGCGTGAAGTCGGTCGATTGCAGGCTGAACTGTCGTCGGATCCGTCGCTTTACCGTCAGTGATTATGACGGCAACGTTCGTAGCATATGGTCTATCGCCGCGAGACGTATTGAAGACGAAAATTCTCGAGACGTCCAGGGCACCCGACGTGTTTGTTGTTCCGGCAATGTATTCGAGTCGGTCGATGGCTGCCATCACGGACTCGCGCTCCCAATATCTAAACGACGATGCGAAGAACACGACGATTGCAGATGACGACATGCAATGTGATCAGAATTGTTCAAATTCACTTACTGGAGCCGCCGAGATTGATTGATTAGATTTGCAAAGTGGCTGGTGTGCACAAAACAGCGGCGATGGAATTTGCATAGAATTGATTGCAGAATGGCCCGTACCTTGTCAGATCCCATCGCCTATATGCTTTAGTTGCAAAGAGGACAAGTCCAACTCTGATGGCATTTTCTCCGATGTCCATTCTCGCCACAGATCTGTACATGGAGGTCACGATTGCGTTCCAGTTGTCGCATGTGTCGTCGACGCCCTTTTCGAAGCGTGGATCTGTGTCGCATATGCTTGCTGAGGAATCGACGATGAAGCACAGGTCCATCACTGCATGACAATCTAAAACGACGCACGCCAGATGGATGCCACCGTACAGTACGATGATCACAGTTAAGCACTGGTAATGAAATAATTTCAATTAGGCCTATTATCAAATGGATGAAAAACGAATCAATGATCACGATTTGCACTCACCGATGTGCGGAGTTGTTGAGTCGATGGTGTGGTTGCAACGGACTCGGGTCCTGGTGGAGGGGTAGCAGAAGAGGCGTCGTCGCAAACCTGAGTCTGCACACTATCGAGGATCTCGACAAGTGCGTCGAAATCGGCGACCGTCCAATACGTCTTGTTTATCTGAGAAAAATTACCATCAGATTTGACAGCTGTAAATACTGTAGTGGTGGTCCGAAGACGAGCGATTACGAGTAATTTACCAATTCAAAAGACACAGTGAATCTAGATTGCGACGACGCAACACTTATGAATGTCTTTACAGGCCAATGATGATATTTATCGCTACTTGCCTGTTTTGGATCGGACGCCAGTTGCTTCAGTGATTGCTCGTCTATTCCATCTGTGACTCCGATGACGTAAGTCGTGACATTGGCAGCGTGAAGTCGGTCGATTGCAGGCTGAACTGTCGTCGGATCCGTCGCTTTACCGTCAGTGATTATGACGGCAACGTTCGTAGCATATGGTCTATCGCCGCGAGACGTATTGAAGACGAAAATTCTCGAGACGTCCAGGGCACCCGACGTGTTTGTTGTTCCGGCAATGTATTCGAGTCGGTCGATGGCTGCCATCACGGACTCGCGCTCCCAATATCTAAACGACGATGCGAAGAACACGACGATTGCAGATGACGACATGCAATGTGATCAGAATTGTTCAAATTCACTTACTGGAGCCGCCGAGATTGATTGATTAGATTTGCAAAGTGGCTGGTGTGCACAAAACAGCGGCGATGGAATTTGCATAGAATTGATTGCAGAATGGCCCGTACCTTGTCAGATCCCATCGCCTATATGCTTTAGTTGCAAAGAGGACAAGTCCAACTCTGATGGCATTTTCTCCGATGTCCATTCTCGCCACAGATCTGTACATGGAGGTCACGATTGCGTTCCAGTTGTCGCATGTGTCGTCGACGCCCTTTTCGAAGCGTGGATCTGTGTCGCATATGCTTGCTGAGGAATCGACGATGAAGCACAGGTCCATCACTGCATGACAATCTAAAACGACGCACGCCAGATGGATGCCACCGTACAGTACGATGATCACAGTTAAGCACTGGTAATGAAATAATTTCAATTAGGCCTATTATCAAATGGATGAAAAACGAATCAATGATCACGATTTGCACTCACCGATGTGCGGAGTTGTTGGAGTCGATGGTGTGGTTGCAACGGACTCGGGTCCTGGTGGAGGGGTAGCAGAAGAGGCGTCGTCGCAAACCTGAGTCTGCACACTATCGAGGATCTCGACAAGTGCGTCGAAATCGGCGACCGTCCAATACGTCTTGTTTATCTGAGAAAAATTACCATCAGATTTGACAGCTGTAAATACTGTAGTGGTGGTCCGAAGACGAGCAATTACGAGTAATTTACCAATTCAAAAGACACAGTGAATCTAGATTGCGACGACGCAACACTTATGAATGTCTTTACAGGCCAATGATGATATTTATCGCTACTTGCCTGTTTTGGATCGGACGCCAGTTGCTTCAGTGATTGCTCGTCTATTCCATCTGTGACTCCGATGACGTAAGTCGTGACATTGGCAGCGTGAAGTCGGTCGATTGCAGGCTGAACTGTCGTCGGATCCGTCGCTTTACCGTCAGTGATTATGACGGCAACGTTCGTAGCATATGGTCTATCGCCGCGAGACGTATTGAAGACGAAAATTCTCGAGACGTCCAGGGCACCCGACGTGTTTGTTGTTCCGGCAATGTATTCGAGTCGGTCGATGGCTGCCATCACGGACTCGCGCTCCCAATATCTAAACGACGATGCGAAGAACACGACGATTGCAGATGACGACATGCAATGTGATCAGAATTGTTCAAATTCACTTACTGGAGCCGCCGAGATTGATTGATTAGATTTGCAAAGTGGCTGGTGTGCACAAAACAGCGGCGATGGAATTTGCATAGAATTGATTGCAGAATGGCCCGTACCTTGTCAGATCCCATCGCCTATATGCTTTAGTTGCAAAGAGGACAAGTCCAACTCTGATGGCATTTTCTCCGATGTCCATTCTCGCCACAGATCTGTACATGGAGGTCACGATTGCGTTCCAGTTGTCGCATGTGTCGTCGACGCCCTTTTCGAAGCGTGGATCTGTGTCGCATATGCTTGCTGAGGAATCGACGATGAAGCACAGGTCCATCACTGCATGACAATCTAAAACGACGCACGCCAGATGGATGCCACCGTACAGTACGATGATCACAGTTAAGCACTGGTAATGAAATAATTTCAATTAGGCCTATTATCAAATGGATGAAAAACGAATCAATGATCACGATTTGCACTCACCGATGTGCGGAGTTGTTGGAGTCGATGGTGTGGTTGCAACGGACTCGGGTCCTGGTGGAGGGGTAGCAGAAGAGGCGTCGTCGCAAACCTGAGTCTGCACACTATCGAGGATCTCGACAAGTGCGTCGAAATCGGCGACCGTCCAATACGTCTTGTTTATCTGAGAAAAAAAATCCCATCAGATTTGACAGCTGTAAATACTGTAGTGGTGGTCCGAAGACGAGCAATTACGAGTAATTTACCAATTCAAAAGACACAGTGAATCTAGATTGCGACGACGCAAAACTTATGAATGTATTTACAGGCCAATGATGATATTTATCGCTACTTGCCTGTTTTGGATCGGACGCCAGTTGCTTCAGTGATTGCTCGTCTATTCCATCTGTGACTCCGATGACGTAAGTCGTGACATTGGCAGCGTGAAGTCGGTCGATTGCAGGCTGAACTGTCGTCGGATCCGTCGCTTTACCGTCAGTGATTATGACGGCAACGTTCGTAGCATATGGTCTATCGCCGCGAGACGTATTGAAGACGAAAATTCTCGAGACGTCCAGGGCACCCGACGTGTTTGTTGTTCCGGCAATGTATTCGAGTCGGTCGATGGCTGCCATCACGGACTCGCGCTCCCAATATCTAAACGACGATGCGAAGAACACGACGATTGCAGATGACGACATGCAATGTGATCAGAATTGTTCAAATTCACTTACTGGAGCCGCCGAGATTGATTGATTAGATTTGCAAAGTGGCTGGTGTGCACAAAACAGCGGCGATGGAATTTGCATAGAATTGATTGCAGAATGGCCCGTACCTTGTCAGATCCCATCGCCTATATGCTTTAGTTGCAAAGAGGACAAGTCCAACTCTGATGGCATTTTCTCCGATGTCCATTCTCGCCACAGATCTGTACATGGAGGTCACGATTGCGTTCCAGTTGTCGCATGTGTCGTCGACGCCCTTTTCGAAGCGTGGATCTGTGTCGCATATGCTTGCTGAGGAATCGACGATGAAGCACAGGTCCATCACTGCATGACAATCTAAAACGACGCACGCCAGATGGATGCCACCGTACAGTACGATGATCACAGTTAAGCACTGGTAATGAAATAATTTCAATTAGGCCTATTATCAAATGGATGAAAAACGAATCAATGATCACGATTTGCACTCACCGATGTGCGGAGTTGTTGGAGTCGATGGTGTGGTTGCAACGGACTCGGGTCCTGGTGGAGGGGTAGCAGAAGAGGCGTCGTCGCAAACCTGAGTCTGCACACTATCGAGGATCTCGACAAGTGCGTCGAAATCGGCGACCGTCCAATACGTCTTGTTTATCTGAGAAAAATTACCATCAGATTTGACAGCTGTAAATACTGTAGTGGTGGTCCGAAGACGAGCAATTACGAGTAATTTACCAATTCAAAAGACACAGTGAATCTAGATTGCGACGACGCAACACTTATGAATGTCTTTACAGGCCAATGATGATATTTATCGCTACTTGCCTGTTTTGGATCGGACGCCAGTTGCTTCAGTGATTGCTCGTCTATTCCATCTGTGACTCCGATGACGTAAGTCGTGACATTGGCAGCGTGAAGTCGGTCGATTGCAGGCTGAACTGTCGTCGGATCCGTCGCTTTACCGTCAGTGATTATGACGGCAACGTTCGTAGCATATGGTCTATCGCCGCGAGACGTATTGAAGACGAAAATTCTCGAGACGTCCAGGGCACCCGACGTGTTTGTTGTTCCGGCAATGTATTCGAGTCGGTCGATGGCTGCCATCACGGACTCGCGCTCCCAATATCTAAACGACGATGCGAAGAACACGACGATTGCAGATGACGACATGCAGTGTGATCAGAATTGTTCAAATTCACTTACTGGAGCCGCCGAGATTGATTGATTAGATTTGCAAAGTGGCTGGTGTGCACAAAACAGCGGCGATGGAATTTGCATAGAATTGATTGCAGAATGGCCCGTACCTTGTCAGATCCCATCGCCTATATGCTTTAGTTGCAAAGAGGACAAGTCCAACTCTGATGGCATTTTCTCCGATGTCCATTCTCGCCACAGATCTGTACATGGAGGTCACGATTGCGTTCCAGTTGTCGCATGTGTCGTCGACGCCCT
This sequence comes from Metaphire vulgaris, assembly GCA_018105865.1. NCBI lineage: Eukaryota > Metazoa > Annelida > Clitellata > Crassiclitellata > Megascolecidae > Metaphire > Metaphire vulgaris. The sequence goes on from CM030849.1 coordinate 5,242,957, forward strand.
TTTCGAAGCGTGGATCTGTGTCGCATATGCTTGCTGAGGAATCGACGATGAAGCACAGGTCCATCACTGCATGACAATCTAAAACGACGCACGCCAGATGGATGCCACCGTACAGTACGATGATCACAGTTAAGCACTGGTAATGAAATAATTTCAATTAGGCCTATTATCAAATGGATGAAAAACGAATCAATGATCACGATTTGCACTCACCGATGTGCGGAGTTGTTGGAGTCGATGGTGTGGTTGCAACGGACTCGGGTCCTGGTGGAGGGTAGCAGAAGAGGCGTCGTCGCAAACCTGAGTCTGCACACTATCGAGGATCTCGACAAGTGCGTCGAAATCGGCGACCGTCCAATACGTCTTGTTTATCTGAGAAAAATTACCATCAGATTTGACAGCTGTAAATACTGTAGTGGTGGTCCGAAGACGAGCAATTACGAGTAATTTACCAATTCAAAAGACACAGTGAATCTAGATTGCGACGACGCAAAACTTATGAATGTCTTTACAGGCCAATGATGATATTTATCGCTACTTGCCTGTTTTGGATCGGACGCCAGTTGCTTCAGTGATTGCTCGTCTATTCCATCTGTGACTCCGATGACGTAAGTCGTGACATTGGCAGCGTGAAGTCGGTCGATTGCAGGCTGAACTGTCGTCGGATCCGTCGCTTTACCGTCAGTGATTATGACGGCAACGTTCGTAGCATATGGTCTATCGCCGCGAGACGTATTGAAGACGAAAATTCTCGAGACGTCCAGGGCACCCGACGTGTTTGTTGTTCCGGCAATGTATTCGAGTCGGTCGATGGCTGCCATCACGGACTCGCGCTCCCAATATCTAAACGACGATGCGAAGAACACGACGATTGCAGATGACGACATGCAATGTGATCAGAATTGTTCAAATTCACTTACTGGAGCCGCCGAGATTGATTGATTAGATTTGCAAAGTGGCTGGTGTGCACAAAACAGCGGCGATGGAATTTGCATAGAATTGATTGCAGAATGGCCCGTACCTTGTCAGATCCCATCGCCTATATGCTTTAGTTGCAAAGAGGACAAGTCCAACTCTGATGGCATTTTCTCCGATGTCCATTCTCGCCACAGATCTGTACATGGAGGTCACGATTGCGTTCCAGTTGTCGCATGTGTCGTCGACGCCCTTTTCGAAGCGCGGATCTGTGTCGCATATGCTTGCTGAGGAATCGACGATGAAGCACAGGTCCATCACTGCATGACAATCTAAAACGACGCACGCCAGATGGATGCCACCGTACAGTACGATGATCACAGTTAAGCACTGGTAATGAAATAATTTCAATTAGGCCTATTATCAAATGGATGAAAAACGAATCAATGATCACGATTTGCACTCACCGATGTGCGGAGTTGTTGGAGTCGATGGTGTGGTTGCAACGGACTCGGGTCCTGGTGGAGGGGTAGCAGAAGAGGCGTCGTCGCAAACCTGAGTCTGCACACTATCGAGGATCTCGACAAGTGCGTCGAAATCGGCGACCGTCCAATACGTCTTGTTTATCTGAGAAAAATTACCATCAGATTTGACAGCTGTAAATACTGTAGTGGTGGTCCGAAGACGAGCGATTACGAGTAATTTACCAATTCAAAAGACACAGTGAATCTAGATTGCGACGACGCAACACTTATGAATGTCTTTACAGGCCAATGATGATATTTATCGCTACTTGCCTGTTTTGGATCGGACGCCAGTTGCTTCAGTGATTGCTCGTCTATTCCATCTGTGACTCCGATGACGTAAGTCGTGACATTGGCAGCGTGAAGTCGGTCGATTGCAGGCTGAACTGTCGTCGGATCCGTCGCTTTACCGTCAGTGATTATGACGGCAACGTTCGTAGCATATGGTCTATCGCCGCGAGACGTATTGAAGACGAAAATTCTCTCGAGACGTCCAGGGCACCCGACGTGTTTGTTGTTCCGGCAATGTATTCGAGTCGGTCGATGGCTGCCATCACGGACTCGCGCTCCCAATATCTAAACGACGATGCGAAGAACACGACGATTGCAGATGACGACATGCAATGTGATCAGAATTGTTCAAATTCACTTACTGGAGCCGCCGAGATTGATTGATTAGATTTGCAAAGTGGCTGGTGTGCACAAAACAGCGGCGATGGAATTTGCATAGAATTGATTGCAGAATGGCCCGTACCTTGTCAGATCCCATCGCCTATATGCTTTAGTTGCAAAGAGGACAAGTCCAACTCTGATGGCATTTTCTCCGATGTCCATTCTCGCCACAGATCTGTACATGGAGGTCACGATTGCGTTCCAGTTGTCGCATGTGTCGTCGACGCCCTTTTCGAAGCGCGGATCTGTGTCGCATATGCTTGCTGAGGAATCGACGATGAAGCACAGGTCCATCACTGCATGACAATCTAAAACGACGCACGCCAGATGGATGCCACCGTACAGTACGATGATCACAGTTAAGCACTGGTAATGAAATAATTTCAATTAGGCCTATTATCAAATGGATGAAAAACGAATCAATGATCACGATTTGCACTCACCGATGTGCGGAGTTGTTGGAGTCGATGGTGTGGTTGCAACGGACTCGGGTCCTGGTGGAGGGTAGCAGAAGAGGCGTCGTCGCAAACCTGAGTCTGCACACTATCGAGGATCTCGACAAGTGCGTCGAAATCGGCGACCGTCCAATACGTCTTGTTTATCTGAGAAAAATTACCATCAGATTTGACAGCTGTAAATACTGTAGTGGTGGTCCGAAGACGAGCGATTACGAGTAATTTACCAATTCAAAAGACACAGTGAATCTAGATTGCGACGACGCAACACTTATGAATGTCTTTACAGGCCAATGATGATATTTATCGCTACTTGCCTGTTTTGGATCGGACGCCAGTTGCTTCAGTGATTGCTCGTCTATTCCATCTGTGACTCCGATGACGTAAGTCGTGACATTGGCAGCGTGAAGTCGGTCGATTGCAGGCTGAACTGTCATCGGATCCGTCGCTTTACCGTCAGTGATTATGACGGCAACGTTCGTAGCATATGGTCTATCGCCGCGAGACGTATTGAAGACGAAAATTCTCGAGACGTCCAGGGCACCCGACGTGTTTGTTGTTCCGGCAATGTATTCGAGTCGGTCGATGGCTGCCATCACGGACTCGCGCTCCCAATATCTAAACGACGATGCGAAGAACACGACGATTGCAGATGACGACATGCAATGTGATCAGAATTGTTCAAATTCACTTACTGGAGCCGCCCGCCGCCTAAATTGATTGATTAGATTTGCAAAGTGGCTGGTGTGCACAAAACAGCGGCGATGGAATTTGCATAGAATTGATTGCAGAATGGCACGTACCTTGTCAGATCCCATCGCCTATATGCTTTAGTTGCAAAGAGGACAAGTCCAACTCTGATGGCATTTTCTCCGATGTCCATTCTCGCCACAGATCTGTACATGGAGGTCACGATTGCGTTCCAGTTGTCGCATGTGTCGTCGACGCCCTTTTCGAAGCGTGGATCTGTGTCGCATATGCTTGCTGAGGAATCGACGATGAAGCACAGGTCCATCACTGCATGACAATCTAAAACGACGCACGCCAGATGGATGCCACCGTACAGTACGATGATCACAGTTAAGCACTGGTAATGAAATAATTTCAATTATTATCAAATGGATGAAAAACGAATCAATGATCACGATTTGCACTCACCGATGTGCGGAGTTGTTGGAGTCGATGGTGTGGTTGCAACGGACTCGGGTCCTGGTGGAGGGGTAGCAGAAGAGGCGTCGTCGCAAACCTGAGTCTGCACACTATCGAGGATCTCGACAAGTGCGTCGAAATCGGCGACCGTCCAATACGTCTTGTTTATCTGAGAAAAATTACCATCAGATTTGACAGCTGTAAATACTGTAGTGGTGGTCCGAAGACGAGCAATTACGAGTAATTTACCAATTCAAAAGACACAGTGAATCTAGATTGCGACGACGCAACACTTATGAATGTCTTTACAGGCCAATGATGATATTTATCGCTACTTGCCTGTTTTGGATCGGACGCCAGTTGCTTCAGTGATTGCTCGTCTATTCCATCTGTGACTCCGATGACGTAAGTCGTGACATTGGCAGCGTGAAGTCGGTCGATTGCAGGCTGAACTGTCGTCGGATCCGTCGCTTTACCGTCAGTGATTATGACGGCAACGTTCGTAGCATATGGTCTATCGCCGCGAGACGTATTGAAGACGAACATTCTCGAGATTTCCAGTGCACCCGACGTGTTTCTTTGCCCGCCAATGTATTCGAGTCGGTCGATGGCTGCCATCACGGACTCGCGCTCCCAATATCTAAACGATGGGCAGATCAATGCTTTTACAGACTCCGACATTCAGTATGGCCACCGCTGCCTGTGCCAATTCTTTAGAATTGCTAATTAACGCTTTCCACAACAAGTTACTATATTTGGATTCGGTCTGTTATTTTCGCCTCTGTTTTCTAGTATTTCTATATGTGAGTGATTTCTCGAAATTACTATAATTATTACAGTCGTCTTGCATGGTTGTAGTGCCTTTGAGATTGACCCCATAATTCGCTATTCTGAGCAAATTGGAATGTGTTGGTGTGTGGTAGCCTCCTGTCATCGGAGATTTGAGCTCGCTAGGTAGTCAGTGGTCATTCTCCCGATCGATGCCAATGAAGTGCAGCTGCAGCATCATATCGGATGGATGCCGCTACGTGAAGAGCCTTAGTGGCGGATCCTTCAATCGGCCTTCGTGTTATATCTCAGCTGAGTCAGAGCCGTCAACATCAGATTTGTGATTTCAGATTTTCCTGGTCAGATCTTAAATAAATTTCATCGTTGATCATAAACTCTTATCACCTGACATTCAATATCGGGTGCCTGGTCCTTGCGTGGAATGGCTCAATTTTCTACCAATTTCGACTGGTCATTGTTCCGGTCTCACTGCCAAAGTGAAAAACTGGCACACCCATAGAGGTTTAAATAAAAATTTGGTTTTAGGCCTAAGATTCTGTTGCCTCAAGCTTCTGTCAGGTATATTTATGGCAGAGGGGACTATTTTCATGCGGCGAATGGATTCCTCTCGCGATTTAGCCATCCTGTTCGAGCCGGGGCAGTAGACTGAATTAACCTGGTCCACGGTTTCGGAGCCAGTAGAGATAGGTATCTTGCTGTGATCAAAGCCGAAGTCCAGGCCTTGTTTTAACCCACGAGGTGTGTAGGCCGAAAATGGATGTTTCAGTTTCCATCCGCAGTAGGAGAGATACCGCGAAGATTCACGTGACTTTCATAAAAAAACAGCAGCATCTTCAACGTCGTTGAGATCAGTAAATTTTTAATGAGCGAGTTGAATGCCCATATCTGCCGCGACGATCCATTTCATGATATTGTCCATGGCAGAGAGAGAAATAAAGCGGGATGCAAAATACATTCCTGTTTTACTCCAGAGGTAGCGTGAAATTTTCCAGAGTAATGGCTGCCAATATGGAACTGGCTTGTGGTACCGGTGCGAAGCTCTTCAATGATACCTAGCAGGATCTTCCGGCTGCCGGAGCCTGTCAAATCCTTATACAGTTCTTTCCGGTCCACATAATTGAAGGTCTATATGGGCAACATTCAGTCAGTGGTGTGGGACACCGCAAAACACTTCTGATAGAAGACGCAATACAAAGATGGCGTCCAGAGTAGATCGCTTGCGCGTGTACCCAGATTGCTGTGGCCGACGAAGTTCGTTCAGTAATGCTTGTATCCGAGCTAACAAGACATGGGCAACTTTCTGACGATGACTGAAAGCAGTAACTTGGACGATAGCTCTTGAATTATTTCCAGGAATTTTGCCATTTTACAGCGAAACAAAAAAGCAGCAGAAAACGGATATGAAATTTGCAAACCATTGATAGCAGTGTGCCCAGTACCTTGTCAGATCCCAGCGAAAATATGCCGCAGTGCCAAAGATGACGAGTCCAACTCGGATGGCATTTTCTCCGATGTCCATTCTCGCCACAGTTCTGTGCACGGCGCTCACGATTGCGTTCCAGTTGTCGCATGTATCGTCGACGCCCTTTTCGAAGCGTGGATCTGTGTCGCATATGCTTGCGGAAGAATCGACGATGAAGCACAGGTCCATCACTGCGTGAAAATCTAAAACGACGCACGCCAGATGGATGCCACCGTACAGTACGATGGTCAGAGTTTCTCTGTAAGGGCGCTTTTTCAGGATATAATAAAAAGGAGCTATATAAATAAAACATAGAGTTGAAAGAGGGGGCGTCATCTTATGTATGTAGGTAGTAGTGGATTTGGCAGTAATGGAGCATGAGAATGGACTCCGTGAAATATATTAAAAATCGTATAAATGTGACATTTGTGTTGAGTTTAAGATTTAATGGGTATGAGGGGAACGGTAAGCGGGGGAGGCGCTTACATTTGCCGTCAGCTTTGATACTTTTATGGGAGTGGGTGTAGAATTTTCGTGAGGATTTGCGGTCAAGTCAAGGGCAAGGACGTTGTTGCCACGTGGCGTGCATTTATTAGGCGTCTATACATTCAGAGTAGTCATGGCGTTGGTTGGTGTGCACAGTAGAAACGTTGAGGCTTCGTTTTGAGAGTAAGTTTTGTCGGACTTGTGCCGTTGAGGCTTCGTTTTGAGAGTAAGTTGCGTCGAAGTTGTTTCTTGATATCTGGATGTGGATTGTGTCTTGCTGGGCGTTCGACGGGAACGCTGCCTCCTGTGTTCTTGCTGGGCGTTCGACGGGAACGCTGCCTCCTGTGTTCTTGCTGGGCGTTCGACGGGAACGCTGCCTCCTGTGTTCTTGCTGGGCGTTCGACGGGAACGCTGCCTCCTGTGTTCTTGCTGGGCGTTCGACGGGAACGCTGCCTCCTGTGTTCTTGCTGGGCGTTCGACGGGAACGCTGCCTCCTGTGTTCTTGCTGGGCGTTCGACGGGAACGCTGCCTCCTGTGTTCTTGCTGGGCGTTCGACGGGAACGCTGCCTCCTGTGTTCTTGCTGGGCGTTTGACTGGAACGCTGCCTCCTGTGTCTGGATGAGGGTTCGACTGGAACGCTGCCTCGAGTCGTCCGGAGCGTTTGACGGTGACGCCGTTTCGTGTCGGGCAGAGCGTGTGACGGTGACGCCGCTTTGGGGAGCCTTTTGCTGGAGAGTCCGTGGGGGACGCGGATTCGTGCCTTTCGGAGCGTTCGTCAAGGACGTTGCCTTGGTACCTTCCGGAGCATTCGACGGAGACGTTGCTTTGGGATTGTCGGAGTGTCCTTGTGACAGGGTCGTTGGGCTGTTGGAGGAATGAGAAGGTCGATGGGAAACAGGAACAGGAGATGGAGAACAGAACTGTAAAAGGAAGATAATCTACTTTTATTGATCACTGATAGTATTTTGAGATACTGGTGTATGTTTAAATTGGTGTAGTTAATTGTTGATGGTACTTGATTATTAGATTTGCCTGTTGTTTGCATTAATGGTTAAATTGACTATTACTGATTGTGTTATTGATTATTATGGATCAATTATCAGAGGAATCGGAGATGATGATTTGCATGAAAATGTGGATGCAATGGGAAAAAAGGAGAGAGGAAGAGAGAGAGAAAGAGGAGTTAAAGAGAATAGAAGAGAGACAGTTACGAGAAAAACAGTGGCAGGAGGAAATGGAGGCAAAGGAGAGACAAAGAAGAGAGGAGAGAGAGAAATGGGACAGAGATTTTCATGAACGGAAAGAGAAATGGGACAGAGATTTTGAGGAGCAAAGGAGAAGAATAGAAGAGCAGAAGAGGAAACATGAAGAGGAACAGGTTATAGAAGAACAAAGGAAGAAAGAGGAAAAGGATAAGGAAGAGCAGAGGAAGAAAGAATTTGAGAGGAAGCAAAAGGATATGGAAGAAGAAAAGAGAAGAGCAGAATCAGAGAGGAAAAAGGAGGACAAGATGGAACAAAAGGAGCAGAGTGATTCGTTATCGCAGTGTTTGAAAGAAGAAGGTCTTCAGGAAATGCCTAATGATAGTAATCAACTTTTTGCATACTTTGATTTTGTGGAACAGATTTTTACTGGCCTTGAATTTGATGAGGATTTATGGGTGACATTATTATTACCATTTATGTCTGATAAGATCAGGGCATTTGTAATGAAGTTACCTCGGTTGACATATCAATATGTGAAAAAAGAAATTTTGAAATTACACAGTTTAAACAAATTTAAGAAAACAAAACCACTGATTTTGGAAAAAGCCAAACCTGGTGTTATTTTTGGTTCATCCTGTGATATTGGAATTGCAAGTGTAAAGGACAGTAGAATTGTTAATAAACCTGTTGTGGTAAAACTTGTTGATGATGTGAAAGATTGTCAAGTGTCGTTGGACAGTTTGATGTTGATGAATGTAAAAGGAACTGATTTTATGACAATTGAGCCTACTGTTGTTAAATCTCGACTGAAATTGTTTAATGAGGTTGTTATTAATGAAGTTGAAATTTGTGAGGAATATTTTGAGATGAAGATTTCGGAACAGCAGACAAACGATAATGTACTTTTGAAGCTTGATGTCGATGATGTGAAGTTTGATGAATTACCTAATATGTTGAATGATAAGGGACATGATATGTGGTTTGTTGATCAATTTTATGGAGATGATGAGATTGTGAGTAAAGTGGTGAAATGTTTTGATGGCGGTGAATTTGATATTTTGAGTAAAGATATGCCTTTGATGAATGAAGCTTATGATGTTGTAATGATCAATACAGTAAATGATGATGGGGATGATGATGATGATGGTGATGAGGAGGATGATATTTATGATAATGATGATGATGTTGATGTGAATGATGAACTGATATTGTCAGTTGGAGAGCAAATTGTGCCTTTTCGACTTTTAGTTGAAGTGAAAACAGTCTGTGGAGGTGATGCTTGTTTTGTTGGTTACATGTTCATGATGAAATATGTGGATTTAAGGGGTTGTTTTGGATTTAAGTGGTTGTTTTGGATTGAGGGTCAATTGAATAGCAGATATATGATTTTGGATGATATCTTTGTATGGAACAGAGGATTTTGTAGAACTGTGTTTGACAGAGGAAAGATAAAATTGTTTGTAATGTTGTGGGTAGTAATTGGCCTTATTGGACTGAAATGTTAGATTGAAATTTGCATGATGATCTGTTGTATTTGTATGGTGAATGTATGTTGGTTTAATTTGTGTATTGTGACAGCAGTGATTATGCTGTGGAAACATTTTGACTTAGTTAACAGATTAATATTGAAAGGTCTGTTGCTTCTATTAGTTCTTGTATATCAGTGGATGATTGTAATGCATTGGTCAATGTCTAGTTGTAGTATGTCAGTGGACAATTGTAATGCATTGAGCAATGTTAGTTATTAGTATAAGTATTTTGATTTATGTTATCTATGGAGGTACCAGTTGTACCAATATGTATGTATGACTAGCAGTTGTAGTCAAAATTTTGTTACTGTAACATAGATGATGCATTGTATATAATGTAGAAACTGATATGTATAGTAGATAACATAAGATGACGAAAACAAGAGTTTACAAATTATTTATTTTAACTCTTTTTATAATGTATATTATAATTTGTAAACTCAGGAAAGGAAAAACATGTAAGGGCGCTTTTTCAGGATATAATAAAAAGGAGCTATATAAATAAAACATAGAGTTTAAAGAGGGGGGCGTCATCTTATGTATGTAAGCAGTAGTAGATCTTTGGCAGTATTGGAGCATGAAATGGACTCCGTGAAATGTATTAAATTCGTGTATATGTGACACTCGATGTGTTGAGTTTAATTTAATGAGTACGATGGGAACGGTAAGCTGGGGAGGCGCTTACATTCTCAGTTAAGCAATATGCTGCAATACAGGATGAAATTGACGAACAACGTATGAATTTCTAGCACTATCCTACAAGACACCACATCAGCTGAGCATCGACAACTCTAGTGATATCCGAGTGCTACTATCACAATTTGCACTCACCGATGTGCGGAGTTGTTGGAGTCGATGGTGTGGTTGCAACGGACTCGGATCCTGGTGGAGGGGTAGCAGAAGAGGCGTCGTCGCAAACCTGAGTCTGCACACTATCGAGGATCTCGACGAGTGCGTCGAAATCGGCAACCGTCCAATACGTCTTGTTTATCTGAGAAAAATTACCATCAAATTTACCAGTTGTAAAGAGTCGTGGTTCCAAGACGAGCAATTTACCGAAGCAGAAGACAGAGAGATTCTAGATTACGACGACGCATCACTTATGAGTGTCGTTACAGGCCAAGGATGTTATTTGTCGCGACTTGCCTGTTTTGGATCGGACGCTAGTTGCTTCAGTGATTGCTCGTCTATTGCATCTGTGACTCCGATGACGTAAGTCGTGACATTGGCAGCGTGAAGTCGGTCGATTGCAGGCTGAACTGTCGTCGGATCCGTCGCTTTACCGTCAGTGATTATGACGGCAACGTTCGTAGCATATGGTCTATCGCCGCGAGACGTATTGAAGACGAAAATTCTCGAGACGTCCAGGGCACCCGACGTGTTTGTTGTTCCGGCAATGTATTCGAGTCGGTCGATGGCTGCCATCACGGACTCGCGCTCCCAATATCTAAACGACGATTTTAAGAAAACTACGATTGCAGACGACGACATGCAATTTGATCCGTATTGTTAAAACCGATTTATTAGCCTTGACCGATCCGTTCGATTTGCAAAGTGGCTGGTGTGAACAAAGATTAGCGATGAAATTTGCATAGAATTGACTGCAGAATGACCCGTACCTTGTCAGATCCCATCGCCTATATGCTTTAGTGCCAAAGATAACAAGTCCAACTCTGATGGCATTTTCTCCGATGTTCATTCTCGCCACAGATCTGTAGATGGAGTTCACGATTGCGTTCCAGTTGTCGCATGTGTCGTCGACACCCTTTTCAAAGCGTGGATCTGCGTCGCATATGCTTGCGGAGGAATCGACGATGTAGCATAGGTCCATCACTGCATGGCAATCTAAAAGGAAAATTTTTGTAAATGTTAATTCCGCGCGACGTTTTAGTCCAATTTTTCTTGTACACTGCTGTGCACTGTACATTGATTGAGTCAGCGAACTACTTAACTGATTCAGGCGGATTTCACATTTTCGTTGGCTTGTATCTCATGTGACTGATCTTACAAATCGTGGAACAATGAAAAGCTGGTTAGGTTTTGATGGTTTAACACGTTTCTTACGTCGCAGTTTCTTCACCAGGCGCTACCGGTATACGACCTCCTTGGCTGTCGATGTATTGAACAGAGGACGTCATCAGACGTTCCCAGGGCTCAACGAGTTAAGGTTGTCTTTTTGCATATAAATATTGGATGACTTATGTTTTATGCTCTTATATCATTAGTAACTAATGGACTGATTGGAGGTTTGTGGTGTGTTGTATTTGACGTCGTTAATTAATGAAACGTTAATTCAAAGACATCCGCTTGGATTCATACGGCGTTTTAAAAAGTGGTACCACAGTAACTGCGTTACGTTATCGAATTGTCTAAATTGTGAATCATGGTAATCACAAGCAGATGTTGTGATTTGTTTGTAACTTGTCTGAAACAGTGTCACTAAAGGATTGTGATTGTTTCGATGTGAACAGTTGACAGTTAATTTGTTGTGTGCATGTGCCTGCTTCCTCAGAGTATGCATAACGAGTTGTCTCTACTGGGCATAATAAATATATTTTTGAATGGACCAGTTAGAAGAGATAGCTCAAATGTCATGCTTCAAAAGACAGTGAGCTGAGAGTAGACGAAGTTCACAATTTATAAGACACAAAATATTTTGAGAATATGAAAGTCGTAGGGCTGTTGAAGTTTTTGAGTTATATATTCGAGAAGTGGAATTATTTTAATTTACATAAGTTGTACGATAGCCGGAATGAAATTTGAGCCACCCGGTGTAAAGTGTACCTAACGTATTCTTTTGACCGCTTAAATCAGGCATGAGATTCGAAATGTAAATCTATTGTAACGGTTTAATACTCGAACGACACTGAAGATTATCATGGCATCTTTGATTAATTACTGTAGCATCTGCGCACTCACCGATGTGCGGATATTCTGAATTTGACGTTGTTGTATCGACGGAACCGGGTTGTCCAGAGGAGACATCATGGTATATCTGTGATTTTAGGACGACGAGTATCTCATCGAGAGTGTCGAAATCATGGACGACAAAATACGTCTTGTTGATCTGAAATGAGGCAGCGTTAAATTAATTAGATCATGCGCTGCAATAAGTTTCCCGGCGTGGTTGGCCAAAACGCTAATCGAGTGAGTTGCAATTACGAAGAATCCCTAGATCCTTATACAACGCGACGAATTACTGCTGGATAAAAGACGACGGCGGATTGGTGGCGACTTGCCTGTTTTGGATCGGACGCTAGTTGCTTCAGTGATTGCTCGTCTATTCCATCTGAGACTCCGATGACGTAAGTCGTGACATTGGCAGCGTGAAGTCGGTCGATTGCAGGCTGAACTGTCGTCGGATCCGTCGCCCTACCGTCAGTGATTATGATGGCAACGTTCGTAGCATATGGTCTATCGCCGTGAGACGTATTGAAGACGAAAATCCTCGAGACGTCCAGTCCTCCCGACGTGTTTGTTTTTCCAGGCCTGTATTCGAGTCGGTCGATGGCCTCTATCAAAGTATCCCGCTCGCTATATCTAAACATTTTCGGTTATAATACGGTATCTCGATGACGCAGTTTTCGTCGGTTCGTACGATTCACATGACGCAGTCAGAGGCGTCTCATTGGAAAATAAGATCAAGAGCTGAATGATTTTAGTTGGCGATTGTAAAGAACTTGCTTGATCTGACGGTTACCTTACCTCATGATAGTATGCATTCTGTCTTAGTGGAAAAAGGTGTTTTGGTATTTTCAATTTCAGTACGCTGGGAAACAAAATCAAGAATTTGTTTGGGTTTTATCTACCACTGAAGAGATTTGCGTTCATTTTACAATTCAGCTTCGTTATTTTGTAGTTCTTGTGAAATCTGTGGCTAATGCATTCTATAAACAGGAACCGGCGACTGAATATAATTTATGTAAAATTACATTCATGTGTTTTGTAAACCTATCGCTGCAGAATTTTTCGAGAATTCTGGTCGGTGTCGGTTTTATATGAATATTACTCGTCCTCTACAGTTATTTTACTCGCTCTCTACAGTTATTTATCAATCCTAAATTCTAAATATTGGGTACTTTCTTTTTCTCTGGCGCTTGTCCTCTATGCATTTGCCTTTCTTTTCTTTACAACGTGCATGCGTCTGACTGGCAGTCGATGACAGCTTTGAGACCCTCTGCTTTCTCTGTACGTTATGGAAACACTTTACTGTATCTCGTACATCCCCACTTAAAGATCAAGGCTCACCAAAATTTTGTTCTTAAACAGATAGTTTAACTTCTCCCCGTTTCGGCGAATATGTGATAACCCGAGATAGAGACCTAATACCTGCGGCTCTATCGTTGACCATGGATGGTGAGATAAATCATCCATAGCTTAGCTGATACTCTACTGAGTTAACCATCGAAAAATTGCTGTTGCGCCTTAAACATCTCCAGATTGTGGGAAAAGAATACTGTTGCCTGAGAAGAAGTGCTTTAGGCGAAGAAGTGGGTTTAATTGCTTTGCCTTCAAGTCGACTGAATTAAGATAAGAATTTGTAAACTGATGATTTGCTATATGTGTCGATATAAAGTTTTAAGCCTATATATATATATATATATATATATATATATATATATATATAATACTTGCCTTAAAATATAATTGACACGATCTTGCTGTATCATAATTTAGTTTCATAAAGTGTTCTCATCGTTCAGTTTTAGTACATCAGTAAGCAACCTTACAATAACCCACATTTTCCTCGAGTATTTCAATTCTAATAGCGTAATATTACCGAATCATCCATACCTTGTCAAATTCCATCGTAAATCTCCTTCCGAGCCAAAGACGACGACTGCAACTCTCGTGCCGTTGATGCCAATATCCAAGTTTTCGACAAATTTGTGCATCAAGCCGACGGTTGCTTTCCAGCTGTTACACGTTTTTTCAGTGTTGTCGTCGCAGCTCATTTCTAAGTTACAAATGCTCGCCGAAGAATCGACAATGAAGCAGAGGTCCATAGTCCGGACGCCATCTGAAAGTGAATATCATTAATTTATACAATTATTTCGATATTATGTTAATTTTTCTCATGTTGTCCCATGTTGCTGCTTGTCTCCATGGGAAATCAGGTGAGGTGTATTGGTTTTGCTGGGATTCTTAAACAGTGGTGTCAAATTTCTAGCAATAGTCCTGGATATACTGTAATATTTGATCTTTTCCTTGGAAGTCAGTTAGCGGGTCTGAGATGAGATAGTTATTCGTTCTAAAGAAGAATCTGTTTGAGATATATGGCTCTGAAAAGAGCCGCTTTGTAAGTAGTCTTTGTAATTTATATATAAAACACGAGAGGGCTGTGGTAGAATTCACGCATACAGGGTGGCGCAAAAAAATCGGACTAGTCACATTTAGGTTTGCATTTAATATAGTCCGGTTTATATCGCCACCCTGTATAACGCTGGTAATTCTTTGCTAGTAATTCGGAGCAGATTAGGCATAGTCTTTGTAGTTTAAACAGAAAACTATTACACTATGGTGTATATCAGTAATATATTACTTAACGGAATAAAAAAGCACTAAAATTATATTAATCTCGATAACTAAAACTAAAACAAGAATTATTTTAAAACAAAACCTAAATAAAAACTAAACTAGGCGCATTGAAACAAGATATGATTAAAAACTAAAATATTTCAAGACTAATATTGCTAAAATATTTCCAAAATGTTTCGAAAATGGGTCTGTATTCAATGTTTGATTAATCACTTTGTACAGTAGTTTCCAATAATAATAATCAGCCAGACTAGTGGACAACAAGTTGCCGCGATAGCGTTGTTCCAGTGTGGACAATTTCTGGTGAAATCTTTCGCCGTGTCGTCACTAGCAGCACCGAGATTTGATGGAAAGAACTCCAAATGTGAATGCAGGAAATGAATCTTTAGTGACATGTTGCTTTTCATTCTTTTTCTCCATGCTGCGAATATTTTATTTACCAGGTGAATATAGGCCTATTTTGGGGATCTGTAGTTGCCAAGAAAACGCCAAAGAAGTAGTAGTAGTAGCCCTACTATTACTTCTGCTACTACTACTACTACTACTAGTAGTAGTAGTAGTAGTAGTAGTAGTAGTAGTAGCAGCAGCAGCAATAGTAGTAGCAGTAGTAGTAGTAGTAGAGGCAGCAGTAATAATAATAATAATAATTATTATTAATATCATTATTATTTATTTTATCATTATTATTTATTTCAATATCACAAGTTCCAATACTCGAAGATATTGGTCAATGGTACTCCAAATCCATCTGCAAATCAATTTAGAACACATCGAAGCGCTAAACAAAATCTAAAATACAGAAACATTCGTATAAAGAAATATTTACAACAAAAATGAAAACTACTTACCTCCGATCGTTGAGTGGGAGCACGCAGCAGATGATATCAACAGTAGGCACAGGAAATTTAGCAAATTCATCGAATTGATGTATATTGCCAAGATTTCCCAATGAAAGCGTTTTCTTCAACCGTGCTTTGCGGCAATAGCAAAGAAATATTATCTTCGAATAAGTTACTCTAGACGATGATAGCCAATTTAAATCTACTGGTCCTACGCGCATATATTGACGCGTAAGGAAGACTGGTGACTAAATCAATACTTTGACTAATATGACAGTTTGCATACTTCTCAAATATTCTAAAATAGAACGTCCACCCATCTCAATGTGCGTCACAGATTGCGAATACGTCAATAGCTAACGTGTCAACTTTTGATAAATGAGAGAGAGAGAAGGATAGAAAGAAAATTCATCCGGGATCTAGTGCGTACAAGGTGTGAAAATTTTACATTCATTTCAGACTTAGTTTGATGATCGAATGGTTTTATGACTTGAGTTGTACTTGCACGTGATCATAGTGATCATTGTTGTCGTCTCCCCCGGCAAAGAGGAATCATCCTTGTCATCTTCATGATCATCAACTACCACCACCAAAACCATTATCATCATAGTCATCGTCGTCGTCTTCTTCATTTACAATGGCGTGTGTCAGGGTACCAGAATAGGGGTACGTCGACATTTCGGGTTAAAACGTCCGACGAGAAAAAAGGTCGTCGAAGTAGGAGTTCTACCCACATTCACGTATTCTCTTCAATAATTCTATATATCACACCACCAACCCCAAATAACTGGAGGGTTCAGCCTTCCCCCCCCCCTCCACCCCGGCAACTCCAACAACTCAGCTTATTTATTATATATTAACGATTTTGCGCAAATCCTACGGCCTGTCCCAACCAGAATAGGGACGACCCCTATATCGCCGCTCCGATAGCTATGTCAATGATCCATGATTATATTATTACTGCTACTAATACTATTACTACTACTACTACTACTACTACTACTACTACTACTACTACAAATAATAATAATAATAATAATAATAATATTATTATTATTAGTACCACTATTATTATTATTATTACTACTACTACTACTACTACCACTACTACTACTACTACTACTAGTACTACTACTACTACTACTACTACTACTACTTGTTTTTCTTCTTCTTCTACAACAACAACAACTACTACTACTACTATATTCATTTCCACTATTGAGACAATTTTTACAGTGACGCGAGCACGGCGTGGGCCAAGTCAAGAATACTGTAACAACTGTCATTTGAATTAAATGCGAATCAATTGAGATTTTTTAACTCATGTGCCTGAAAATGTGCCGTTCAGTCACTTTTGCGTGAAGAAGAGAAACTTAGTAAATAATTTCAACACCTCACATATGTCTAAACTAACCCGAGCATAGTTTATCTAGACTAGTGTACAGAGTAAAAATATAAAAATTCGAGTAAGATGGATGGATTTTCATCTATCAGTCTGACGCGGGGCTACGTCTCTACTCTAGGCAAGGATATTGGATTCAGTGATGCTGCTAGATCTACTGGTGGGCGGTGAAAAATATCGTAGCGAAATATTAGTCATAGGTGTTTTATAGCTAAAACTGTCAATCTAAACCTTGTGATTAATAACAAATCGGTTAGCCTTTGGTAGACAGATGGAGGTTTTACTACGGGGTACTTTTAACCGAGACGCTGAATGAAGGAACGAGTGAAGGAAAAAACGAATAGGAGCCTACGCGATCGGGCATGGGCGTAAGTAGATCGACTGAGAGATGAGGATTTACAATAAAAATTTGTATTTGCAATAAATGGCAATATATAAATTAATAGCATCACTGAATCAGGAGATATTATATTCAATTACCGTGCCCACTAATTCTAAGAGCATTAGCAATTCCTGTTTTCTCGATTGGAGTCTTTCAATCAATCAATCAATCAATCAAATCTTTATTTCGTAGGCTACTCAACATCGAGAAAAACAATTGAATCGCAATCAGTATACAGTAAACTGAAACATATTTCAATATGCCTCAGTTCAGTATTAATTACTTAATACAATTATGTGACTTAAGCAGATAGCCTATTCAATATAAATCAGTTTCTTAGATGAGAATCAGACAAATCAGTAATGTAGATATAATTATGGCATGGTTATAAATATCATAATTATTTATTTGAATTTATGTTTAACTATCAAGAACTTTTTCTGTAAGATTACCAAGTAACTATGAAGGATGTCATAGAGGGTATGAGTAGAAAAAAGTTGCCCGAAGGGATAAGACTATCCTTTCATCAATTAATTGAGTGCTCCATACCATTCGCTCATTCGTTCGCTTATTCGTTCATTCATGCCTTCATTTGCTGCTGCGTGGGTTGCAAAATCACAAATGCCTTAGGCTGTAAAGCTTAGGGAGACACAATAATGTAGCCTATCCTGGTCATTTCTATTTGGCGATTCTTCTTCGCCTTGTTGGTTGCGCCCTTGTTCAAAAGTCAATTATTGAAATATCCTCCAGCACTCTACGTGAGTCTGTGCTGTTCATATTTAAAGCTTGTACTAATGTTTGAAATACAGTAATTGCTCAAATTTTAAATTCTACACCAAACTATCAGTGGCGTCATTTTCAATGCCTGCTTGCATGGCGACAATAGTGAGATACGAAACTATTTCACTTCCTTCGGTCTTGTGTTAATATCTGCATCCTTTTATACTTATAAAATGCTCAATTTCCAAGTCTTCATTGATGCTCTCCCTCCATCTTTTTAGTTTTCTTCATAGCTATCTGTTTCCTTCTACGTTGTATGTAGGTCTATGTGATGTAGTTTCCCATTCTGATGGTATTGACATAACGAAACCAATATAGTTTTTCCTTTGCGGACTTTTGTGGCTCATGTCTGTTGTCTGATACTCGTATCTTCGCATCGGCCTACAAAATGGGGCTCTCGAAATTGTCAGCATCTTAGGCCTTGGAGATATTATTGACTTCAGTTGACCCATCGGTCACAGCAGCTACACATTACTGCTCAAGTTGATCAAGCTGTGGTCCAGTTTTGTTTCATTTTATTAGAGAAACTAATATATTTTGCAGGCTGCTAAAACAGTTATGTACTACAGTATATCTATAAATATATACATATATATATACATATATCTTTATATATGGTTTGGGACCATCAAGTTAATTCAACAATAGTGGACCCTGAAAATGTTCTATGCTACTATAAGGTCGATACGCCTCTGCTTATTATGACTGAGGTAGTTCAAAGACCATTCATGGGCGTATGCTACTGCATCCAAAATTCATAATTCTACGATATGCTGGTTATTATATTACTGTAATTATGATCCATAAATCGTCTAACCTAGTGACTTTTGTACATACTTACGCAGGGGCGGCGCTAGGGGGTGGGCCTGCGGGTCCGGACCCACACAGCCTCGGGCAGGGACACCCGAACAAATCGTGCAAATCCGTAAAGAAATTTTGATTTGAGGTGGGAGTGGAGGGGTAGTCTGAGCCGGGTCCTGGTTGTGTAGATTGCATTGGACCCGCCCAGCCAACAAAGTCCAGCGTCGCCCGTGTACTTACGTAAATAAATTTTGTAGATTATCCTTTTGCGTATTTTCGATGTTCCATCAAATCCGCTGATAAACGCTTTAACAATAATAATTATAATTAATCAACATACACAGTAACAATGAAATGCATTGTAGCATCTGTATAGCGTCTCTTCTTTTCTACTCAGAGGCGCTCAACACTGTAAAACGCTTGTCGAATCCAACACGTCTACGTCTGTACGTCAATATTGAATGGGATTGTTTCTTCTTCGGTCTAGTTGGGGTCGAGGGAGTAGATAAATGTGAATAAGACTTACTCGTACGAACTGTATCTTATTCATCGATCCGTCTGACCGTCATCGCAGGCCTAATAGGGACTCTACTGTAAATTTGTTCACATCGTTGGATTTTAAGAAAGGTTGGTATAAAGGTTGACTTATTCAGCAGCGTGTCTCCTAATTATAGGGTTACCAGACGTCCTTAAATGACAAGGACAGTCCTTAAATTCGGCGGCCCCGTTCTTAAGCAGTGGCGGCTCTAGGATTTGGCAAGCGGGGGAGGGCGTTGGGGTGGCAACTTCTAGTCATGGGGGGCAACCATTTGTTGTTTAATGTATGTAGCATTAAGTATAGGGTCCCAACAGGGGGGCACTGGGGGAAGGCACTCAATAGAGGGCACGGGCCCCCTGCCCCCCCGGTGGAGCCGCCACTGTTCTTAAAAGTGTTTGTCCTTAATAAGGACACGAAATTACCTTAAATTTTTTTAAAATAGTGATTGTCGATTTTAGACATTACGCTAGATTAAAAGGACTTTGTAGTTGATTGGTATTGGTTGCTAAAAAGGTCATCATTAGTTCTTCGTGCTTCTTGCGTCTTTAACGTCCTAAAAAGTCCGACGTGGGTAGGCTAAAAGCTCATCGCTAGTTTTTTGCTTTTTGCTATTTTGTATCATTAACGTCCTGAAAAAGTTCAACAAGCAAAATATAGGTCATCGCTAGTTTTTTGTGCTTCTTTAGCGTCCTGAAAAGTCTGACAAGCCAATGTGTTTTGTGTGTACTTAAATTCTTTCCAACGGATCTGGTATCCCTGCCTAATAATAACCTACCTCAAATGCTTTTAGATTCGCTCAGAAAATTAATGAGTAGCGACTTTAGCAGTTAACAACTTAACTATGTTGCTTGCGTGCAAGCTGTCAACGTTTAGGTTACATATAAGAACTTAAGAAGTACCGTATGAAGAAGATAAGCATAAATTAACAGGCATTATTTTTCAAAGAATATTAGCTAGGCCTATGGCAGTTTAAGAAGATGAGTGTATATAGTTGCATGACTTGGCCTAAATATATCCATTCAAATAGATTGCAATTACTTCGGCGCGTATTAATTAGTGAGTCTAGAAAAAGCCTACAAATATAATCACAAGCTATAATAATTTGCGTCAATAGCGAAATCGAAATTTAAATCCGCCACCAGTGTCTAAACCGCCACCTGTGTCTAATATTAAACAGAAGTTGATAGCATGTATTAAATCTAGCATGTATTAAATCCAGCTCACAGTTTTTTTCGCAAAAGCACATCTATTGGCAATGTGTAAACTATGAAGTTTTAGTACGCGGTGTTTTAAAAATGAAGCTGTAAGTGTAAGGTATAACGTAGCTAAAGGAAAATTGATTAGGTAAGGGGAGCTATGTGGTTAAATAATGCAAAATATGAAATTAGTCTAGTCTTATTTAAATCGAAAGTATGCAACTCTAATAACTATACGTTTATACGTTAATTTAAATTTAAGAAGCCAAAATAATGTTGCATAGATCTAATCAGATTTAAGCACGCGATACGGAACATGACGCCTTGAAATTAGGTGGACGTAATTCAGTGTAGACAAATGGCGCCTTAGGGGCGGCACTGAAAGTCATCTGACATTCGTAGGTTTGTGTATCGGTGCTAGTTATTGGTAGCAGGGACGTCGATCTTTTGAGGAAAGTATTAATTTGTGCCGGTATTGGTTGGTCCTGCTTCACTTGGTTTCCGTTGCTGCCTATCCATTTGAAGACTGGATAGTTTGGCTGTACGGGAGATTCGGCAAAGACCACGCTGCAGTTGAGTTTCACGCTCTTCGGATTACTAGCATCAGCCGTACACAATGGTCCACTTCCTAAATATATATGTAACGTCAAAATGTCTTACTACATGTTCAAACGTTGAAATTCGATAATCGTGTTTCAAACTTCTGCCTGAGAACATAGGCGTCATATAAAAGAAGTCAGGAGATGCCCAGGCATCCCCCAAAATCTCGTGACTAACAAATTTCATAGCATTGTGTGATAAGGAAAATAATTTATGATCGTTTATAATTTTTATGTTTGCGCTTAATAATAACTTTTTAATGTGTTAATAGACATTTTGTGACCAAACTTTCATACACCAGTACAATTTATATCAGGGCGCAGGGAATGGGCATCACCCGAAAAAATGCTGCCACGGCTGACAATCATTCGATTTTGGTAGAACCCCAATTTAAGAGTTGCACGTTATACGTTTATCCATGGCTTGGTTGCTATTGGTTTATAATGGTCAGAACTCGAATGCTATTTGTGACGACTTTGAGATGCCTAAAGATCCACAAAATTATATACCAATAGTCTGCTTGTATTTTCATCGTCTTTTCATTCGTCGCCATGTATTGTATATGTTGGCAGATTTATCAATCATAATGATTTTCTAACCAACTTACTTATGACGATCAGGTTTGCTGCTGTTACGTAGGTTGGATCCCGGTATCTCAATGTGTATAATCCAGCAGAGGAATATGGCATGGATCCTTTGGGAGCGACAGTAGATTCGAAGACTGTCAGCTGTGATCCACTCACAGCAACCATGTCAATGAATGCTTCGCCAACGTCGTCATCATAGTATGTGATGTTCCTTGCTTGATTGTAAAACGACGAAGATGCAGTGAGTTGCCACTGAACGCCACGACAGTTGTTGATTCTGAAAAATGTAGCTGGAGCGCCTTCGTAAACAACAGTGTTTGTCAAGTTTTGGCTGGAACTGCTCAGTGAAGGATCACACTTTGGCCACTCCGTTGTAACTGTTGTTGGTTCAGCAGTAGTTATGACAAGCTCTGTTGTTGTTTTTGTAGTTGTTGTTGGTTTTGGGGTCGTTGTAGTCGTCGGTACTGTTGTCGTTTTGGTTATCGTTGGTTCTGGGGTCGTTTTAGTCATCGATACTGTTGTCTTTTTCGTGGCAGTTGATTTTGGGGTCGTTTTAGTCATCGATACTGTTGCCTTTTTGGTTTCCGTTGGTTCTCGGGTCGTTTTAGTATTTGATACTGTTGTCTTTTTCGTGGCACCTGGTTCTGGGGTCGTTTTAGTCATCGATACTGTTGCCTTTTCGGTTTTCGTTGATTCTGGGGTGGTTTTAGTCATCGATACTGTTGTCTTTTTGGTTTTCGTTGATTCTGGGGTGGTTTTAGTCATCGATACTGTTGTCTTTTTGGTTTCCGTTGGTTCTCGGGTCGTTTTAGTATTTGATACTGTTGTCTTTTTCGTGGCACCTGGTTCTGGGGTCGTTTTAGTCATCGATACTGTTGCCTTTTCGGTTTTCGTTGATTCTGGGGTGGTTTTAGTCATCGATACTGTTGTCTTTTTGGTTTCCGTTGATTCTGGGGTGGTTTTAGTCATCGATACTGTTGCCTTTTCGGTTTTCGTTGATTCTGGGGTGGTTTTAGTCATCGATACTGTTGTCTTTTTCGTGGCAGTTGATTCTGGGGTGGTTTTAGTCATCGATACTGTTGTCTTTTTGGTTTTCGTTGATTCTGGGGTCGTTTTTGTCATCGATACTGTTGTCTTTTTGGTTTCCGTTGCTTCTGATGTCGTTTTAGTCATCGATACTGTTGCCTTTTCGGTTTTCGTTGATTCTGGGGTGGTTTTAGTCATCGATACTGTTGTCTTTTTGGTTTCCGTTGGTTCTGGGGTGGTTTTAGTCATCGATACTGTTGCCTTTTCGGTTTTCGTTGATTCTGGGGTGGTTTTAGTCATCGATACTGTTGTCTTTTTCGTGGCAGTTGATTCTGGGGTGGTTTTAGTCATCGATACTGTTGCCTTTTCGGTTTTCGTTGATTCTGGGGTGGTTTTAGTCATCGATACTGTTGTCTTTTTGTTTTCCGTTGGTTCTGTGGTCGTTTTAGTCATCGATACTGTTGCCTTTTCGGTTTTCGTTGATTCTGGGGTGGTTTTAGTCATCGATACTGTTGTCTTTTTGGTTTCCGTTGGTTCTGGGGTCGTTTTAGTCATCGATACTGTTGCCTTTTCGGTTTTCGTTGATTCTTGGGTGGTTTTAGTCATCGATACTGTTGTCTTTTTGGTTTCCGTTGGTTCTGGGGTCGTTTTAGTCATCGATACTGTTGCCTTTTCGGTTTTCGTTGATTCTGGGGTCGTTTTAGTCATCGATACTGTTGTCTTTTTGGTTTCCGTTGCTTCTGGTGTCGTTTTAGTATTTGATACTGTTGTCTTTTTCGTGGCACCTGGTTCTGGGGTGGTTTTAGTCATCGATACTGTTGTCTTTTTGGTTTCCGTTGGTTCTGGGGTCGTTTTAGTCATCGATACTGTTGTCTTTTCCGTTTTCGTTGATTCTGGGGTCGTTTTAGTCATCGATACTGTTGTCTTTTTGGTTTTCGTTAGTTCTGGGGTCGTTGTGACAAGCCTTGGTGTAGTTTCGGTTGCTGTTGCCTGTGTGGTTGTCTTTGGTTGTGCAGTCGTTTTGGGCAGATACTTTGTCGCTGTCAGTGAACTAGATTTTTCAGTAGCTGCCGTTGTCGACTCGCGACCTCAAACACAAGAATGATGTCATAATTGAAATAATTTCGCTAACATGTAAACAGCAATATTTCCCACTAATTGACTACTTGATTTCGTAGCCGATACAAAATTACTTCATAACGTCGTTAGAAATCTAGTTTGTGAGGCCTAAGCATTGATCGGATATGATCCCAATAACCCCAAGATGGACAGCGGGAAAACACGTCGTAGCAAATCCAAATATACATGCTGCAAACTATTCCAATGAAAACTGCAACGGGAAAAGCATACTTTATCATAGAAAGCGTGAACTATTGAGGGGCGCGGACTTACTGTCACGTCGGGTTACCAGAGAGCTCGCAAAAGAACTGGATCCTGGTGGAGGGGCAGCGGAACTGGCGTCGTCGCAAACTTGATTCTGTACGGCGCCGAGTACTTGGTCGAGCTGGTCAAAATCGGCGACCTTCCAATACCTTTTGCCATTCTAAGAAAGAAATAAGCATATTTAATAGGTGCAGCAAGAAGCTGTACATGTATCAGTAGTGTCTCGACGACACATAACAAGAAACTATCGATTAGGATAATAAAACCTTTCTTGTGACCGAATCATTCCCCGTCACTTACGGTTTTCGACTCGTTAGATGACGACGACGACGACGCATGGGTGTCGAGTGTCGACTTGCCTGTTTTGGTTCGGACGCTAGTTGCTTCAGTGATTCCTCGTCTATTGCATCCGAGACTCCGACCGCGTAGGTCGTGACATCGTCAGCGTGAAGTCGGTCGATTGCAGGCTGAACTGCCGTCGGATCCGTCGCTCTACCGTCCGTGATAATGACGGCAACGTTCGTAGCATATGGTCTCTGGCCGCGAGACCGGTCGAAGACGAACATTCTCGAGACGTCCAGTCCACCCGAAGTGTTTGCTTGTCCGGGAGTGTATTCGAGTTGCTCGATCGCTGCCATCAAGGGCTTCCGATTCCGATATCTAAGACAAGGCGCGAACAAGCATTACATCCCACAATGAACTACGCGTATTGTACTGTAGCTAAAGTTGCGTCTGCGGTGGCGTCAAACTCGGACATGCTTCGATGGTTCTCTAGTATCTATAGGCTACACGTTTGTTGGTGCGTCCAGGGCCGCCGAGAGAATTTCCGGGCCCCGGTACAAACAAATTGTGACGGATCCCGGAACACATTTATCAACTCTCCGAAAAACCTGACGAGCAAAACAAACGTTATCGACTCTCCAAAACAGGCTGACAAGCAAAAAAAACGTATCGGGCACGGGCCCCTGTGGACTCCATGGGCCCCGGAATATTGTACCGGCTCACCCCCTCTCCTCAGGCATGGGTGCGTCAGTGTAATTTTTGACTCACAAGTTGCATTGTTAATCATATTTAGTTATACTGCTGAAATCTGTTCTATATTCAATTAATCGTTTTTACTAGGACTATCGAATTTAAAGAATAGACTAACTTTCAGCATTTCGGCTCAATTATGTAAGGTTTCTGAGGTAACGTATTCTATCGTGCGTAAGTTTTACCGCACGCCTATTATACAGTATGCAAACATTTATATCGGACATAAGATACGTATAAATACAGACGGTCGCATTTTGATCTTAAATTCTAATCAGTGCGTTCGAATAACAGTCGACATCAAATGACAAAATTATTTGTCTGTCTTATGCTTCAGTTTATTAGCGCTTAATAGCGGCTAAACAATTCTAAATTTTAATTTAACCGATTTCAGAATTTCCCGTACCTTGTCAGGTCCCATCGTACGGATGCTTCACAGTCGAAAACGACAAGTCCAACTCTTATGGCATTTTCTCCGATGTCCATTCTCGCCACAAAGCTGTGAATAAAGCTTAAAAGTGCGTTCCAGTTAGGGCAAGTGCTGTCTTCGTCCCTTCTAAAGTGTGGATCTTTGTAGCATATGCTTCGAGAAGAGTCGACGACGAAGCAAAGGTCCATCTCTGCGGAGCAATCTAACAAACACGCCACATGGATGACTCTGTACAGTACGATGACATAAGGTACAAGAGTACACTCCGCTATATTTTCACATCTATATTCTATTCTATACATGACGATTAATATAGCGCCGTAGGCGTGACGAAGGCCAAAAACAAAAGCGCTTTACAGTCAACTAGATAAATTGTACGAGGTCTTGAATAAGTACGTCTTAAGCATGCAAGCAAAAGTTCCAGCCGAGGTGGCCTTTGTCACGTCGTCCGAGAGCGTAGCCTTTGAGATGCATAGACGACACTAACAATATGAGAGCAACTACACTATAAAGAATAATATTGCGAGCTTATTTAATCGATGTGCGGAGTCGTTGCCTTCACATACTTTTATTAAATATAACTACTTTATTAGCCATTTGACGGGTTGGTTTAATATTTGCAGCTGATTTACTGTATGATTTAACAATGATAGTGTCAATAATAATAGTGTCAATAATAGCAGTAATAATAGTAGCAAACTGATGGCAACAGTATTAAATATTAGCAGTAGCGATAATAACAACATTTAAGACAATAATAATAATAATAATAATAATAATAATAATAATAATAATAATAATAATAATAATAATAATAATAATATTAATAATAATATTAATAATAATAATAGAGTTCAAAATGACATTTACTTACCATCGGTCGTTGTCTTGGAAACGGCAGAATGTGCCCCCAGCAGGATGAACATCAAGACCAGAAAATTCATCGAAATGGTGTTTGATGCACACGTCTTTACACGGGAGGTTCTTTCGTCACCCTAATTTGAAGCAACAGGGCAATTAGCGTCAAATCCCTTGCTTTTCTTTAGACGATGATACCTGATTGAAGCTATATGTTTCGACCCACGAGTTATGACGTGTAGGCGATAGTCCCGTAGTTGGTCCGATAGTTTGATGTCGATGTGGCCTTAAAAGAATCTTCGTCAACAGATCTATAATAGGACGTCGGGCCTAAATGTTCGCTTCATTGCGGGTGCGGGTCACACGTTGCCGCTACGTCAATAACTGATGCGTCGCTCTTGATTTATTTCAGAACATTGATACATTGGGAGATAGGGAGAAAGAGAAACATATAATAGATACAAAGAGAAAGACAGACAGAAAGAAGGAAGAAAAGTGAGAAAGAAAGAGAGAAAGAAGAAAGAAGAAAGAAAGAAAGAAAGAAAGAAAGAAAGAAAGAAAGAAAGAGAGCGCTAAAAGATAGGCTTGTCTGGGAATTCTTATGTTGTTTTCCAACATTAACCATGTTCTGATAAGACTCGTAATTGCAATGATCATTATCGCCGCCGCCGCCGCCGTCGTCGTCATCATCATCATCCTCGAAGCAGAAGTATCAGTCACTAAACTGCGCTAGAAATACTTTTGGGGACTGTTACGGTATTTACTATTTAAGTACTTGTGTGGCTGTTCTTCATGACATGGTTTGTGCAGTTCGGCCCCGCTTAGCTCACCCGGTTAAAACACCATTACTGGTGAGACATGCCATCGGCAATGAAGCCCTAGGTTGAGGTATTACAGAAGGCGCTAGAATAAGTGACTGATAGAAAGACACGGTTCCCGATGAGCTTTATTATGAGTTTTATTAATTGGATGAACGCCAATACGCTGACATAAAGGACACAGACACTGGAGGCCATACATAAGAATCCAACCAAAAGTGATGCTACTGGTGATGATGATGATTATGATGATGATGATGATGAAGAAGAAGAAGAATAAGATGATGATGATGATGATGATGATGATAATGATGATGATGATGATAATGATGATGAGGATGATGGTGGTGGTGGTGATGATGAGTATGATTTTGATGATTATGATGATTACGATGGCGATCATGATGATGTTGATGGCGATTGTAATGGCAGTGATGGTAGCGATGGTGATGTATAATAATTTTGATGATGAAAATAATGTTTATCGAAAGCAAAAAGCGTCAAAAATACGAATAACTTCACAGCAATACCCACCTACAGTATACAAGCATTTGCATCTATCGATTTGACCTCCGTTTATGACTCGAGCCTATGGAGATGGGATTTACAAAAGTCGCTAGGCCTACTGGAGTGCGAACACGATTGTAGCGTGTTCATTCGCCATGTGTGCTCAATTGCCAAAAGCTGTCAAACTGCTTGCTGTGTAGGCTATAGGCTATTCTACGTTTAATGACAATCGTTTCAGCCGCTTTTGGAAAACAGATGCAAACGATATACTCTACTATAATATAATAATACTAGGTGTTTACCCGTCAAAAATGACGGGGAAGATTGGCTGTTCTACCACCAGATTTTGCGCAAATGCAATAGCATTTTATGACGGGGAGATTGGCTGTTTTACCAGATTTTGCGCAAATTAACATTTTATGTCGGGGGAGATTGGCTGTTTTACCCCGATTTTGCGCAAATGCAGTAGCATTTTATGACGGGGGAGATTGGCTGTTCTACCACCCGATTTTGCGCAAATGCAATAGCATTTTGCGCAATTGATTGTCCTTAACTCGCCGTCTTTTCCTGCAACCGAGTTAACGCCCATTCGCGTGAATTTTCTGAAACTTGATAGTCAAGGTAAGTGTACTGATTTGGCAGTGTCGAACGACATGCAGTGCTGCTTGATTCTCTTGTTTGCTGTGCTGATTTTTCACGCCGAGCAACAGCCTGCTACTCATTCTCACTTGATTGTCGGAAGGCTCGTGAACGCTGAACTTTTTGTTTTGCACAGAGGGTTAGAAAGGGAGATAAAATAGCTAAACAACGGTGCAAACCTCATCTTCTTAGCTCTTATATAGCCCGAGATGTAACAAATTCAAAAAAATTGGAAACTTTCTCAGAATTCAAAACTTTCGCGAAATTCGCCGATAATACTTATGTTCAAACATTGGGGTCATCGGGTTAGAATTGATAGATCTTTGCCAAATGTCAACCGATTTTCAAAATTTTTGGTTTATTTTGTTCCTCTGACATCCCTTTAGAACTTTGCCGCTGACCAAAGTGGGGTTACCGCTAAAAATATTTTGCTAGGGGGCTTTAAAAATTTTTCGGGGGAGAGGGTGATATTTTAGACCGTAAAGTGGACTCTACCCTCACATTTTTTGTTTTGCACGGACGGTTAGAAAGAGGAATAAACAATCTAAACAATGGTGCAAACCCCATCTTATTAGCTCCTATATAGCCTGAGATATAGCAAATTTAAAACGTTACAGCAATCATTTCTGAGAACGCTTTTCCAAAAATTAAATCCCCAGTACGGTGACGGCGTCTGAAAATTTAATCCCCACTTGAGGGGTTAAATATAAAAAATAGGTGTTGAGGCTAGGAATGAATAAATATATATATATATATATAATAATGGGGGGCAGGGCATTGGGAGAGGGAAGGGAGGTTTGTGAGTAGGAAGGTGGGTTGTACGGGTTTTCAGAGCAGCGTTGTGTAGGTTTGGGAACGGAGTTTGGGGCCGGTGGGGTAGGGCGGAGCGCTGATGGGTTGGGGCCTGGGCGATTGGGAGAGGGATGGGTAGTTGGAAGGGGATAGGGAGAGGGAAGGGGAACGGGGTTTAGGGCCGGGGCGGGAATGGGTTGAGGCTGGAATGGGTTGGGCCGGGGCGATTGGGAGAGGGATGGGGAGAGGGAAAAGGGATGGGGAGAGGGAAGGGGAACGGGGGTTTGGGGCCGGAGCCGGAATGTGTTGGGCCAGGGGGTGATTGGGAGAGGGATGAGGAGAGGGAAAAGAGATGGGGAGATGGGAGGGGAACGGGGTTTTGGGGCCTGGGCCGGAATGGGTTGGGGCCTGGACGATTGGGAGAGGGATGGGGAGAGGGAAAAGGGTTGGGAGACGGAAGGGGAACGGGGGTTTGGGGGCGATTGGGAGAGGGATGGGGAGAGGGGGAAAGGGTTGGAGAGACGGAAGGGGAACGGGAGTTTGGGGGCGATTGGGAGGGGATGGGGAGAGGAAAGGGATGGGGATAGGGAAGGGAAAAGGGGTTTGGGGCCGGGGTGGGAATGGGTTGGGGCCTGGGCGATTGGGAGAGGGATTGGGGTGAGGGAAGGGGGACGGAGGTTTAAGCTGCAATTAAGACGCTTCGTTAAGCGCTCCGTTTTGATTAAACAATATTTGGTTGTCAATGACAACAGCGTCTTGCAATACCCGCCGTGTTGCGGACGGACAGACAGACGCGACGACGGACGGACAGACATCGAGAATTATATATAAGATAATATAACAAGGTTTAAAGTGGTTTAGTAGGGACTGCCCTGTGTGAGAACCACTGTTTTATAGGACGGGCTACTTTTAACCGGGACAATGAATGAACGAATAATGAATGACCAAAGGACGAATGGTATTAGTGGCGGTGATGATGATGATGATGATGATGATGATGATGATGATAATGACTGATGATCAGTGGCGGATTTACCAACTGGTAAATCCGCCACTGTATGTACCAAAAATGTACCAACTGGTACATTGGTACTGGGCCTCCCTTCAAAATACAAATTTAGGGCATCCCTTTTCTAATAATAATTTTAAAAAGACTTTTTAATTAATTATTTATTGCTTTAAAGTAATTTATTTTCGGAGATATACATGAATTCTTGTATCGGTTAGATTTTAGTAGTGTTTGGACATGGATTAGTATTGAAACACATGCTCTATGCTTAAAATGCCTATGCCTTATATATACCCGGGTTTAGCTTACCTAAATTATTGGTATGGCTTGACTCTGACCGGCGGGTGCACCGACCTCTTGCACCCTTATGTAGATTAGGCGTACTGCCTTACTCAGCCTGAGTGCCTGTGCAGCGACTGTCATTTCTTCAGTGATGATGATGATGATGATGATGACGACTGATGATGATGATGATGATAATGATGATGACGACGACGACAATGATGACATTTAAAGTTTACGTTCATTGACAGAAACAGCGTATGCAATGTGTGCTCTCGTGTTAATGGTGTAATTATCGATGCAAACTCCCGGGTCTCGAAGAAAAGCGTCGATTGAAGCGATGGCTTAATAAGTGACGGTGATTCCTTTATCATCTGGCGACTGCTTGCTTATGTTATTTTTACAGAATCGCTGGGTTTTGCTTCCAGTTTTAATTCTTGCTACTATACAGAGCCGTAGCTAGGGGCAGGGGGGAAAGTCGCCTCGGGCGCCGACCGGTGGGGGGGGGGGCGCAATTTGGATGTGAAAACAAATAATTAAAAATAGTTATGCGGAGTAAATTATTAAAAAATGAAAAAAGGCCATCAGCGGAAAAATCGATAAGTAAGCTGTATGACTACTAAAAAAACGGTCGTCACCGAAATTTGTGGGCGCAAAATATGAATCTTGCCCCGGGCGCCGAAAACCCTAGCTACGGCTCTGCTACTGTATTGAAGAAATGTCTAATCCTAACTACAGATATTGACTTTGTATTAAAGGTTATATCGGTGTGCTCTCATTTGGTTGGAATTTTATTTGCTGGCTTTATAATGGCAGGTTAAAATTCAATTTGATATCGCGGTGGCGCGGCCAGGATTTCCAAAAGGGGGTTTGGTTTTGATAGCAACCAACTTCGAAAAATCTTGACAAGCAAAAAAGACCTTCACCTTACACCTTTACATTCTGTAGCACTAGCACTTAGAAATTTTGGGCCGGCAGCGAGCCAAGGTGGGTTTTGACCCCCAAAGCCGCGTCCGAAAATACGAAATGTATGGAAACACATAAGAATTTTTTTTTCGTTGGCAGCCAAGGGAGGTTTAACCTCCAACCCCCTTGGCTACGCCACTGGAAGAAGCTAGGCATTATGCTTGTTGCTGGCATCATTCATTCGTAATATGAAACAAGATTGGAAAACCTTCGATGTAAAAATAGCATACTGTCTATGGACCTATGTCTATTAATTTTATTAATGCGATTAACCCATCATAACAGTACACACATATACAAATAAGTAAAAAGTCAAAGTCAAAGTCCTTCCCGAGCCTCACGGGCTCATAGGGCGGCGCTGAGCTCCGTTGCTATAGCCCTCAGCCAGGCGTGCAATGCCACGGATACGGGGCTAGTGTATCGCGTAGCGTACATGTTTGACTTATCGCAGAGATTTATTACCACTGCTCCTCATTTTACCACCACGAAAAAGGTTGAGTCGACCTTTAAGGCTCCTGCGGGACTCGAATCCGCGACCTCCTGCTCCATCACCCAACGTTGTTGCCACTCTGCTAACTTCCCGCCCCAAATAAGTAAGCTTATAAAAATAAAAGAGTAAAGTAATCAAATGAATGAAAATGTACAAGTTATCATAAAATAAAATGAAATCTACTTTCTTTCTTCCGCATTGATTGTGCCGATCACCAGATTATTTCATGTGTGTCTTCATGTGTGCCGCCCATGGTTAAAGCCAAATAGCCATTGGCACGCTACGTCACTGTTCAGAGATTTGATGAAAGCTGGTTAAATTTTACAAATTTAATTTGCTTTCCACATTGACCATATTTTGGTCATGCTCGTGAGAGCAATCATCATCATCATCATCATCATCATCATCATCATCATCATCATCATCATCATCATCATCATCATCATCATCATCATAATCTTCGCATACAAACTCGTCAAAGCAGAAGTCTATCAGTTGCTAAACTGCGGGATAAAAATATATAGGGGACTGTTACTGTATCACTTTCGAAGGCGCTATAGAAATTCACATGAGAGTTTACTTGCTTACTTACTTGAGTATGCCTGTGTAGACCATCAGTAAATCGTAAATCGTCGGTTTCCAATGACCTATTTTCGATGATCCGTCAAATCTTGTAATCGATTTTTAAAAATTCAGCATATTATGAAACTGTCACAAGGCCGTCGGGTCGCACATAGAAAAATCCAAAATGTTTATAATTTCAGTGGGAAAAATAAAAATAAGAATGTTAAGTACTTTTTGGAAACGGAGTCCATTATTGAAATGCCATAATACGATGCAATAACTGCGATGACCTTTTTTAGGTGTCTGTCAATACATTTTTGGGAGAAGTTGGAGGCCCCATCCTTTTTTGCCCCTGGGCGCTGTCAATCCTTTCAAAGATTTTTAAATTAATCGCATGCTTCCATAAAATAATTTAGAATTATCACTTTCTGCGGATCGTGTGCATATTTTTAAATGACCTCGCGGTACGCATGGAATCCCGTGGCGGGCCGCATTCGACCCGCGGGCCGTAGTTTGCCCAGCCCTGCTTTAGAGACCGATTTTGAATGGGGTTGTTTCTTCTATCTAGGTGGCGGTGGTATATATTACGCTCAACGTAATCCTACGTATCTGATTGATCGAGTCTTTTTAGTCGAAGTATGCAGAACACCACGCTACTCCTGAGCTGTAGGTCAACACTTCATTGGATTTTGGAGAAAGGCGCGTCGAGTATCTTAGAGCCTAATGGCCTATTCACGAGGGCGTCAGCTGTGCCTTAAACGGGCTATCATCAAGGATTCGATTATCTGGAAGAGAGATTGGTCTCCTGCAATCACATGTCTTCCGGCACGGAATGTGGCCAGTGGCGTAGCGACGAGAGTATATGGGTAGATATACCCCAAAAATTAGTAAATATATAATACAGCATTTGTAAAATACATGTATATATAAATATACATACTGTATATACTATATATAATATATATATAATATATAACATGTTATAATATTATATATATGTATATATATACATCGCCAGCTTAGAGTGATTCGACGTACACTGGACATGCCATCTGCTTCTACTTTGATTCATGCATTTACTTGCTCAAGGCTTGACTACTGTGGTTCACTTTTTGCTGGTCTTACATCGGTGCGACTTGATAAACTCCAGATGGTTCTTCGTTCGGCAGCCAGGGTGATTGCTGGTGTCACAAGACGTGATCACATTAGTGAATATATGATGTCTGTTCTACACTGGCTGCCTTTGCCTTATCCCGCTCGAGTTGAATTTCGTGTGTTGATAGCGGTTGCACTCTCTCTTTATGGTGCCACTCCATCTTACCTTTCAGAGCTACTCCATCCTCTTAGCTCTATCCCTGGTCGGCCATGTCTTCGGTCCACAACCAATGGTCTTCTCAGTGTGCCCCAAGCACGAATCTCCTTGTTCCTGAAACGAGGTTTTGAATCAGTTGGCCCCATCCTCTGGAATGCTCTTGACACCAGTATGCGTGGCTTAGCAACTCCTTATTCTGTGGCTCTCTTTTTCAAACTACTTAAAACTTATATCTTTGTCAATATACAGTAATTTACTGTGGGAGCGCTGCTGAGTGATTCTTCAGAAGAGGCGCTATACAAATATTTTGTTACATTACATTACATTACATTACATAAATGAAGAACATTAACATCGACAGTACTTTAGTAACAATTTGTTTCTGTACAAACAGTTGTCTATATATAGGCCTATACGTCAGAACATTTCAATCTCAAAAATAAAAAGTATCAAAATAGAATTGTACATTCTGGTGCTTAACATTGTATTAACGCGAAACGTCATACAATTCACGAAAGTAATTACTCAAAGCGAAATAGCCGTGCTGTATGGGTAAACATCAACAACTTTAGTCCAGCGAATTCAATGCAAAATGCAATAATTTAATCAATTATTATGTTATATATCGAATTGATAATATATATATATATATATATATATATATATATATATATATATAATGCCCTCGGTATTTACTTATGAAAAAAGTGCCTGGGGATATTATTAAACTGTGTGACTAATTCTAGTTAGATCCGAGGTTTTATATATATATATATATATATATATATATATATATATATATATATATATATATACTGTGCCACTTTAAAGGCAACCGAATACTGTATAATGTGCAAAACCAACAGGGAAAGCTAGAGGATCACAACAAATGCCATTTCAAGTGACTAAGCATCGCGAAACTTTAGCTTGATGTTTGTGGCGATCCTGTGACATAGAAGCGAGCGCAAACATCGAATGACATGGCCAAAATGAAATCGATTTTTTTTTCTTTTGAAAAGACCGGCAGCCAATATACCCGTTCTGCTGTATTGTTTGCCATAGTCTTAGCGCTTATTTTGACGTTACTATAGCGATACGATAAACTGAACTCGTCGACTTGTTTCAATTTACAGACGTGGAGAAAATGTTAATTTTCTGGCAATTTATTTACTTAAATGATGGTAACCTATGCTGGGTCGCGATTATTGGCAGTCTTAGATTTAGCCTATTAGGCCTACCATTACTTAATAATATTAATTTTTGTTAGCTACACAGCTGTATAATTTTGTAAGTTAAATACTAGAGCACCAATCATAGTTCAGTTTAAATATGTAATATTGTTGAATTTGACAATAATGTCTGAAAATTGCTTTTTGATATTAGGCCGTCAGACAAGCTTGAGGCTAGGACATTTAGTGTCAAATATAAATTAATGACAGCAATTCAGTAATACGAATATATAACAGTGAGGATACTGGTTTAAGTCAAAACTGGATGAAATTAATTTCATTGAATCAGTTTGCAGGATCATTGTAACAAGAGGGTTAAAATGAATCGCTATCGAATTACCTTAATTAGTGGTTAACATGTGAAAAACCTTGCTCAGAGACGAGCATTATTGCAATCTAAGTAATACTCTGATCAGTGATGAAAGTCAGCCGGAACGCGCCGGAACTGAGTTCCGGCACCTTTTTGGACCATGAAATATTTTCCCCATAATTTTTCAATATTTGTTTCAATATTGTAAAAGCACCGCGTACTTGTTGCAAAACAATTAAGCTAAGATTTAAAAGCGCTATAGAAATGTAAACGATGGCTACCCATAGTTCGTTAGGATTATGGTTAGGGTTGTGCCAAGAGAGTTCCTGCACCTTTTTTCACAGACTTTCAGCACTGACTCTGAGTTACCGAAACGTCGACTATCGGGTATGACAAATTTTCTGAAACGAATACAATAACCAAGATATTTATCCTAGTCTGATTTTAACCGTTAACAGCCTTAGGACCAGTGGCGGTTCCAAGAATTCTTGGTGGGGGATGCAATAAATTTCTAGGAAGTTGGTGGGGGGATGCAATGAAATTCCGAAAAAGGTTGACAAGTAAAAAAGGGCATTAGCAGTGTTTTTTGGCCAGTAAATAATGAAATAAACTTTACCGGAAAAGGCTGATAAGCAAAAAGGTCATAAACTGTTTTTGCACAAAGGGATAGCGGCTCGGACCAGGTAAACCCTGAAAACGATGATAAGCAAAACAGCTCGGTGGGGGGGGGGTCATCCCCAGTCATCCCAAACGTGGAACCGCCCCTGCTTAGGACTGTACTGGAGTTGTCCGTACATAATTCGTATCAAATATTCTTAACATATTTTATTTGCAAACTGAAAGTTTATGACGCGTAAACAAATATAACAGGATTCGTGCAAGCAGTCGAATTTTAAAGACGTATCGAGGGTGTGCTTTGCTATGATGATAGCCTTTCCATTTGTACTTTCGTCTTTAGATTCTGTTCTGTCGTGTTCTTTTACGCTCATCGTCTTTCCTTTGATTTCGTCTTTTATTTGGCACCGAAAAATTGCATCTGAATTTCGAGATAGCAACATTATTTAACGTCAAAGCGAAAAAAGAAAAAGAAAAACACGGCTAAGAATAAGCACTCCAAGTAAAGAGTCAACGCTTATGTGCTTTAGGCTACAATAATAATCTTCTTTCTTTTTGTTTTTCATCTTTATGCTCTGTTCTTTATTGAATGTTTAGTTCAAGAAACTAGATTTTAAAATTTCTGTCTATCTTTAGTCTTATGGCTTTGCCCAATTTTCTGCTGGTCTTTTATTAAATGCTACAATAGAACTTTTTCTTTCACTGTCTTTGGGGTTAAACATTTTACCTTTAAAAAGTAGAGAAATATTTAGGCTTAAAGATTTATTTCTTGCGTCAAGTATTCAATCGCGTTTATTTATCTGTTCTTTAGTCCACCATGCATTTACTTATCCACTTTATTAATAGTATCATTTAATTAATAAAGCTATTCAGTCATTCAGACAGTCATTCAGTTCGCACGTCGTTTCATTAATTAATAATTATTAATTAGCTCACTAATCATGGAGGTATTATCCCTGGAGACGGCATTACGTCATTTCGGTGAAGCTAGCTGGAAAATTCCCAGACGGCAGCCACAGTTTTGGTCTATCAAGATGGCCGCTAACACATGATTTGGGTCTACCAAGATGGCCGTTAACCATGGAGGTACTATATTTCGCCTACGCGCTACTGGCTTCACGCAGCCTGGGCTAAAAATGACGTAATGCCGTCTCCTGGAGTAAAACCTCCAAGTCACTAATCCATTATTTGATCTCATCCTTTATTTGTTTAATAATTCAATCAGCGAGTCAGTCGTTTCTTAAATCGTCACTTTATGGAACCGAGTAATTAGTTCTTCATAATTCCTTCACACATTTACAACCCGTAGGTTATTTCCGTGCAAGCAACATTTTCTCTTTCAAATAGTGTTAAAAGAATTTTTGTACTTTGTACTTCGTTTCTGATTCTTTAATTGATCCTATATTTGCTCATTCAATTTCAAGGTAACTATGATCTTCATACCGCTGTTTCGCAAATTCCTTGGAAACTCGATCTTCGATTGGCGTCGTTGCCTCTGGTAACCAAGCGTCCGTAGCTATCGCGACGGCAAATGTCCTGCGCGAACAAACGCAAAGATTGTCGAAATGTATATTCATCCGACATGTAATCTTATTTTCATGTAAAGAAAACTAACATACAGGAATCGATATACACTATGTCGGAAAAAAGTTCCGGAACCTTTGATAATTATTATGAAAAGCAATGAGCAATATTTATACTTTTATTAAAATTCCAGGCCTCATTTCAACCCTAGTATAGCTACTGTATTAAAAGGCTGCATTAATGATCTAAGAAACAGCAGCCACAGCATTATTACTAAACACGCACTATTTAAATGTAAGAAATTTTGCTCATTTGATTACTAATATGCCCTTGAACGCTTCCATTCAGTCCTCACTGTTATGTTCAATGCGAAAGCTTTCGCATTGAACATAACAGTGAGACCTGAATGGAAGGGTTCAAGGACATGCATGTATCATTAGATACTCACGGGAATTAAGACAGGTCCGGTACTGACGGTACTGGCCCGACGCGCTATGCCGACGGTGCTACCGTACGGAGACTCCCTAAAGTCTGAAACTGAAGCCTCCGAGACGAGAATGTGAGGATTTCCACCGGGGATATGCTGTTGCATCAGCTGCTGTTGAGGGTTGAGTATGCTCGAACGACGCTGGCGAACAATGGTGTCGAGTACAGCCTGCTCCGCCTACAAAACGATTGCCATTGCAAATACTATACGTTTACTACTACTACTACTACTACTACTACTACTACTACTACTACTACTACTACTACTACTACTAATAATAATAATAATAATAATAATAATAATAAATTACGGCGAATATCATTACACTCCAGAGATTTAATGCAGACGCCTTCCGAGGAACATTCAAGAAATAAAAAATAGTGATAGTGATAATAATAATTAATAAACTTATAAACATACGGTATATATCAAAACAACAATAATAATAGTGATGATGATACTGACGATACTGATGATACTTATGATAATAATAATAATAATAATATTATTATTATTATTATATTATTATTATTATTATTATTATTATTATTATTATTATTATTATTATTATTATTATTATTATAGGTTTATGAGCATACAGTAGGATATCAAAACGCTTTTTTACATTTCTTATTTTCCGTCTAAAACCGTGGTTTTTACATTTTTAAAAGAAAAAAAATGCAAGTATTCCGTCTTGTCTATTCGTTTTATGGATCCAGAATATGAATGTGACACCAATATAGGCTGTAGTTTACCGGCGAACATCAAACTACATCTACCTGTCAATGTCCGCTTGGCCTATCCTCTTTAGATTGCTCTCCCGCCGATCGGGTTGACCGAGGCTTGGACTTGGTGCGTCGTCGGCTGAGATGCCATAGACATTATGATAGTGGAGCCATAGATGATTTGATCAGTTGATTGATTCATGGGTTAACCCATGGGTTGGATTGAATTGGGTTGGGATCGGTCAGACTTTTGCTTATTAATGGTGAGTTGGGTTAGCATAGATCGGAAAAAGTCATGTTTTAAGAAATTGTAAAAGTATTATGGCGTGTTGGGTTGGGTTGGGTCAAGTGACAATTTTACCGGCATGGGTTGGGTTGAGTTGGAGATTTGATGGGTTGGGTTTGATTGGAGTTTTAAAAAATGGACCCATGGATATCTCTGGCCTTGTACTCTAGCATATTAAGTATCAGTACGTTTTGATTAGTGTAACTAGATCGAAATCTTAACTGAGAATTATTGTTATCCGTTTACCATTCCCAGTCCTTGAAAGCTGGAATGACGTCGATAGGCCCTGGGACCGAGTGACTCATGAGATCCGTTTATCATCAGTTCCGGAGTGCTCGGTGCTGAAACGCGAAGAGAAAGGACTCGACATGAACACAATATTTCTACTAAATTAATCAGCTGAAGACAAATGAATTTCTACTCGAGATGGCTGACGCACAGAGGAAATTGTTGTCTGCGATGCCTAAAGGACAAC
This sequence comes from Metaphire vulgaris, assembly GCA_018105865.1. NCBI lineage: Eukaryota > Metazoa > Annelida > Clitellata > Crassiclitellata > Megascolecidae > Metaphire > Metaphire vulgaris. The sequence goes on from CM030849.1 coordinate 5,282,565, forward strand.
TTTAATATCTTGGACGTATAATGAGAAAGAACGTCATAGAAAGCCTGGCAATCAATGAAAAAGTCGAAGGCAAACGATCAAGAGAAAGACACAGGAATGACATATGGCATATATCGGTAGCTTACTGACTGACGTAAAGATATTAATTACAGAATTAGATCTCATGTAGGCTAATCCACGAACAACAGAGAGGCATGGAAGTCCATAGTCACCAACGTAGAAATGCGCGGCGCTGGGGGAGCGGAGAAGATTCAGTTGATGTAATAAATATTATTTAGCGAGTAATTGAAGAAATAGATCCTATAGAGTTTGCATTCCTCGGTAAATATCTAAATTATTTAATATTTAAATATTCAGTTACTTGTAAGAAAGATTTCGCATCTTACGTCGAAATTTATTGAGATATTTTTCACCGACGTTCAGGAGACATTTGCCGTCATTGTTAGCAATCTGGCCGTACCGGACGTCCGTTGAAAGCCGCCTATTTAAGAAAATGCAACGCATATACTACTACTAGGCCTACTACTACTACTACTACTACTACTACTACTACTACTACTTCTACTACTACTACTACTACTACTACTACTACTACTACTACTACTACTACTACTACTACTACTACTACTACTACCACTACACTACTACTACCACTACTACCACTTACCACCACTACCACCACTACCACCACCACTACTATTATTGCCACCACTACCACTAATAGTAGCAGCAGCAGCACCACTAATAGTAGTAGTAGCACCACTACTACTGGCAGTAGCAGTAGTAGCAGCAGCAGCAGCAGCAGCACAACCACTAAAACCATTACAACAACAACAACTGCTACTACCATTAACACCAGCAGCAGCAGTGGCAGTAGTAGTAGTAACACCACTACTACTACTGCCACTGCACCACCACTACCAGCAGTAGCAGCAGTGGCAGTGGCAGCAGCAGGTGCAGTAGCAGCAGCAGCAGCACTGGGCAGCAGTAGTAGTAGCAGCAGTGGTGGTGGTAGTAGTAGTAGTAGTAGTAGTAGTAGTAGTAGTAGTAGTAGTAGTAGTAGTAGTAGTAGTAGTAGTACTAGTACTACAACTACTACTACTATTACAACAACAACAAAAACTACTACTACTACTACTACTATTGTCACAACAACTACTACTACTATTACTACTACTACTACTACTACTACTACTACTACTATTATTAATATTATTATTATTATTATTACTGCTACTACTGCTACTACACTATCAGGTGTGTGCCTGATGTTGACGAGAAAAAAGGTCGTCAGGTCAATTTGGATGCCCCCATCTGACGGATGCCCGGAACTACCCCCCCACCGCTCCTCTGCTTGCTACTGCTCCCCCCGTTGGTCTTACTCTCAAATGCCGAATGCTCTGTTTAATGGCACACGATCCTCTGAGGTTCTAGTTTTCCGCAATTCATTTTGCAAACTGTGTCACGTTTTTGGAGAAAAATAATAGCGTGAATAGGCTAATTTTTGGCGAAGAGCAATGCCTCTCATGACAAGAAAGGATTACGACGGTACGATATTCGCCCTTGGCCATTAGCGTTGCTTTGGCATTATACGTACATAGACAAGGGACGACTATTGATTACACGCCACTCTTTTAGATCACGTGACAATGGCCACCAACACAGTCAGAAATAACGGTCGACAGAGGGCGAACGACGACGGACCTCTTTGAGGTTTAATTTCCGTCGTGAATAATAATATACTGAGAGAGAGAGAGAGAGAGAGAGAGAGAAAGAGAGATTTCAAGACACGAATGTCTGCTCAGTCTTAGTCAACAGCGTCTATTTCTAGTTAACGTCGTCGCCGACGTCAATATTCCAAAATTACGCTGCGTTGGAGTTGTGGCGGTCGCCGATGTACGGCCGGCATCGTATATCATCATAAATGGTTTGGGTGACAGTCTTGCAGAGAAATAGAACGACCTTTCAACACCAGCCCCCCCTCCCCCCCGCCCACCGCTCTCCCCGACATCGACGCAATCGGTCTTTCCATAGCAGCTGGGACTCCGGCAAATTAACAGTGATTTTAATGTGGAGGCGAAAATGCGAAAATGCGAAAAAATAATCTTCAAATTATTACCGTAGCCAAGAGGAAGGCGGTCTGGAATATAGGTGCAAAATTCGTGCAATGTCGATAAAGAAAATTTATAGGCGGGTTAGGGTGATTGCCCGATAAATTGTGCAATAGCCAGCAGCCTGCACCATTTGGAGAATAAATTGGATAATTTTGATAACAAAAGATTGGAATATAATGTAGCCCTACTTTTTTCGGCTGGGGAGTTACAAAGTTCCATGCATCTTCTTGTCTGATCTGTCCTTGTTTGCTGGAATAGACATTCTGGTGTTTGTAGGGAAAGGGGGTACATTCCGGATCACTGCTTTTGAGTCCAGTTAGATGGGTTCAACAGTGGTTCTCACACAGGGCAGACCCTACTGAAGCACCGTGAACCTTATTATTATTATTATTATTATTATTATTATTATTATTATTATTATTATTATTATTATTATTATTATTATTATTATTATTATTATTATTATTAGACCCTATTATTATTATATTATTATATTATTTATTGTATATAATTATTATATTTTCTATTATTATTACATTATTATATGATATTATTATTATTATTATTATTATTATTATTATTATTATTATTATTAATTTCACCGGTCTACTGAGTAGGCCCTACACAGCAAGTTGGAAGTTCTATTCGGTCATTGGCTTATTTAACTAACTCAGCATAAAATAAATATTAAAACCGTCTTTCTCCACTGGTTTACCTCTCAAATACCACACTGGGAATAGACGACAGTGTCCCTATTCTGGGATCCTGGGTATGCCACTGCATTGAAACGCCCTCAAACGCTTTAATCTAGTTATTGGATTATTTGTTAATCTTATTGAACCGCTTGCATGTTCTCGCTTTCGCAATACGCCTTTTTATTCTGCACAAGTCCGCCATTTGTCGATCAATAAACCTGGGTGAGTGCTAATTGAAATAACAGCTTCTGGACTGATA
>CM030849.1:5290632-5315632 GCA_018105865.1 Metaphire vulgaris
CTGTTCGGCGGTTAACAACAGCAGCATCGATGAGAGAGAGAGAGAGAGAGAGAGAGAGAGAAAGAGAGAGAGAGAGACAGACAGACAGACAGACAGAGACAGAGACAGATAGACAGACAGACAGACAGACAGACAGACAGATAGATAGATAGATAGATAGATAGATAGATAGATAGATAGATAGATAGATAGATAGATAGATAGATAGATAGATAGATAGATAGATAGATAGATAGATAGATAGATAGATAGATAGATAGATAGATAGATAGATAGATAGATAGATAGATAGATAGATAGATAGATAGATAGATAGATATATAGATAGATAGATAGATAGATAGATAGATAGATAGATAGATAGATAGATAGATAGATAGATAGATAGATAGATAGATAGATACGTGTAGATAGATACATGTAGATAGATAGAGATATATAGGCCACTGCCTTTTATAAAATTAATAGGGCCTGAACTTCTGAGGATCGGAGGCTGTCAACTTCCAGTTGACCAATCTATGCAGAGCAAAGAGGGCAATAAAGTTGAGAGTAAATAAACTGTCGGCCCTATCCTCTGGAATGTTCTTGACTCCAGCATAGGTAACTTAGAAACTGTTGATTCTATGGCCCTCTTTGTGAAACGACTTAAACTCTTCTCTTTATCAATATACAGTAATCGCAGCGAGAGCGCTTCTGAGTGATTCTTCTGAAGAGGCGCTATACAAAATTCTGTTACATTACATCGCAATAAATCATCCGAGGCAGCTGGCAGAGACAGCGCTGAACTGGCCATTGGTCAGCTCAAGCTGTCAACCTCTGATTTTATCGCATACTTTGGCCTGATATTTATAGATATAGAAGAAACAGGGTTCAGAGGTCCCCAAACTTTCTCAAAACTGTACCCCAAGCAAAAACGTTAACTTCGTGCCTACCCCTAGACAACTATAGAGCAAAGAGAAGGAAATTTATTGACAATTTTGAAAGTTTTCCCACAAAAAGTCTTGACCTTTTGAGTTTTTCAAGTTTCCAAGATTCAACACTTTCCGTTTTCTGACGTAATGAGACGATACGCTGTATTTTATGCACGTTCCCATGGCAACTTAGGCCCAGAGTACCATTAATTATCATTTTTCTTTGCAATTTCTTGTATAATTCTTGTTTCCTTTGCTTGAACCTTGGCAACAGCTGGCGTGCCCCTAAGCCTAAGGGTAGGCATACCACCGTTTGTGAACCGCTGCACTAGGAAGATACCAGTAACACATATGAAATGTTAAAAGGCAAATGCGGCACTGCTAATGGAATACTGAAAGCGATGTAAAGACAAAACTTGCTCATTCATTCATGTCTTTATAGCCTTTTGTCTTTATGTCATGACGAGAAATTAGCAAGCAATTTTGGGGCGGTCGTAGACTACGTGTCCTGTATAGATATCCCTCTGGAGGTGTCACTGACGACGATTAAAACGGCGATGACGACGATGAAAATTATGACTTTGTAGAGTTCGGAGGAGGAGAATAATCAATAGGACATTGATAGATCACGTGGAATATGACATATGTGATGATTGTGAGCAACTCAGAAAAGCTTTCGACTTTTCAAAGATCAGTGGAGTCGAACTACTCCAGTCTGACCATTTTCAAACTCCTTGGTTGTCGGACTCCACGTAAGAACAAATATTTCACACCAACATACATCTTAACAATTGAACAGTGATCAGGTAATAAGGAAATATTGGCAGATACTTACGCGAACGTTGTTTGATTTACTAAAAAGCGTTTTGGCTTTCGGAAGTACCAGTTTCCTCATAGTATGGTCATCCAAGTACTTCTTGATCGTACTGAAGACGTTGATTGCCGCCTCCTGTTGTAAATCATAAGTCAGATTACTACTAATGCTTACTACTACTACTACTACTACTACTACTACTACTACTACTACTACTACTACTACTACTACTACTACTAACTACTACTACTACTGCTGCTGCTGCTGCTGCTGTTACTACTGCTACTACTGCTACTACTAATATTACTACTACTACTATTTGGCATTTACGAATTTTTAAGAAATTTAATCATGTTATGCAACATTGGCGGTGTTTGCAATGTGTACAGTTTAGGATGTCTTTTCAGACGTCTAGCTTGTCCATGATGTTACACGCGTTCAGCTGGGCAACTGCGAACTCTTCTTCGATATTCTAGTACGGCAATACTAGCGCAAACTTAAATCACTTCAACTGACTAATCGTAAGTTTGATCCCAACTCTTACCATAGCTCTTATCTCTGCAGAGAAAGATAGAGAAAGATAGCAGCAGTAGCAGCAGCGGTAGCAGTAGTAGTAGTGGTAATAATAGTAATAATAATAATAATAATAATAATAATAATAATAATAGTAGTAGTAGTAGTAGTAGTAGTAGTAGTAGTAGTAGTAGTAGTAGTAGTAGTACTAGTAGTTGTAGCGTGTTCAAGCACAATTAGCGGAGTTGGGTGAGAAAGTACCCAAGAACTTCTACAAATTGCAAAAACCGTCAATGCAGCATAACGTTGTCAAATTCCCTTTTAAGCATTTTTAATTGTCAAGACTGCTATATGAATATCTGGAAGATGCATTTTAGAAGTTTCGATGGCGTATTTCAGTTGCAAAACGACACACTCGATCCGCCTCTGTGCAAGACTATATATAGTACTCAGAATTCATTAGAAATGCAAATACTAAATTAATTATTAGACAAACTGTGGCAATCCAGTTGGTTCGGTACCTGCCCCTGAATGCTATTCGACTCCAAAGTGTTGAACACCATTGGCAAGATTTCTGATTTTGTTTCTTCCTCGGAGGCTTTGCTTAGAATGACGTCCAACTTTTCCAGCAAGTATACCGTCGCCTAAAAGAAGTAAAAGAAAAATCCATACTTTAGTTTTAAAGAAATTCTATGAGACAATAGCCCTGCTACTACCACTACTACTGCTACTACTACTACTACTACTACTACTACTACTACTACTACTACTACTACTACTACTACTACTACTACTACTACTACTACTACTACTACTGCTACTACTACTACTACTACTACTACTACTACTACTACTACTACTACTACTACTACTACTACTATTTTATTATTATTATTATTATTATTATTATTATTATTATTATTGCTATTACTACTACTAATATTGCTACTACTACTACTACTACTATTATTATTATTATTATTATTATTATTATTATTATTATTATTATTGCTATTACTACTACTAATATTGCTACTACTACTACTACTTCTACTACTACTACTACTACTACTACTACTACTACTACTATTACTACTATTTGGGTTATGAATAAGGTTTGACGTCGAAATTTCTAACCTGAACTGGACGTGTCATTGTGATGATTTTTCTAAGTTCTGGTTGTATCAATTGTCTGTAGTCATCGTCTGTTGAATCTGCTATCAGGGCAACAAAGGACGGCAATGCCAACAGCATCATATCTGGGTATTCCATCTGCTCCTTTAGCGCTGGGAAGACGGAACCGTACAACAGCTTCTGTACAAGCAACGTGCAAGGTTTTCAGTACAACAGACCTATCATATTGTAAAATGTTACACCAGTCGACTCAATTGTGAAATTGTGAATGGGTGTTAACTCGGTGGAAAGAAAGGCGGCGAGGGAAAGACTAGCAATCCGTCCTCATTCAGCCGTTGCCATATAACACTGAAGGTGCTAACACTTCGGTTCTCCGACGGGCACACGCTAGTCTATGGAGTACTTTACTTTGACCTTTACCGTTTCCGTTTCTTCTTGCTATTGCGTTATAGATAACATCAAACTTCTAAATATTCAACGTGTTAACGTGTTGGTATTCTTTGCTCAATTGAAATACTCTAGTTCTACAATGTGTGACAATAACTGATTAAATAGCTTTGCGACTATCTGCGCCATTAATTTAACGGTGATTTTAAATTATCTCTAAATAATGATGAAGGCATTGCACTTACTCGAGGAAACTGAGATATTGTTGATAGTAATTTGGCGAAAAATTCACATTTCTGCGACAAGTCTTTGTAGTCGATGGCATCGAGTGATAACATGCATTGAGCGACAGGATCATCGAAGAATTTCTGCTGTTGATAGAATTTATATGCAAATAATTATATAATCGATTGAAAATAGATGCAAGGAATAAAATATTTCCTTAACACGGTGCTTCTCAAACATTTTCCAGTCAAGGCACACTATCCAGGAAACATACAGTCAACGGCACACTGCAGCCGAAATGCAAACATTTCATTATAAGCGATGCATTTGTATAGGCCTACTAGTACTAGGCCTATACATTATACTCTAGTCTAGTATACAGTAAAATATTGTACTGCCGTTCTTCATAAGTACATATTTTCTTTGCAATATGTATCACTATTTCATGTTTAACGTCATTGAAGAGATTGAGCTTCGTCTTCTCGGAGTCCGGCTCGACGAGACACTCTCATTTGTCGGACATATCGGTCAGCTGACCGGGTTGTGTTATTACCAACTGCGAAGAATCAAGGAGGTACGGAGATATCTTCCGACAAGCACGACGACAATGCTTGTTCGGACAATGGTGTTGCAGAGAATCGATTATTGCAACAGTGTCCTCCTTGGTCTACCTGAAACACAGCTCGGGCGGCTGCAGAGGGTGATGAATGCGTCGGTCAGGCTGATATACAGACTCAGATCGAGAGAACACGTCACTCCGCTACTGAAAAACGAGCTACACTGGCTGAAAGTACCAGAGAGGATTACATACAAGCGGTGATTGCTGTCGTTCCGTGCGCTTCACGATCCAACGTGTCCTGAATACCTTTCCACACTTCTGCACAGACAATCGCTGACGGAAAGATGTCGTCAATTACGGTCGAGCAGCCGTGTTCTTCTGGCGGTTCCACCTCCTGCGAAGACGCCAAGGTTTGGCGAGCGTTCGGTTGTAAGGGGAAATCCGCGGCTGTGGAACGCTCTACCGGACATTGTAACCTCGTCGAATTCTTACGATCAATTCGCGAAGAACTTGAAGACACATCTATTTGCGACTTCTTATGAACGTTAAATATGTACAGCGCCTTTGACTTTGGTAGACGCCATGCGTACGGCGCTATATAAATTGTCTGAATAATAATAATAATAATAATCTTATTATATAATTCTCGATGTCTGTCCGTCTGTCCGTCCGCAACACGGCGGGTATTGCAAGACGCTGTTGTCATTGACAACCAAATATTGTTTAATAATAATAATCTTTATTTTCGTGACAAGCACAGCATGAAATACAACCAAAAAAAAGACAATAATAAACTAATAATAAACCAATAAAACACACACTTTAAGTAAAACAAACGAACAAAACTCAAATACCTATTCAACTAACATAACATTCATTCCATCATATCCATAACCTCAGACCTCAAGCACACATTAACTATACAGTCAGAAAAAATAGCGATTTTCCCTTTATACTTCAATAAAAAGGATTGCTGCCGGTATTTTACTGCATCATGTGTCAGCTGCAATCCAACCATATCCCTTATACACTCGATTGTATCTTTACAATGAACGTTAAATATTTTGCAAACAGCCTGCTGGATAAGTCTATCCAAAGCATTTAACGTGCTTTTGTTAGGATAAGTTGCTTCAGTGCCATACAAAACCAAAGGCAAACAATATGACCTAAATAGATTAACACAGATCAGTTCTGAAGAAGCCGATTTTGAATGATGATATATGCTGTTAAAATTTCTATAGAATTTCAATTTAACTCCTGTAATAGAAGTTCTGAAGTAACGACCTGTCTTCAACACAACACCCAAATATCTAATCTCCTGTCTTCTTCTTCATGTGCCATGTATTGCTACGTCGGCGACCATGGATTTCCACTCTTCTCTGTTTCTGGCTTTCCTTATCAGTTCGATGTTGTCTGTAGTTCTTGTCGCTTCTCTTAGGCTGTCCGTAAACTTTATTCTTTGTCTTCCTCTTGCTCTTTTCCCCTCTATTTTTCCTGTTATGGCTAGATTTTCCAATCCGTCTTTTCTTATTAGATGTCCAAAGAATTCAAGCTGCTGCTTTCTTATGGTTTTTAGCAATTTTCTTTTTGTACCAAAAGTTTTTAGTACTTCCTCATTGGTTATTCTTTCTGTCCATGAAATTTTTTGCATCCTTCTGAGAAACCACATCTCTGCAGCTTCCAGTTTCCTTTCTGATGTTTTTGTCAACGTCCATGTTTCTGAGCCGTACATCAGAACCGCCCAAACGTAGCTGTGAAGAATTCTGAGCCGTGTTGTTGTTGAAATATGTTTATTTGTGAGAATCTTTTTGAGTTGTATGAAGGCTGACTTCGCCATACCTATTCTCGTTTCAATGTCCTTTTCACTTCTTCCATCGCTTGTGAATATGCTTCCTAGATATTTGAACTGTGTTACCTGTTTTATTTCCATTCCCTGTATTGTAGCCTGCATTTAGGAATTTCTTTCTTTTTGTAATTACCATACAGTACGTCTTCTTTTGTTTATTCTTAGTCCTTTCTTTTCACTCTCTTCTGCCACCTTGTCTAATAACCTTTGTAGTTTTCTTTCAGTATCTGCCATTAGTGTTGTGTCATCTGCGTATCGTAGGTTGTTTAAATTTTTCCTCCTATCTTTATTCCTTCCAATTCTTCTGTTTCCTTCATAATCTCTTCCCCATATTCATTGTAGAAATCTGGTGATAAACCACAACCCTGCCTTGTCCCTTTTAAAATTTGTATCCACTTACCTATTTTTCCTTCAATTCTTATCGCTGCTTCTTGATTCCAGTACAGGTTTTGAAATATCCTCATGTCCTTTCCATCTAGTGCTATGTTTTCTAGGCATTTGAACAGTTCTTCGTGTTTTACACTATCAAATGCCTTCTCGTAGTCTATAAAGCATAGGTACAGATCTTTTGCATCTCTATACATCTTTCGCCAATCATCCTTAGAATAAATATTGCATTTCTACACCCGTTACCTTCTTTAAACCCGTATTGTTCTTCTGATACTCTCTCCTCATTTTAATTTTTGCCCTGTTCAAAAGTACTTTTAATATAAGCTTCATTACATGACTTATGAGGCTTATTGTTCTGTGTTCTTCACATTCTATTGTTCCTGGCTTTTTCGGTATTGCAATGAATATTGACCTACATAATTCTTTTTGGTATTCTTCCTGTTTCATATATTTCATTTGCTATTATTGTTACCCTCTGTATTCCTGCTTTCCCTGCTGCTATTAGCATCTCTGTTGTTAGTCTGTCTGGTCCTGGGGCTTTGTTTTTCTTCATTTTTCTTAATACCGCTGTTACTTCTTCTTTTTGTTATTGAGGTCCATCATTATTCCTCATTATAGGTTTAGCCCTCTATTATCCTTATATAGTTCCTCTATATACTCTCTATATAATCTCCTGTACATATGGCAAAGCAACACCATCCAAAATCAGAGGCGCACACAGACATGCATGACGTTTACTGACTCGCATAACCATTGATTTCTTAGTGTTAAATTTAAGATCCAGATCACGGGACTCAGCGGTACATATATCTAACATATGTTACATCCCAGTAATAGAATGCGAAATTAACAAGATGTCATCTGCATACATTAGACACCCCAAAAACAGTCCATCGATATGACAACCATAGCCAGAATTCTGCAGTGCAATAATTAGATCATTAATATATACAGAAAAAGCACAGGGAGAGGACCCCACCTTGCCGCACCCCAGCCATGAGATTGAATGACTCTGAGAGAGCATTCCCCCATCGAACATTGACGTAACATTTAGAGTACCAATCCAAAAAATATCAATAAAGCAGCGTGGTGCCCCTCTCTGTGCCAGCTTAAGAAACAACCCATAATGACAAACTTTGTCAAATGCCTTAGAAACATCCAGGGCAGAAATAACAGCCGTGGAATTGTTCTGGTTCAAATATTTTATAGCTCCCTCAGGGTGTATAGAGCATCTGCACATCCGATCCCAGACTTAAACCCAAACTGTAAATCTGAAGTAATAAGGTATAACCTAAATTTTCCAGGAGACAATGTTCAAAAAATTTTCGAAATTACTGGACTTAAGGTGATTCCTCTATAATTTTCACATTTCGTAGGATCTGAGCATCCATTTTTCAGCAAGGGGATCATAATCCTCTACTGAACCCCTTTGGTACACAACCAACTTGCATTATCATATTGAAAAGATCAATAATCAATTTTAATCAAAAATCAAAAATTTTAATCAAAATGTATTAAAATCAACGGAGCGTTTAACGAAGCGTCTTAATTGCAGCTTATCAGTTGTCCCCCTTCCTCACCCATCCCTCTCCCAATCGCCCAGGCCCAACCCATTCCTGCCCTGGCCCCAAACCTCCTTTTCCCTTCTCTATCCCCATCTCCTTCCCCTCTCCCCATCCCCCTCCCAATCGACCCCCAAACCCCTGTTCTCCTTCCGTCTCCCCAACCCTTTTTTCCCTCTCCCCATCCCTCTCCCAATCGTGCACCCCAAACCCCCGTTCCCTTCCGTCTCCCCAACCCTTTTCCCTCTCCCCATCCCAATCTTCCAATCGCCCTGGCCACAACCCATTCCGGCCCAGGCCCCAAACCCCGTTCCTCTTTCCTCTCCCCATCTCTTTTCCCTCTCCTCATCCCTCTCCCAATCACCCTGGCCCCAACACATTCCGACCCCGGCCCCAAACCCCCGTTTCCCTTCTCTCTCCCCATTCCTTTTCCCTCTCCCCATCTCTCTCCCAATCGCCCCGGGCCCAACCCATTCCAGCCCCAACCCATTCCTGCCCCGGCACTTATCTCCCGCTCCCCTTCCCTCTCCCTATCCTCTTCCAACTACCCATCCCTCTCCCAATCGCCCAGGCCCCAACCCATCAGCGCCCGCCCTACCCCACCGGCCCCAAACCCGTTTCCAAACCTACACAACGCTGCTCCGAAAACCCGTACAACCCACCTTCCTCCTCCCAAACCTCCCTTCCCTCTCCCAATGCCCTGCCCCCCATTATTATATATATATTTATTCATTCCTAGCCTCAATACCTATTTTTTATATTTAACCCCTCAAGTGGGGATTAAATTTTCAGACGTCATCACCGTACTGGGGATTTAATTTTTGGAAAAGCGTTCTCAGAAATGATTGCTGTAACGTTTTAAATTTGCTATATCTCAGGCTATATAGGAGCTAAACAGATGAGGTTTGCACCATTGTTTAGATCGTTTATTCCTCTTTCTAACCGTCCGTGCAAAAGAAAAAATTGGGGCAGAGTCCACTTTGGCCTAAAAATATCACTCTCTCCCTGAAAAATGTTTAAAGCCCCTAGCAAAATATTTTCAGCGGTAACCCCACTTTGGTCAGCGGCAAAGTTCTAAAGGGATGTCAGAGGAACAAAATAAACCAAAAAGTTTGAAAATCGGTTGACATTTGGCAAAGATCTATCAATTCTAACCCGATGACCCCAATGTTTGAACATAAGTATTATCGGCGAATTTCGCGAAAGTTTTGAATTCTGAGTTTCCAATTTTTTTTGAATTTGCTACATCTCGGGCTATATAAGAGCTAAGAAGATGAGGTTTGCACCATTGTTTAGCTATTTTATCCCTCTTTCTAACCCTCTGTGCAAAACAAAAAATAGTCCTGCGTTCACGAGCTTTCCGACAATCAAGTGAGAATGAGTAGCAGGCTGTTGCTCGGCGTGAAAAATCAGCACAGCAAACAAGAGAATCAAGCACTGCATGTCGTTCGACACTGCCAAATCATTACAAATACGTTGACTATCAAGTTTCAGAAAATTCACGCGAATGGGCGTTAACTCGGTTGAAGGAAAAGGCGGCGAGTTAAGGACAATTAATTGCGCAAAATGCTATTGCATTTGCGCAAAATCGGGTGGTAAAACAGCCAATCTCCCCCGTCATAAAATGCTATTGCATTTGCGCAAAATCGGGTGGTAGAACAGCCAATCTCCCCGTCATAAAAATGCTATTGCATTTGCGCAAAATCAGGTGGTAGAACAGCCAATCTCCCCGTCATAAAATGCTATTGCATTTGCGCAAAATCGGGTGGTAGAACAGCTAATCTCCCCGTCATTTTTGACGGGTAAACACCTAGTTCAGCTTATAATTAACAATTAATACAGCACCATTGTTATTTTACTATTTTCCAACATTTTACCACGGCACATTTCTACCGTTATTATTATTATTATTATTATTATTATTATTATTATTATTATTATTATTATTATTAGTAGTAGTAGTAGTAGCAGTAGCAGCAGCAGCAGCAGTAGCAGCAGCAGCAGCAGCAGCAGCAGCAGCAGCAGCAGCAGCAGCAGCAGCAGCAGCAGCAGCAGCAGCAGCAGCAGCAGCAGCAGCAGCAGCAGTAGCAGCAGCAGTAGTAGCAGTAGCAGTAGCAGTAGTAGTAGTAGTAGTATTTCTAGACAATTTCTCCAGCGCAGGAAACAAGGCTAAGGCCTACGACAAAAGCGCTTTGACATTATTCTATCAGTAAAATCCTATATTAAATAGGTTTGTATTTAAGTTCCTGAGAAAGGAACCGTTGTTGCGGCACAGTTGTGATTTCTAGGTTATTGTTTAACAGGTAGCAAAATGGTAGATATAAACGTGGCTCTGATCAAAATAAGTGTTCTATTATGTCTCAATATAAATGTTCTGTTCTGTTTCAGTGTGTCCACAATGTATTGAATAGTCTTACACAATTCATCAACATACTTTAAAAATAGATTAAATACAGCAAGTACGCTGTCGTCTAAAATCTAAAGTTTCCTGGCAGAACTACAAAATTAATTTGAGATTGCTAGAAACCTGTTTTCGATAAAGGGATAACTAGAACATTCTCTGTTCTGAAACTGAGAGATTCCAATAAGATGTCGAAGAACTATTTACTGGCAGCTATTAAATTTATCCGCGCGCGCTTGATATATTGCACGTCTTTGACTATTATCCCCGTAGATGATTCTCGTGTACTTCCACTTAAGGGATGCATATTTCAATTCTCCGTTTTTCAATATTTCTCCACACGGCCCGGTCTTGTCTTATTCCTCCTTTTTCAATCGTGCGAGCATCATCCCTTATTCGTATAAATCAGAGCGTTAACCGTTCGCATTGAGTTTTCCAATAAGAAATACGACCAGTCGCTCAAAATATATTAACATTTTCTTCAGATGTGGCCTCAGCGAACATACGCTCACCAAGAATCCCGTGGAATTATTGCTGGGGGAAAAGAAAAAGCGAAGAAAAAAGAACGACAGCAATCGTGCAGTGTGAGTCCACGCAGAGTCGCCACGTGACATGCGTGGGCGATTCAATGGAAAGATTTTCAATGGTTTATAATGCCGTGTTTCTCTCTTCGTCTCTTAAAAATATTTCTAACACAAAAAAGATCCACTTAGAGCCAGAAATTTTTAATTTAATTTAATTTAATTTAATTTTATTTTATTATTATTATTATTATTATTATTATTATTATTATTATTATTATTATTATTATTATTATTATTATTATTATTATTATTATTATCATCATCATCATCGTCATCTTCTTCTTCTTCTTCTTCTTCTACAGCATCATCATCATCATTCTTATCATCATCATCATCATCGTCGTCGTCGTCGTCGTCGTCAGGCTTTACAGGCTGCTTAAACAGATCCAATCTGATGTGCTGTTGTGGAGGCATTGTGACGGGTCGATTAACACTCGTAGCAACAAATTTGTTAGATCTATGCTTCAAATTAAATCGAACTGGCCAGTTTTGCTTTTGCCAGTGCTGACTTCTGATTCTGCTGCCTCGACCGCACAAAACCAAGGCATCTTGTGTAGCCTTTCTGCTAACCAAGCTGCATATAGATAACTTGAAGGTGTCCACATAAAGGCCAAGTTTCCCATGCTCAATTTCTACATATCATCCGGTTATATTCATAAGTTTCCTATAGCCGCGTTGAGTATGCTACTGGAACCAGGAAGAAGTGTTATTTTTATGATTTTGAATTTGGGGGGTGTCGGGAAAATCTGGGAAGGTGTCGGAATTTTTAAGTCTGTGTCCAAAAAAAGCTGACAAGCAAACTAAACGTTATCAAGTAACCCCAAAAGCAACCAAAAATCCTTTAAAAGTCTCAAAAAAACCTCTGACAAACAAACAAAAAGGTCATCAGAGAATAAAGTTGGGGGTGTCCTTCTCTATTTGAGGGGGTGTTCTGAGCTAATTAGTATGCATTTTGCATGCATACCATTTTCGCATTACCAAATTTTTGGGGTGTCGACCTCAAATAGGGAGGTGTTTGAGGGGTGTTAGGGGGTGTAAAAATATCCCTGACTGGAACGGATCCATATGCATTTCCATTTTGAAGTAAAACTGCTTTTAAACTAGTGTTGGTCGAATCAATACACAGTCTCTAATCGCCGACATTGTAGTTGATTCCAAAGCCTTCTAAACGGCACACAGGTTCGAGAACGCTACATCAACAAAACACTATCATCTGCTGCAAAATAAGGTACACATTCTTCTTTACGATGTCGATACCATACATTGCTGTAGAAAGACCATCTTTGGTTATAATTTGCTATTTTGTGAAAAACTGTACGTGATCTGCAAAAACTATTGTCATTTTCGGAATCTGAACATGTGAAGACATAAAGACAGTTATAGTTCTTCATACATCGAAAAGCGTGCAGCATAGACGGGGATAAAAGTCACGTCGGTCGACAACTTATTGACTTGATAGGTTCATATACTGTAGTCGCGTTGCACTGCCGACCAGCTGGGATGATTCTATCTACTGGGTTCTATTGGTGTCTTCTGTGAAGGACCTCGCCTAATCCTGATTTCAAATTGCACCATGTACCAAAAAAAACGATTGCCAGCTAAGTGAAGACATATTTCGAAACAAATATAGGCTGACGATTAGCCACATGGCTTTAGAGTCTTCTTAAGACAGATGATGCTAAATAGCTTTGTCAATTTGGATGTCGTGTAGGCATGACAGCGATCACGAACGCGCATAGATGCACGCTTTTCGAGAATAGGCACGCATGACCAGTAACGCAACATAAGCCAATATCCATAAAATCTTGGATTGACTAATCCTGATCGAGAAATCCTTATCCATCGCTGCAGTAAAAAGCTCAGATGCAGTATTTGCCGATGGGCATTCCGGATACCTTTCGAACCCGTTTTGAATCAATTACATTATCGGTCAAACTAATGGACCAGACATTATAAACATATTGTACCTTCGTGCATGCCCAAAAATACATCTAAGTATCTTCTCTCTCTCTCTCTCTCTCTCTCTCTCTCTGTGTGTGTATCGCGCAGAGATTCTCAAGACACAGTTCGATAGTTTTGCCTGTGGAGAAAATCGTCGTCTTGTGCCAACGTCCTGCAAATACTTAACGCTAAAGGCACTTAGAGATCGGGTTGTGACAAAACACTTGGCCCTCAGGCAAAGTTTTCATTTGCAGCAGATTAGATGCACAGTCGTGTATAGGCAGCGATGGAGTGTACAACCAGTGGCGTAGCCAAGGGGGCTTGGAGGGTTAACTCCCTTGGCTGCCGACTAAATTTTTTGTTTCCATACACTTTTAATTTTCGGACGCGGTTTTGGGGTCAACCCCATGCATGGCTGCCGATGCAGAATAATTTGTAAGCGCTATAGAGTAAAGAGATGCAAGGTGACGAACTTTTTTTTCTTGTCAGCACCTCTGCAAAGGGAAAAGTAAGAGACAAGTAAGGAAAAAGTACAAGAGGAAAGATGAGGATGTGAATATGACCTTTTTGCTTGTCAAGATTTTTCGAAGTTGGTTGTGATCAAAACCAAACCCCACCCCCCTTCCGGAAATCCTGGCTACGCCACTGTGTACAATAATGACCATGAAATATTGTTTGGTGTAGTCTGACTGCGAAAAACGATGGACAAAGTGATTCGTAAAAATCTAAAACCACACTTCGGTGAGTTATCTAATTAAGAAGATAAGACTCTGAAAATAGATGATAATAAATAGAAACAATATCAGGGGAAACCATCAACACTACAAAGAAATAATCGTATTTTCCCAGTTTTTGTCTTATCATCGCCATACTTATTTACAAATATTAGCAAACATTATGTTCGAAACATTCATTCGTAAACGATGACCGGCTCAGAACAGTGAATATCCTTGTTAAATAGTTAGATACGTGACCATTACACTTTACTCGGTTTCATATCTAACCATTGACGCCATGCTGCCAGATATGATGATGATGAAGAGAGGAGGAGGAGGGAGGAGGAGGAGGATGAGGAGGAGCAGGAAGAGGAGGATTTGATGATGATGAGGAGGAGAATAAGGATGATGATAAGGATGATGATTATGATGGTGATGATTATGAGGATGATGAGGATGATACGGTTGAGGAAGAGGAATAGTATAAGGATGACGAAGATGAGGAGGATGAAGAGAAGGAGGAAGAGGAGGATTTGATGATGATGAGACAGATAATAATGATGATGAGGAGGAGGAGGATAAGGATGATGATGATGATCATCATGATGATGATGAGGATGAGGATAAGGATAATGATGATGAGGATGATTATGATGACTATACGAAACAACAAATAAGTTTCTTCTTCATCGTCACATATTTCCTCATCATCATACATCATATACATTTAACAAGATACAATTACTAACATTATATAGTATATATATATGTCAAAAGATACGGGGGAATAATCACAAAAAGTTAATAACTTGTAATGATTATCAAGCCAAAATCAAACTTTTACATTCTATTAGATAATCAAAGTCTTCATAGCGGACTTTTCTACAGCGTCTGCGAAACTGCACTTACCGACAAGAGATATTGAGTTGATGGTCTGTATCTGGCGTCCTTGTTAATCATCCTCTCAACCGCTTCCATCAGCTGAACCGGAAACCTGTGCGCTATTTCGGACAGCAGATCGCTCAGCTGGCAAAATTGCATCATCAACGTATCATCAACTCGTTTCCGTCCAAAACCGGAACTCACGCAAAAAAATGAGCGGAGCGACCAACAATTACAGCTATATCTGGAAATATGAAAACTCTGCAACATGCCTGGAAAGTGCTGTAAACGTGCAGCTGAAATGCGCCTATTTTTCGATTTAACTCAAAATATCTGCACAAAATCTACGATTTTCTTGGGTTCTATTATCAGTTTTTATTGAAAATCCCAGTGGGGGTGGGGGGTAATCGCCCGGTTAGTAATCTGGTAATCGGGTTTCATTACAACCAACTTCAAATTTTATTTATTTTTATGGGAGATGGATCTTCCAGGCCCAATAGCAGGCCCAATAGTGACTGTCGCTACATTATTATTATCATTATTTATTATTATTATTATTATTATTATTATTATTATTATTATTATTATTATTATTATTATTATTATTATCAACATCATCATCTTCATCAAAATCATCTGTAATAATAATAAGCCTAATTATAATAACGCAGTCTCCTTCCACGGAACTTTCACACCACAATGATAATAATAATAATAATAATAATAATAATAATAATAATAATAATAATAATAATAATAATAATAATAATAATAATAATAATAATGGTGATGATGATGATGTTAATAAAAATATTAATAATAATAACATGATTTCAAGGGGTTTTGTGGGCTGTGTGAAAACCACTGTAGTAACTCTCTAGATTTAATAACCCAGTTCTCTTAGATGACTTTTGAGTCCATTTATTGCTTCAACTGTTAACTGTCTTTCTGTCCAAATTGTTTAATTAATCAATAATAATAATAATAATAATAATAATAATAATAATAATAATAATAATAATAATAATAATAATAATATGATGATGATGATTATTGATGATGATTGATGATGATGATTGATGATGATATGATGATGATGACGATGATGATGATGTAACCATTCTGCTATAACTCTTATTATTTCTACTAGTTATATGTACCTTTTCCAGTTGCTTGACATAGTTCGTAGTGCTGTAGCTGGCCTGTATCAGCGACCGGCCGTTGCTGTAGATGCTGCACGTCAGCATTCCGAGCGAGAAAATATCGCAAGCGGAAGTGGCGTACTTCATCGTCTCCATTTGTATTTCCGGTGCGATATAATCAAGATCCGGTTGCGCCATCTTCGAGTGTTTCGACATCCAGGGATTTACCGAGAAGGAATCCTAAAAGCAAGAACCTCAATAACCATAGATCTATAAATGTGTTTTATGCCTACGGTCTCTCTGCCGGTCGGTTTTTCTCCGTGCGCCTGGATATCGCTATGTGTGGATGCGTGTATTCATTTGCGTCAATGGATGTTTACAAACAGTGGCCCTTCTAGCCACCTAGACATTGGGAGGAGTTTAAATTTTTTGGAGGGTAAAAGACATTTGGGAGGTCATACTACTTGCCAAAATGTCAAAATTTGTGGGGGTATTCAAACTTTGGGGGAAATTCCGCCTCCCCAGAGAAGGCCTAGAATAAACACTGTTAACAGAGTATTGTTGTATTGTTCGATATATCACTCTTTCGTAGACTCGAGGATCATTTATTAAGTTTTCCAGATTAAATCAAGCCTTATACCGGGCAGAATGAGGCATCAGGCTTTGTAGAAAGTAAATGTAAAACAAGTAAATCTTACATTAATATAGCGTCGTCTTAATAATGAACACGTCAATGGCCCATAACAAACCATTGAGTGCTCAGATATCGAACCAAGGTTAACAGAGAAATGGGTGCCGCACTACCAACAGAGATAGCGAAGCATAGCCTACGAAACGTAATCAGTAGGCCCCCTACACTCGAACTAAACAATATGGGTATTCAAATAAGAATAATATGCTTTGTCTTCAACTCAAAGTCTTACCTTTAATTATATTTATCAGCAGTGTTGATGGCAATGGATGGACACAATGTTTTTGCTGCATAATTTCAGTGTGCTATTATTTCCATTTTATTTCTACTTTTTATCTGTCATTC
Organism: Metaphire vulgaris; assembly: GCA_018105865.1. Lineage (NCBI taxonomy): Eukaryota > Metazoa > Annelida > Clitellata > Crassiclitellata > Megascolecidae > Metaphire > Metaphire vulgaris. The sequence continues at coordinate 5,307,676 of CM030849.1, forward strand.
TCGAGGCGAATAAATAAAATGTGTTAAACTGTAATAACAATTAATAATAATAATAATAATAATAATAATAATAATAATAATAATAATAATAATAATAATAATTATAATAATAATAGTATTAGTATTATTAGTAGTAGTAGTAGTAGTAGTAGTAGTAGTAGTAGTAGTAGTAGTAATAAGTAGTAGTAGTAGTAGTAATAGTAGTAGTAGTAGTAGTAGTAATAGTAGTAGTAGTTGTTGTTGTTGTTGTTGTTGTATAACGTTTAAAGTATTTTAAAAGAGAATGTTTAATGGTTTTAAGTTGAAGATTTCATGTCTGAATAGCGATTTGCTTAATGAGTTCTTTATATTTGCAGACCGTCATTTCTTTCAGAGACAAAATTACCGAGTCTAATTTAATAAATTATATTGATATCCGCCATTTTACATCTGCCTTAGCTTCGATTGCTTTAGTGCTGATGCTAAACAACATGGTTGACACAGGATGGCTTCTGTGCCAACCTCTTCCCCAGCACTATGTTTACGAGTGTCATTGACTTACGTGGAGGTTGTCAATTACAGAACTTCTCCGTAAGGCATTTTTGCGGGTCTGCAAAATTTAGTACCTTATATCCGTGGTACGTTATATCCAATACAATCAAATACGATAGCACACCCCATGGGACCACCCCATTGCGGTACTTTATAACCGAGTACACGTTATAACAGAGTCCGTTACTTCTACTGTAATCTTTTGTCTCTGTATAGCTCTTATCATTATTAGCCTCAAGGCTCCGTAAACCATTTCCCTGTCGATTCTGTCGAATCGTTGATCTGTATGGTCCGATTTCAAGAATCTTTTTACACGCGTTCAAAGAAATCCGACTAATTCCCTTGTCCATCGACTAGTTCCTAAATCCCTCTGATCATTTATAATAATCCTTTCCTGCTGACATCCTCTTTTGCTTTCAAACTATTTCTCAGACCTAAAGAGACCTGATTAGCTCAGACTTATTGTCTAGATGGCACACGGTAATGAAGTGTTTTTATTGAAGCATAATGCTGTTTTAGAGGTTTCTTAACACAGACGCAGTTGATGCAGACTGCTCAGTTAACTTAACAAATGATGCAGTTTGAATTTCATGGCGTTCTTATTGTTGGAATCAAACAGAAATAACGCAGAAAACCAAACGTCGGTCACCTTGAATACTGATGCGAGGCGTTTTAGGATACCGAACTGAAATGTGGGTTCTAGGTCGAAAGAATGCTGGGGTCACGTGTGAAATTTTCCCACATATTACAGGTGTTTTTGCAGACATTGTGCGGAAATTTGTAATTGAATTTTCAATTCAATTCAATTTGAAATTCAATTTGCGACTGAAACTCAATCGATGCCGACAACAACGAATCCACACCCGCATTTTGCCTATCTATCGTGCGTTTAATTATATTTACGTCCTGTGACATATACAAAATAATAATAATAATAATAATAATAATAATAATAATAATAATAACAATAATAACGGCAAGGTTTAAAGTGTTTCAGCAGTGTTTGAAGAAAATGAGGGTAAAACACACGCATACAAAGTTTGAAAACTGTTTTGGCTATACAATATGTAAGCAAAGTCCAGCCAAGCAATTATGTAACGACGTCGTTAAGCCCCACCCATTATTAAATTTTGTTGTTAAGCTCCGTCTATTATTACATTTTGTTGTTAAGCTCACTCTATTATTACATTTTGTTGTTAAGCTCACTCTATTATTATATTTTGTTGTTGAGCTCCGTCTATTATTACATTTTGTTGCTCCGCAGCAACCCTTCCACCCTTCTTGAAACAGATTCCGAAAGCATCCATCTTTGGTTTAAATAGTTGGTTAATAAGCGGTCTTTCGATAGGACCAAAATATTCTTCCGATTAACCGCTTCGGGGTTTATAGATTTAAAGAATAATTCCAAGGCTTGTGCATTGTTTTTGGAGGATTACGTCTAAACTTTGCGAGCCTATTGGCTGCTATTTTTAACGGTTTCCTAAAATTAATTTTGCGAACAAATATCCTATTGCAATTAAGTATGCCAAATGCGCACAAGTAAATCATGCAAGTACAGTATGTAAGCAAGTAGCGCTTTCAAGAGCAGATACCGTTAGAGTGTGTTCATAAAAATATAGCTTCCAAAATATTAAGTCTACTGGACGGTGTCTCATGCTACTATCAATATTGAATTCAGATACACTTTTTATTTCATATTTCCATATTGCCCTGAGGTCTCTCAAAGCCCTGGAACATATGAACCGCCAAATATGAAAAAACCTAGATGATAGTTGGGACTAAATACTTCATAACTCTCTAAAATAATTATATATATATATATGTCATAGTAGACTCGATTTGTTCATATTATCATTGGACCGTATCCATAAAGTCTGTAGCGTGCTGAGGGGGTGGGGTAGCGCTGACCCCGGGCGCCGACCAGAGAAGGTGCCAAAAGTGACTCGGCAACCTTTTTTGCACTACCTCTGTGGATGACTGAGCGAAGCCGAATCCAGCCAACTTCCACATCCCGCGTTTCGTGACGATGATGCTCTGCGGACAGATGTTCAGGTGGAGCATGTGTTCGATAGTGTGTAGGTGGTGAATGCCCTCTATTACCTGCAACAGAAATTGTCAATGTCCGTCATCATCGTAATTGATCACAACTGTCACTCTGCCTGTGCGGTAGATGCTAGGATCTCCATTTTGCCAATTATCATAATCAAACTGTTAAATTTCGTCAAAATCATTTGCACATAGGCAAGCTAATTTATAGTAGTATAGAAAGCAACCTAATATAAAGTGTAGATAGATCGTTATTATTTCTTCTCATTCGCCTAGTAATAGTAGTAGTAGTAGTAGTAGTAGTTGTTGTTGTTGTTGTAGAAGTAGCATTAGTAGTAGCATTATTATTACTAGTAGTAGTAGTAGTAGTTGTTGTTGTTGTAGCAGCAGCAGTAGTAATAGTAGTAGTAGTAGTTGCTGTTGTTGCAGAAGCAGCAGCAGTAAGCAGAGCAGTAGCAGCAGCAGCAGCAGCAGCATCAGCAGTAATAGTAGTAGTAATAATAGTAGTAGCAGTAGCAGTAGTAGTAGAGCAGCAGCAGGAGAGCAGCAGTAGCAGTAGCAGCAGCAGTAGCAGCAGCAGCAGCAGCAGCAGAGCAGCAGTAGCAGAGCAGCAGCATAGCAGCAGCAATAATAATAATAATAATAGTAGTAGTAGTAGTACTAGTAGTGGTAGCAAAAGTAGTAGTGGTAGTAGTAGTAGTAGTAGTAGTAGGAGGAGGAGGAGGAGGAGGAGTAATAATTATGTAAAGAAAACTGGGAGAATTTTTAGTTTTCCTTAAATAAGGAAGCTTAGAAAGGAGATGTGCGGACACTAAACTTTTCTTAAACGCGAGAAAGAAATTCTGAATTATTTAACAAATCGCCATCTTGTCTCCATTATCTGAAATCCCACGTATTCGTCTAAGATGCTTCATGTAAGTTACAGCACGAATTAACTAAAATAATGGTCTACTAGCATAAGATCAAATGCGAAAGAGAATTATATGCTTTTCCATGGAGACAATTATATTCTCAAATTTTTAGTACGTGATTAGAAACTGAAATGGGTCACAACCCGTGAAATTATGTCATTCGGGTTGGACCACAAGAAGATTACGACCGATTTAAATCTATTCCTTCATCGACATGAAGATTTTTATCCAAGTAGAAATGACTTTTAGTGTAATTTCTTATCATGCCATTTGATATTTTAACTGACTGAGACTTCTATAACACCACATTTTAAACGTTGGTCAATGGCATCATCTATGCCAGTCTAAAGTGTTTCTGATTAATACTACCCGTGCCCAATATATTTTGCCGGTCAGTGGGGAATTTTCCGTGGAGTGTAGGCCTATTCATTACTGATCAAAAGTGAAAAACACAATGGCGGTTCCAGAATTTTTGGTGAAGGGATGAAATGAATTCATAGGAATTTGTTTGGGGAATAAAATAGAAGGAAAAATCAATAAACTTTACCCAAAAGGCTGACAAAAGGAATTTTATCCCTAATTTTACTACACTTTTACCGCAAAAATGGGTCGATAAGCAAAAAAAGGGTCATCCTCATTTTTCCTCGCAGTTTTACTAGAATGTTTCTCAAAAATAGGTTTCACAAGCAAATAAAAGTAAGTCCGGAAGTCCGGTGGGAGGATGCAATCCCACCCATCTCCCACGTGGAAACCGCCACTGACCAAACATTTCAAATCGACTTAATCAGGTAATTAATTATCATTAGCCAATTTAATTGACATTTCCCGATATTGCATTCGTCCAGCCAATATTTGGCTTTCAGAGAATGTTGGAAAAAAACAATTCCCAATCGCAGAGAATTCAATTTATGTAGCACTTTGTCATACTACAACGACCATAACAAAAACCTCATCGAAGACCACATTTATGCCCTTGCGTGAATATTGCATAAACTGCCCCAGGAATGTAATCCAGATTGAGGCTCCATCTAGAGACAATAGGCCTATACCAGTGTTCCCCAAACTGTGGGTCGCGGAGCAGTGTGAAATTACACTGTAGATTCAAAAGTGTCATTTTCTAACCAACACCACATGTCACTAGTCTTGCAAAATTGCAAGTAGGTTTTGTTTTAAAAAATGTCTATATCTTCGATTCTTCATTCCATTCAAAGCCTATTTTAAAATTATTTGTGCTTTATCCACTTTTAGTTGACACAACATTTGCAAGGTCGCCGCACATTAAAAAACCGCTTAAGTGGGTCGCGGTTCCAAATAGTTTGTGAAACCCTGGTCTATTATACCATAGGCAAATAGACTGTTATTCTACCGAATGATGGGCAGTGATAATGCATGATTCTCCCCATTTTAAATCGCGGACAATGCCTGCTTCCCAATTCCAGAGGTATTTGACTTAGTTAAACCAAGATCCGACTTCAAGATGGCCCAAATTTCTTCCTTCGACTTGACTTTGAAAGAAATCCGATGATTTCGGGGTAAGTTCGGGCCGAACGAATGATATTTAAAATCGTTCTCGCATTTTGAGTGGTAACGCCAGACACTCCTCGTGGCGCCTGTAATCCGACGACAAGCGCACGTCCGCCACAATTGTCGTATCGTTAATTCGTCTCGATCCCTTTCAAGAAACGTTCTGCTGCCTCGAGTCGCGTCGTTCGCCGCAACGAAAGCACCAACGAAAATCAATACAGCGGCACCCGTGACCACCTGCCGTGTTTCTAGCCGGAGAAGGTTATCAAACTCGAGGGATAAAATATATGACATCCGACAGGTCAGGGACCTCGACATTAAGTACGGTGACCGCTGTATATAGAGCAAAACGCGAGCCTATCTTTCTTAGGGGGCTTGGCGACGCTTGGAGTATATGGTAAATGTCGCGAACTATGCCGGTGGAATTCAATCCATATTGATTTCAGTGAAAACGCCAAAAACGTGTCCCTCTTTAAGTCGAATATATCATAAAGATATAAAGATATCGTTGTTGACGTTATTATTATTACTATTAGTAGTATTTTTAGCAGTAGCAGAAATGGTGATAGTAGTAATAGTGATAGAGCAGTAGTATTAGCAGGCCCGTTTTTATGTGTTGGAAATTGGGCACTGTGCCCGGGGCCCAGCGTATCTTAGGGGCCCCGCGCGATACAGCCTTTTTATGTTCTGACATTTTTTGCTTATCAACTTATGTAGGATAAATTAACTGAAAGATCAAACACCAAAAAACGTGATGACCTCTTTTTGCTCATCAACGTTTTCAAGCATTAGAAAAAAACTTTTTCACCACCGCCGGGCTTCTCATATATCGAGGGGCCCTAGGCAGGTGCCTACCTTGTAAACGCCTTAAAACGGCCCTAGTTCCAACCCATCCGGGACCGCGCAGGCCGACAGGTGCCTCACACTAGCAAAAGACGGGCCTGAGCAGTAGTAGTATTAGTATTATTAGTAGTAGTATTACTAGTAGTAGTAGTAGTAGTAGTAGTAGTAGTAGTAGTAGTAGTAGTAGTAGTAGTAGTAGTAGTAGTAGTAGTAGTAGTAGTAGTAGTAGTAGTAGTAGAAGAAGAAATAGTGGGTTACCCAGCTCATCATTATTATCGCATGATTTTCATGGCAGGGCAAATTTTGGTTAATTTCTAGAAAATTTTGGGCAATGTTGACAATTTTGGACCAATTTAGGCAAATTTATACATTTTGACATTTTTGGGGTAAATTTTGAGCAATCTTTGGGAATTTTTGCACATTTCACATTTATTCATTTATTTAATACATTATACATTATTTTTTCATTTCCTTTGGCAATGATGGCAATTCCTTTTTGCCACAAATGACGCCCCTGATATACAGGGTGGCGCAAAAACCGGACTATATTAAATGCAAACCTAAATATGACTAGTTCGGTTTTTTGCGCCGCCCTGTGTATATACACATGTGCGTTTTTGTGCGTGCGTGTTTGTGTGTTCCTGTATATTCAGGCAATAAAACCTATACGTACAATAAAGTTTAAATTTAGACAGAGGCTTCTTTTCGCTTATGCAGAAAGTCATTAAACCTTTGAATGAGCGGGTATTCGCCGCTCCTTGCCCCGTAGTGGCGCTATAAAATTTAGAACCTTCCATCCCGGTAGCCGCCTGGCGAGGACTGAACGAATTAAAGGCGGAGAAAATGGCACTGGAAACCAATTCGTGAATAAATCATGCAACACAAATGCGAGGCCTTAGCCAGGCTCAATGGACCGGAACGAAAGTCATCGGCACGCAATTGCCGCCATCGTAAATCGCCCGAATTCAACAAATACGACAATGGGTAGCGCCCCAGTCACAGCTCTTTATTTTTGATACTGATTTGTGCACCTGGTTAGCGTAAAGACAGGGTGAATAGGGCCTGGTCAGAATAAAATGACGGTTTACCGACGTATATGTACGTATCGTGTGGAAAGGGTCTGTGAACGATGCGATGAATTGAATTAATTGTGCGTCTGCTGTGAAATAGCGATATGTCTTGGGTTTTGGCTGACGTGAAGCGTCTATGATACTCCTGTTAATGATGCGAAATTTGATTTTCTTGTAGTTTTTCATGCAGTTCTACTGCAAGATTTTAGAGTGATCATCTTTTTTAGCACTTCAACGTTCTTCAGGGAAAATGATACCCGCCTGAGTGATATGACAATACGATTCGTCATCATCATCATCAGCAGCAGCACCGACAACATTATATCTGCAGCTTTCGATGTGCCATAATAAGGCATTTTCGCTTGCAAAGATACAATTCTTAACAATAAGTCTTGATTTTATACAAAAACAGGCTGCGTGTTGGTCTTTTGCTGTGAAGTTGAACGTGGGACTATGGTACGATTGGAAGGTACTATGTAAGGTACTATAGAAGGTACTATCACTACTATGTAAAGGTACGATTTTGCATTGCATTGTCAGATCACATCCTTTGCATTTTCCAAGAGGGTTTAAAAATTACCATGACTGATTCGCCAAACCTCTAAGAATTCAATTATTGGAAATATCTAAGAAGTATGGTTACATACGATGACGGTACTAACCTGGAGTAGGCCAGACTTTATTTCGATATCGTGAAAAGTGAAATCCTACAAAAGAACAGCGTATCTTCAATTTATTTAAAATTTTCAACAGGAACATTTTGCTGCGTTTCATAAATTGCCCATGAAACTCATTGCTCATTCCATAGGTCTAAAATTCACTAATATATAAATCAATAGGGGCAGTATAACGCTGGCTTGCATCAAAGATTTTGTACAGGGTAATTGAGCTCATATTTAACTTGTGCTTATTTCGTGAAACGATACAAGTTTGTATTATCAGAATGTGAGATAATCAGAATTACTGCACATGTTGCTTGTGGTCTCAAAGACAAGAAGACAGAGAAGGAGAACACAGGAGCAACCCTACTAG